>JABXJD010000018.1:1950000-2135000 GCA_013375575.1 Percina caprodes | reverse complement strand
ATAAAAAAATATAATTTTCACCTTTAGTTTATAATGGAAATGGGTGTGGAAACACACTTAGAGAAATAGTGCTGCAGATGTGTGCAAGCTGAGATATTTCAGTTCTAAAAATCCATTGTTACTGAAATTGTCAGCGTTGTCCCTCTAACAGTTTAAACTATTATATTTGCTTGCTTCACCATTAAATGGTGAAGGGGAAGTTGTATAAACCAGATGTACATTGGTGACCATTGTAGAGAGCCCCAAAGACATACTACAGACTAGTATTTGAATTGTAAAACCACATAAGTATAACAACTGCAAGGTCAATTAAACAAACATTTCTTCTTGCTTTCTTTGTATGACCTAATGAGAGAAAATCAAAAATGCAATCGAAGCTCAGGTCTAATTTTTCTCAAATCAAATGGCTTTGCAATCTTTCCAGGATACAACACCTATGACCTTTGATCCAGATAGCACAGAAAACTCACCCAAATAAACCCTTTAACAGGGGGAAAAATGAAGAGCAACAAAGAGAGGAGCCCTCTTCTAGGATTAGACAGAAATGTAATATACACGCCTCATAATTGCAGTTTAAGATTACAGTTCTAGTTTGTACATTTGGGACAGAATCTCATACCGTACTATTCTTCTGACCTCACATTCTTCCACTCAGCTCTCCATTTCTTTCTTTTTTCTCACCACAGGAGCAGCGTTGGTGAGGTGCAGTCATCCAATTATCCAATCAGTAAGCTCACTGTTGGGTATATCACTGATGATACACCTCTTCATCTCTCTCTCTCATATTCACAGTCAATTTACCACACACACTTTTCATATCCTATCCCCTTCCCACTCTCCTCCCAAGTCACATCAGAATAACTTTCTCATCCTTCTCTATAGTACGAGAACAATGCTGGGCTTGCAGAGCACCAGAATTCCCATTTCACTTCACCTTCCCAAATGTTTGGTCAAGAGTAGGAATTCAGTGTTTATATTGTTAACTGCATGTTGTACCACCTCTCCCTCCCAATATGTTTCATCTTTATCAACTGTATACAAATAGTCTGAAGGACAATTTAGTAGAAGTAGTAGTGTAACAGAGTTTCAATAACTCCATACATAATTGTCGTACATTGCCAACTTTTCTGCAGCAAATTTATTCGGATTAATAAATTAAATTGTAACATACATAAAACTCACAGGACTGCAGTGGCCTAAGGGCGTAATTTTCATTTTCAATTTCAGGAAAGACATCCACTGGGAATTACTCAGGCATCTACAGATGTATTTTACCGATCAAACAGAGAGAACAAGAGCAGACTGAAGGTAAAAATCTGCAGAAAATTAACTCTGTCTATTTTTCTTGTCATGTGTCATCATACATCCCAAATGCTTTTTTCTTTTCATAAATCTTATTTCCCTTTTTAAAAGCATCTTGACCTAGACGTGAAGGAGTCTATAGCCTAGACTTCGAGTGTGTCATTGCTGCCTGTATTCGTTCTGTAATTAACACGTTTTGTCTTTAGGTGTCATTTTCATTAGTTAACATTTTATGCCACAACTGGGTCACTGGAAGAAGCTATATTTTGATGTGAGCTGACTGGCCACATTTTCACAAGTACTAACACTTCAGGACACAGGGATTATTAACCTCACTGTTGTTAACCGCTGTGCCCAAATTCTCATCGACAGCCCTATTATTGCTTATTAAATGATGAGTCCAACCACCTTACATCTGATTACCATTCAGTCCATCTCATAATTGCTCTCATTTGCTTCTGTATGTCATTTGTGCATCTGATGTTGAGGTGTAATCATGTTTGATTGGATATGATATGAAAGTAATGATGGAGGAATGAATAGGTGGATTGATGGAAAAAAGGGACACATGGATATAGGTTTTTAACACATCTAACACGTTTAAAGGGATGACAGGTGGAGTGAACTCTTTCACTAGGACTGAATGTGGGGATGTATATGATGGAGAGTGATGTGGGAAGAAGAAGCAATTGATTGGTAGGTGAGTAAACATAAGAGAAACATACTCAAATATAAGGGAAGGAAATCAAGATGGATTGATGGAGGAAAGTAATACTAAGTAATATAACTGAGTAAATATTTCCTTATTTGATGCAGAATAAAAAAACTCTAAACTCTGAACTCTGTGCAGTAAAGTGGAGTCTTTTTGCTACTGAATTAAAGACAAAAGCTGGCATCATGAGCCAAGAGTTGTCTCTTTCCGGTCTGACTAGACATATACGTACATAGGTCATACCTTGAGCTCAAAGTTATAATTTTATGTTGCAATTGGAAGCGGTCTGTTGTTTACAACAAAAACTAGTGTTATTACAAACAAAGAGTGCAATGGTTAGCACTGAGTCAGGGTATAACATTTCTCTCAAAGAAGCACTAGAAAAAAAAAATTTAAACGAAGCATAAGGAGAGAAACAGAATACTTAAGTTGACAAGAGCAAAGGCTGAGTAAAGAAGTAGAACATTAATGAGCAAAGGATTTTTAATTGTTTCCGAGTATGCAATGGAATATTAAATTCCTGTGAGTGGAGTCTAGGGGTTACTGAGAACTGTAGAGAGAAAGAACGTTGCATGCACATGAAGTGACAGTGAGGCCTGTGTAGGTGCAGGAAGTAGAGGTACAGTATATTTGATGACAACAGTCAATAATTGTAGGAGATGTGCTTGGGATCAGAAAGACTCTTTTATTACAACCTCCTATTAGAACATTCCACAGCAATCATAAAGAAACCACTGTAAAACAACAAATAAACTTTACTGAGAGTTTGAATTTGAACCATTAGGTCAAATGAAAATAAAAAATCTTATCCGAGCTATTTGGTTCAGCAAGAGGAAAACTCTGATAAACATTGTAAGCAATATTCACTGCAGGACAGAAAGTTCTAAACTTGAATAAACACAAACATAGTCCATCCAGTCCCAATTAAAGCCGCTACAATCACGGTCTACCAATCATGCATAGTTGTACACTTTTTGCAAAATAACAGAAGGGCAAGGGCCAGTTAATAAACAAACATAAATCATATTTCTCAGATAAAATGAATAATTACTAACTTTCTTTTGATTATCAAATGAATTGACTTAATCAACTTATGAACTAACTTGGAACATTGATTGATTCTCGGCCTATATGACAGATAAATCAGATATTTTATTGATTATTTAATACCTGCTACTGCATTTTAGTTGTAAATGCTTTGGTTTCATTTAAAAGAGAGTATACAACATTAAGCATCAGGGAACCACAGGAAAAAATAAGCATTAACCACAGATTTTGTCACTGCAATGCTTTTGCGTCCTTATTCAGATTCCTGCAAATGTGTGTGTGTGTGTGTGTGTGTGTGTGTGTGTGTGTATGTGTGCGCATAGACCCCAGTTAATCAGCATCAGTTTGTGTGTATTGTATTGTTTGCTTGAGGAAGCATATTGTATGTGTGCACATATGATGAGTTGCTGTGTGTGTGTGTGTGTGTGTGTGTGTGTGTGTGTGTGTGTGTGTGTGTGTGTGTGTGCGTGTGCGTGTGTGCACGCGCTGCTTCAACCTTAATTTGATGTCTAAATAAGTGGTTCCTGCCCCCAGGGGTTCCCTAGCAATATATCACCGCAGCAACAATGGAACTGCCGTTGTCATCGTCCCCAGGGACCAGCCGCTTGCCCGCTCATGCATGGCCTTTGTGGGAAATGAGGACCTGGCAAACAACGCAACAACGTTAAATGACGTGCGCGTACACACACACACACACACACACACACACACACAAGATTCACACTCTAATATGTGCTCACATAGAACCCGCAACCTGCCCAATATATTTCTCTATTATTTTCTTGATATGTACAACCTCTTTTTTGTACCTTCTCTTTTTTCTCTCCTTGCTCCCTCCTTCTCTCTTCTCTCTCTTTTCTCTGCTACACTTCTCCCTTCCCAAGGTCAGATGTTTGACAGTTGCTATAAATAGATTGTTTGTAGTGAAGTGTCCAAAACAGCACAAAGGGAACATTTAGAAGACCTTGAAGATCCACTTAGGGAGGAGAGACAGAGAGTCAGAGACGAAGACAGAAAGGGGAAAGAATGCATCTGCATTCAATCGTCTTACACATGATGACTCGTTTTTTCCTTGCTGTCCTGTCCAGGGCTGTCAATGATGTTATTAGCTGTTCTCATCAGCTGGTCACATCAGCTCTCATCTATCCAATAGCTCAGCGACACACCTACATTGTTAGCCTATCATCCTGCTGCTGCCTCTGTTCAAATATGATTCTCTCTATGCCTTTTAGTACATTAATGCTGATGTTTTGCGCATGGTGCATTTAAGGCTGTTGTGCTATTGAAATCCCATCTCTCTGTTGCTGTCAGCTGTCATTACAGTGCAAACTGTTGCAAATGGCAAAGTGCCCCTTCACCTCCCCATGACCACCAAGCAGATTCATTAGCTCCATCAGCCTCATAATAATCATCAGCCTTCGTGGCCACCAGTCTGGACTCCATGGGGAGAGGATTTATCTTGCTGCAGCGTATGATCCCCTTGGTTAGAAATCTCTCTGTAGACTTTAATCACCAAATACTTTCTGCCAAGACTTAAAGGTGCTGTAGGTAGGATTGCAAAGAAAAAAAATTTGAACATCGACAAATTCCCTCCCCCCACAAGGGAGCCCAAAACAGTCTCTTAAGCCCCTCCCCCTACAAGGGAGAGCTGTGCGTAGAGCAGGGTGAAACCTATCTGCAGCCTGTGCGTGGGGAAGGGGAAGGGGAGGTTGCTAAGAAATGTGTGTGTGTATGAGCAGTGATTGACACGCAGTTAGATACCTCCCCTGGCCCTGATTGGTACATCTGAACAGATAGCAGTGGATCTCTGCAAATCGCACTACAGGCGGTGGTGCCGGAGGAGACAGATTTTTTTTTTAATTATCTGCTTCATGTAGTTCTACTTGAGCATAGGGTCTGTTTCAGAAAATATGACAGAAAATTAGTTTTATAAGGCTTACTTACTGCACTTTTAATTATTTAATATTTAATCTGTTAACATAAACATTAATCGTACTTCATTCACTTGTCTCTCCTGATTGAACAACAGGAAGCTGTGTAATGGAAGAATAGGACAACAGCTTGGGCATAGTCTTCTGCCCTAAGCTAAACAACAAAGGTTGAAGATAGGGACAAATGCAATGATAGTGATTAAAAATCAGAAAAATATGACACACTGTGAACAAGAGTTTGACAAAAGATATTGCATTATTCAATGGGATAAGATCAGACTGTCAGATCAGAAGTGGATGAAAAAAGGCTGCACAGAGCACTGGAGAACACTTTAATGCCACTGTTATTGCACTGAAAGATGGAACTGAGATAGTTCTGAAGGAATGGCCGCTCTGGTATCTATTAATGGGTCACTCTTAAAGTACACAACACCCCGATAATCTAGTGTAATCATATCAAAGCAATAATGTAATGGAAGTGTTTGCATCATTTACATAATAACAAGCTGGTTTACAAGGATTCATTTCACAATCACAATGATGTGGCATTTATTATGTCACTGTGGATGCTACATTAATGATTAAATGCAATCTGTAGTATATAAATATAATTTGCAATTCATTTTGCTTGGCATAATGGTAATATAACTCTACATGTTAGAGACATGATTGGACAACAAACCAACAATATTCCCAAGGCAGCATTTGAAATCAAGTAGCTTTTTTTGCCAGTGTGGATTTAATTGAGCAGTACTTATCAAAACAATATATACACTTGAGCACTAAATCAACAAACAGAATGGGAAGTTTGGCAGCATTCCAACATTGTCAACAAGTACTTCATTTGTAAAATTAGGCATCTTGTGATATGTTTTCCCTGCTTTTAAATCCCTCCATGAGATTGTTAGAGTTTCCTAAAGACTGAACTGAACCAAGCTGTGCTCCCTTTCAATTCTAAAACTCCAACATATCATTTAGTATACAAGATAATTAAGTTTCCGATCAATCATTGTTAACTTGAGTTCAGGTTTCAGTTTGTCTGACTTACACATCTTTCTCACGTTTTTTTTCTCATGATGCGGATTAATGAATGGATAGACAAAATTATGCAAATTATGTAGTTTAATTAAAAAGCAGAATGCTATTTAAAGTTTGGTTAAGTAAATATGATAAACACTGTACAGCTATTTTTCAAAGTAAACGTGTAATCAGTCATTGTAAGCAGAGGTCAGGCTTTCAGTCTTAATTGCCTGTGTGACTAAGATGTAATTTTCTCTCTCTCACTGTCTCTCTCTATGTCAGTTTGTAAACTCTCAGATAATCAACTCAATTTACCTTCCAAAATAAATCTCCCTTGAGCCTCGCAATCAATTAGCTTACTAGGAAATCAATTAGCTATTAGCAATTAGCTATTAATAGAAAGCTGACAAACAATGGGACACCATATATCATGACAAAAGCTGATGTTTTTAATCAGTGTAACATTTAACATCCGTAATTATGAAGACATAATGAAGAGATATGACTGCAAAGTGTCTGTTGTTGGGCTCCTTTGTGTTAATTGTGTGTTTTTGGCATATGTGTGTTTAAGAAATATGTTAATGGTGACATGTCATGCTCATTTTCAGGTTCAAACTTGTATTTTTGGGTTCTACTAGAACATGTTTACATGCTTTAATGTTATATTTAATGTATTTTTCTCTGAATGTACCTGTTTTCATCCTCTGTGTGAAAATGCAATGAATTTTTAGATGGGGAATGAATGAACAACATAAAGCACAGCAACCACTAACACAATCCCTTTTTCCTTTTGAGTCTGACCATCTCAGCGCCACCTTTCCCTTTACCTTTTTGGCTTTCTATCATTAGACTCACACACTGTCTGTTCGATGGCTTTACATTATAGCCCAACCAGGGCAATGCCATTAGGGGAGTATGCTCACCTATATTTTTGAAAACCCTTTAAGGCTGTACCAACTGCAGATTATGTAATTAAATGTATAAAAAGGTTGTTAGCTGTTTAGGATACACTGATTGAATCTATTGTTTGTTGTGCATTGTATGTACTTCTTTACTATAGTTTAATTCCTAGAAGGAACTATTACTGCTATTACTACTATAGTTTTGTGTTTTCTTTTCTGAATAAATGCCTTTTGTGTCTTTTTGGGCCAGTTGATTAATTAAAAGAAGAGGAAAAGCTAACTTTATTTATTAAATACTTTTCATATACAAAAGGAAACTAAATGTGCTTTTAATGAAAAAAACAAGCAACAAAGAGAAATAAGAAGTTGCTACATTAAGATATTAAGGAGGCCCATTCAGGTCTGTTTAGTCACAAAAAGCACAAAAAAAAATTCTTAACATATTATTATATATATTCACATCTTGTGTTATAGTGCTTTAGCACTATAACACAACTAAAGCAAAGAAAATTACTTTTTTATCTTGGTTTTATTTATCCACCTGTTCCAAATATATTCTCTACAAGTTTTACTCCCAACATTAGGGTCAACATTTCAACAAGTATTTTCCACACTGAATTTAAATCTAAAAATATTGGAATCTATAACAAAAATACCATCCACTGTTAGTATTTTCAACTTTTTTAACTATAGAATGTAAACTCTCCCTGCATGCTACTGTAAAATCCACAAATTTCCAGAAAAAAAACCACTGAGGAAATGACCGCAGTCTCCTCAATGGTAGCTATGGCCCTGAACACAACTGATAGAAATTTGCAACTGACATTTCCTTGATTTAAGCAGTCACAGGTAAAAACAAAAACACTGATCTACAGCATCATTGCAGGATTTGTTACATGCAAAATGCCGGTAAGGTTTCTACCTTTTATATTTTCTTGCTACAAAATGAAATATTAGGCTACTTTTAACAAATTGGATTGATAAACTGTGATTTTTTAATATTCTAAAATAAGGCTAAAAGTAATGAAATACAGTCCGGCTTGTTTCTACTATGCATTTCTGCCCTTCAGCTGCAGCGTTGTTGTGTTGCAGTGAGTGGGAGATTGAGAGAAGTAGAGAAGGGTACAGATCAAGCAGCAAAGACACAGAGATGGCAGTAATAGCGGTGTAAATATGTCAGTGTGGCCAAGCTATGAAGCAGGGAAGTTGACCTTGGTCATAGTTTAAGACCTGCCTTTTATTAGCAATTTGTCTGCTCACTGCTTCTCTTTCATTGCATCTCTTTCTTTCTTTTTTCTCCTAGGTTCTCATTTTCTTCTGTTTAATTCCTTTTTCCTCTTTTATCACTCACCTCAGGATTCAATTCAAAATCCTTGTTATCACTTTGAAAGCTCAGCTTGGTCAAGCTCCCTCTTACACTACAGCCCAGGGCTCGTTAGTTGTACCACTCTCCAGAGGGGTCTTCTTGTCTAATCACTGTTTCAACAAAAAGGTGCTATACATATTCTCACACACACACACACACACACACACACACACACACACACACACACACACACCGTGGAACGGCTGTGGATCCGCTCCGGAACGGCAGTGGAGTCAATAGATTTCCAATAAAGTCAATGTGTGTATTTTCACTGACTGCAGTCCTCCGGAGTAGATACACAGATCTTCTATCTTTGCAATTCAGCACAAGGCAGATTGTGCGGGACAGGAAGTCGAGCACAGAAACAAAATAAAATAGCCGGTTCATTTTCAAAATAAAATACACTGTGCTCACGGCGGATCATATTTCCCTGCACTACACCTTAAACATGTCATAATGGGCAGAGACAGGCCTGAAGTCAACAGGTCAGAGGTTTTGTGGTTCGTTTTATAGAAACCACATCCTGTTATATTGCTATCCTTTTATTCCTTGTGACTTCAGCTGTCAGTCATGGCCAAAACCGTACCGCAACAAATCTGGACCTGGGTATTGAAGGAGCAGTGGAGCGGATTCACAGCTTTTCCGCAGTTGGTCGATATCAGGGGTAACAGCTGAAAAGTGTTCATAAATCCATGAATTCTACCGTCTCAACTGAGACAACTAGAGCACTCTGGATCAGCTGATGTGTCATGTCAGCTTCCATATTATTATTACCAGCTGAGCGGCCTATTTAAAATGCTGCCGTTTGTTCTTGGTTTCCTCTCTGGGGTTGCATTGATCTTTTCCAGCTCTTGCTTTTGCTGTCTTTAAATTAGCCTTTGCTGGGAGTGATATCAAACAGAGCCTTAATGCCAAAATAAAATCTATATTTACATGTATTCTCATTATAATGTTGCTATACAATTGCTGACTGACTGGGTTTTTAATCTATATGCCTTGCAGGTACTGGGCTGAGATGCAGCAGTATTCTTTGACTCTAAATTACTATTACAATTATTATTATTATGACTTATTTGTTTATAAAGGTGGCAACAGAGTTAGAGCTGCACAATCTGCAGGGAGAAGGATTGCAAAAGTTCTCTCCCCACCTTGATAATGATTCTGGGAGCTCAGCTGCTAATTAAGTCAATTCTCTAAGGCAAAGCAATAGCTCCTCTGGTGAGGCTGCTTAGTGCTCTGATGTCTGATAAACTTGGCCACCGAGCAGCTCCCATCTAGTCCCTGGTCTTCTTGTTTCTGGTTTCCTGCCAAAGTAACACAATCCTGTTTTCTCCAAAAATTCAGGTGAGGGCAGATCAGTTAAGGATGTGTTTGTCAGATTCATCAACTTTTAAAATGTGATTAGCAGTGAGTATTGAGGATGGCTGGATGAATAGAGGACTAAATGAAAAGTACTGCTTTAGAAAACACAGTATATTTAGTCTACGTTGTCTGGATTAATAAGGCTTAAATAAAGAGCAGCATCAAACATAATCGAACATGAAAATATATCTTGCATGATACAGGTATGATAGAAACAAATGTAATTTATTGTCTCGTATAATTAATTTAGACTACAGTTTGTAAAAGAAAACAGACATAAAGCAGCAATATGAAAGAGAAAGAGAAAAAAAACCAGAGAACCATTTGCTTTATTAAGATTTTAGTTTTATTTGACAACCATCATCAGGAGAAGGTAGAGGCATTTGGAGACACCAGCTAATAAAAACCAGCTGTGCCAAAAAGTAAAAGTAAATATAAATATATCCTACAGTACATCATCCTACTTCCTATAGAAGCATGACTCTTATTGGATCTGAAAGCTTCTATAAAACTAAAATCATTTACACATTGTGAGTATTGGGTGCGGATATGTGGTATTATAAACAGTGGCATGTGATAATATCTGGCTAATTGCTGCAACTGAGCAATCAGCTTCACATCTGGTAGCGATTGTTTCCTAACAACTCTTCTTGCTTCTGACGATGGTGATGAAGTAAAGTGAAAAGCTTGAAAAACAACACATGGCTTTTCTGCCTAGCAATGGTTGTGCTTTATCTGTGAATTTGTATGTGTAGTATATGATAATGTATGAGACTGTCTGTAGCATTTCTATTGATTGTGTTACCTTTCATTGCTGCACTGAAGTTTGTATAATGTTGTAAATGTCAGAGCTGTTTTTCATTTTACATCTTTCACTCCCCTGGCCGGACTGTGTGGCAATAAAATGAACATGAACTGTGCTTGAAGAGGGATTGAATTTCTTTTAAAATCTGTCAGCCATATCCAGGTTCTGTGCTTATTTATACAACTGTGCGTGAGTTTCTACTGGGGAGTATGGGCACGTTAGGTCTATGCATGTATGTGTGTTCATATAAATATGTATCTGAATTTACAGGTCTATCTGTGTGTTTATGTGTGGTTATATTGTGTGTGGGCTTGAACAGTGTGTGTGAGAGAGAAAGGGGGGCAGGATTAATGCCTTGCTGTCAAAGGGCCCCATATGATGAAGTAGTCAAACCACAGGAAGATAGAAAGAAGAAAAAAATCTGAGTAAAAGAGAGCGAAAAGGTGAACAGATGAAATAGAGGCAAATGATCAGAGAGAAGATATGTCTTTCTTTTGCAGAAATGCCTCTGTTAATCATAAACAGTATCCCGATCTTACATCTTTTTGGGTGGTGAGTAGTAAATTATTCTTTTTTTGCTTTAAACCAAGAGGCATTTCATAAATAACAGAACATAAATTGTTTACAGTAAAAATAAAATGTAATAAATTACATTACAGTAAATAAGTAAAGAAGACAAACGAATGAAAAATAAAAACGTATGAGTCATGGTTTCAGATGCTGAGAAACTACTCACACAATTAAATCACAAGCTAACTAGAAATCAGATAAACACACTAAGAAAGTGTCACTAAGAAAGTAAAGAATACAAATGGAGGCAAAGATATAATAAGATGTGGATGTTTTTTTTATATTCTGAGTGCTAGATATGAGTAATTTGCCAGAATATAGAAAAACAATCTCAGAGCCAGATTATGTATAGAGTAGGGTAGTTAAAGCCAAGACATTTTATAGTTTGCTAGGAAGACCAGAAATCCTCATCACAAGAAAGAAAGACCATAGAGAAATGCTCTGTTTGAGTCTCTCATCTCCCTTCTGGAAGCATAGTAATGCTAATAATTAAATAACTTTGACCTTGAGAAGGCTACCCACTAATCTCCATAACTATCACCATAACTTTTAGTACTCTGCTAATCTGCTAAACAGTGTGTGATCTGAAAAGGATAGCTGTATGAGAAGGTGAACAAAGAATTGGCAGAAAATGTAATCACAACTCCAAGGTGTGACCGAGGCTGTTTTAAGGTCCAGATCACTGCTGGATAATGAGCGAGACAGTGTGAGTCTGTAAGTGTGAGTGTGAGCATGTGTGTGTAGAAGAGAAAGAGAGAGAGAGAGAGAGAGAGAGAGACAATTCTAGGTATAGGAAGAGTATCATCGGTACAGCTGGTGAACCTCTGGGTTGCCGGCAGAAACTCCAATCAGACCAGCTGAAGCCATCCCACTTCCTGATGTGAGTCAAGATTAAAATCCCCAGGAGTGACCTCAGCTGTCATTGACACACACACACACACACACACACACACACACACACACACACACACACACACACACACACACACACACACACACACACACACACACACACACACACACAGATACCTCCTCTCACAATCACACACATGCACGCACTGTGGTGCTCATTAAACTCCACACAAACACAACTTTACATGCACATACCATTACACTAATTAACACACACATGTGAATCAGCACACAAACTTGGACATGAGTACACACACACACACACACACACACACACACACACACACACACACACACACACACACACACACAAAGGTGTTAATTAAACACAGTGACAGGTGATGTCACTTCCCTATGCCAACTCTGACAGAATACCCATCCTTTGCCCACTGTGTAAACCAGCTGCCACTTCTCTCGCTCTCTCACATGCGGACACACATATTCTCTCTCTCAAGAAAAGTAAAGAAATAATATTTTTTCACAATATTTTCATAACTCTATTCAAATTTTCACCGCCAATATTGAGCAAATCTCAACAGATCTTTTTTGTTGCAAGTATCTATTTACAATGTTATTTTCAAGTTGGCTAAAAAAGTTCAGCAACACCTTAAAGCATTAGTCTTTAGTGTATAATTGTCTGTTGTAATGACTGCATGCTGGGTGTAATACATATTTACTTTCCAAGCATTTAGATAATCCTTGTATTCAAAGGAATTAAACTTTTGTTTAACAATAATTAATTATTGCCAATCGACTGACATTGCCATTCTTACCGTACGTACACACCACCACTGACTTGAGCTGCAAAAAAGCTCTGGCCGCCCTGTGAAGGACACTTAACAGAAGTTGTTGGTCGCAGCGGAGTCTGTTAGCAGTTTAGCTTGCTTGTTAGCCGCCGAGCCGTAGCTGTGCAGGACTTCTCTGTGAGTGGACCATTGGAGACGACAGCTACCGGCAGCTAACGTAAACTGGTCCCTCTGTACAAACAACGTTATATTATAAACGATAGGTAACCCAGCAACGGCGATTATGAGCTTGTCCTCAGAATTAATGTTTTGGTAGGAACGAAAGTTTACATCGTATGTTTCTCCAGGATCAGCCAGCGCGAAGGACGTCTACATTCCGATTGCCGATGCTGTTAGTCTCTACTTGCCGCTAAACTGCGTCATAGCTCATTACCATAAAGTTGAAACATTTCAACTTTCTGATTAACGCTCATCATGCTCAAAACGCCCAAAACACGACACCGACAGATTTGCCGCTCCTTGCATCGAAGAGAAGCCGGCTTCCATTGAAAATGAATGACTTCCGGTAACTTTAGATGCAAGTCGGTGGCGGTGTGAACGTACGGTTAGATCCATACCTCTAGTGTGGTTAAATGGCACAGGTAGGTAAGGTTTATATCAATTAAAGAGCTTTCAGTTACCACAATATAAACAACATTATGCATTCATGGTTGTACGTAGTAGCCACATGAAGCAGATAAAGGCAGAAACTGTAAATGCGACTAAAGTTTTAAGGACTTGGCCAAACAATAAACCCAACTGCTAACAGGGCTGGCTGAACTCAACTTGCAGATACACCTCTCGAAGTTGACTAGGTGATAATAACTTCCCAGAGCTCTTTCACTACAAATACTCAGTTTAATACTTAATAAAATAGCATAGGACATACTGTATATAGCCTAAAGTTAAAATTAGACACCATTATCATTGTCTGAACCCAATGGTGGTAACCATTACAGAGAGTAGCACCACCTGCAGCCCTAACATACAGTAAGTATTAGGAGTACAAGTTTTATAATTAAAATCCCTAAAGTTAACAACTATCTGCTTGCCATTAGTCTTTGTATGTGAAATAAATACTCTATTACACTCTAGCTTAAATACAAAAATAAAAATGTACATTGACTATTGTGTACGTACTAAAACACATTGCTGTCTTTTTCCTTCCTTATTGTTTACTTATCTGTTTTACTTTCATTGGTATCTTCTGTCTGTTTTGGAAAGCCATAAGAATTGGCTTACTGAGTGTGTGGGGCAGAGAGCCGTAGAAAGTGTCTGTGTGTGTGTGTGTGTGAGTGTGTGTGTGTGTTCGCATATGTTAGAGGTTGTCTTTCAAAACATCTGCTAAGGGGATAAGTGATGCACCTGAATTCCAGATCTCACACATCTACACATAAGTGCCAGTTCCCACCTGCTAATCCTCTACACTCACTCACATTCACTGACACACACACACACACACACACACACACTTTGCCTGAATCTTGGCTACATTTCAGAGTAAATTTCAGGTGGCATGCAAACCTCTGTTTACTTAGTTTCTAATGTGTGTGTGTGTGGGTGTGTGTGCACATGGATTTGCGCCTTTCTATGTTAATAAAGGCTACACATATAGCTGTCAGCTTGCTGTGTTGATTCAGGCTCAAGGCCAAATGCTCGAATATCCTCCCTGAGTTGCTGTCTCCATCTATCTCCATCTTTCCATCTGTCTCTCTCTTCTCTTATCATCTCTATCTGGCCGCATCTGTCTCTCTGTCTCCTGTCTAGCTATATGTGCATCTGTTCATCTGGCTGTCTGTCTGGGTGTCTCTCTGTCCTGCCACAATTAATACAAAATCTAAGCAGTTTAAACTTAAATCTTAGTGGACATTTGTGCCAAATTTAAAGACATTCCCACCAGGGGTCCTGAGATATCGGGTTCCCAAGAACGGGAAGTACGGAGGTACAGACGGACAACCCGAAAACGTAATGCATTTGGGCACGGCTGTTGCCTAGGCATAGGCATAATACAAAAGAGGTATAACAGAGTAATTTACTGTTGATGTTTAAGTACATATCATGTACATTTTTTGACATGCAAGCAAGAAAATGTGCTGACAAATGCAAGGTCCCTCAGTAACAGCTGTTTTCAGTGTGGACAGTCCTTCAAAGTCAAGCCCCATTCAAGAGCCAGAAAAACTAGAACAGTGGGCACAGGAAAATTTATTTTATTTAACCTTTATTTAACCGGAAAAGTCCAATTGAGTTACAGCAACTCTTTTCCCAGGGAGTCCTGGCCAAGACTGGCAGCAAAAGGTTTCAAAATACATAAAAGACAGGACAAAGGTTACAAACTACACCACAAATCTCTATACATACTAGAACACAAACAAGATATTACACTTCACTTAAGCTGATACAGACATACAACTTAAAGGGCTCCAAGTTAAAAGCAATTACACTGTTCTGTTAGAGTTGACTTTAAAAGGTGTTTAAAAGTATTGAAAGGTGGAAGTGATTTTAGATTCAAGGTGTTTTGAAGTCCATGATGAGAAAGCAGTTTTACCAAGTTACATTCTTGTTGATGGAATGGTTAATAGTAATTTTTTTGACGACCTTGTCCTGTAAACATTTTTATGGTAAGTAAGCAAATTTGAAATGTGGAAGGGTAATATACCCACTAGTGCTTTAGCAGTGAAAATCAATAAATGGAATTTCCTTCTGAGGGAGTGGGAGGACCATTGTACAGTTTCATACAGAATGCAGTTGTGAATCCTAGCTGCTGCATCTATAATGAAACGCAAGACTGAGTGGTATAGGGCATCTAGTTTTTTTCATAAAGATGAAGTAGAGTGCATGTGAATTACATCACCATAATCCGGCACTAATATGAATGTGCTCTGCACCAACCTTTTCCATGCTGGATAAGGATAGCACTTCTTTAATCTAAAATAAAAACCTAATTTAGGTCTAAGTTTTTTTAAAAGGCTCTCAATATGGACCTGAAAAGACAATTCATACCAACCAAAATACCTAGGTAGGAAGTCACTCTCTCATTGAAGTACCACTCTGTGTTGAAATAGTAAAATCTATAAAAGAATGTGAACATGTAAAAACCATTACTTTAGCATTTAATACAAACTTTAATCCAAACAGGGATTGTTGTACCTGATTAAAGACAGACTGTAAATAATGAATTGCTTCCTTCAATGACATAGCAGAGGTGAACAAAATAGTATCATCTGCATAAAAATGAGCCCTTGTCTGATTTAGATCTACACCTAAATTATTTATATAAATAGCAAATAAAATAGGACCCAAAACTGATCCTTGGGGGAAACCCATTTTCACTTCTAGCAAGGATAAGGTACAGTTATCTAATGCCACACACTGAGTTCTTCCACTCAGGTAATTAGTAAACCAATTCAGCACAGTGCTACTAAAACATATGCTTTTTGATCAATGTACAACGGTAACTTGAGATGGTGAGTGTTTTTACAACAAAATCTTTCTCTAGATGTGTCGATGAAGGTGAAGTTCCATCAAGAAGTAACATTTTGAACACCTGAAACAACATGAAAGACAATGTAATTATGTTGCGTATATGCATGAAATGGGATTTGGCCAGGGTGAATGTTTGTCACTTGAGAGTGTCACACAAAATACACCTCACCTTTGCACCAAGAGATCATAAATGGAAAATCTTAGCATTGGAGTGAACTTTAGCTTACTTTGTAGTGGAGATTAGACTTATGGACCTGGAAACACAAAGCCAAGAACTCACGGATGATTCTTGATTATACTCACGTTGGCTGAAAACTTGGGAGGTTGAGCTACAGGCTGTGTGATTGAGAAAATGTGGGGTTTGGGAATCTGAGACAATGGGATTTTAGGGCAACAGAAAGCCGACTGCACTAACACAGGCAGAAGGCTAGCCAGCAGTGAAGCAGGCAGGGGGATAGCTGTTGAAATGGTAGTCTGTTCCTTGCTTGGGGTTGCTTGGAGAGATCAGGTGACCAACAAGTAGTCTTAGTAGTCATAACACTGAAAGAGGGTGATAGTTTAGAGGGAAGGTAAGACAGAGTCTGAGGCGGAAGAAGAAGGAGAGAAAGTTGCCACTGGGGCATGGAAAAACTAATGTAATAATGTTATTAAAATGTTGAGATTGGGTAATTGAGTACATTTACATATACATGAGAAACCATCTCATGCAGGAATACATTTACATGCATTGTAGTAAACTATTTACTATAAAATCCATCAATCCATCAATCAACATTTATTTATATACAGGAGCACTTTACAGCAACCTGTAGGTATCCAAAGTGCATGACATGTTCCCTATGTCAGCTGTGGAAAACATCCCATTTAGCAATATAGTGGCTCCTTAGTTAGTTTCAGTTTAGTTAGACTTTAAATCAAATTATTTTAAATGAAGTTAAGCATTCCTGATCCTAATACTTCAATGCATCATGCTGCTTTTCTATAATACTTTCCTGTCTGAAAAACTGATTAGAAAGCCAGTTATATGTAGTTATAGCCAAGCAATTGACTTTCTCTGCCAGAAATCTAGCCAGGTTATTTTCACATTAAGAATGAATCAAATGACTATGCCTATGTGAAAGAGGTTGACTATAGTGACAAACCACAGAGAATTACCAACCGACTGCAGTTCCCTTCATCTCTACTGAACGTTTTAGCATATTTCAGATCATTGTTTTGTTTTTGTGCTGTTGTTTGTGTTGTTTTGTTGATAATTAAGCAGTTAAAGGTCCCAAGACATGGTGCACTTTGGATGCTTTTATATAGATGTTAGTGGTCCTTTAATACCATATCTGAAGTCTCTTTTGCAAAATTCTTGGCCTTGGTGCAGAATTTCAGACACTAGAGCCAGTCCCACAATGAGCTTTCTTAGGACGTGCCATTTCTGAGTCTGTAGCTTTTGAGGAGGAGAGGGGGCAAGGTGGAAGCTGGACCAACCTTGCCCTAGCCTTGACCAACTGCCACTTTGCTTGTTTGAAAGCCATGATGGTTTTTCTCATGGGTGGGCCAAATAAACATTGCCCCTTTTGACCTCACAAGGATTAAGATTCCAGATCGGCCTATCTGAGCTTTCATTTTCTCAAAGGCAGAGCAGGATACCCAGGGCTCGGTTTAAACCTATCACCATTTCTAGCCACTGGGGGACCAAAGGCATGCTGGGGGAACTCATATTAATGTTAAAAAAAATTCATAAAGTTAAATTTTTATGCCATGGGACCTTTAAAGAACCAGATAGGAGTTGGTTGAGACCAAAACAGAGGTAAAAAGGAGAGTGAATATTGGGCTTTTATCAGATGGCACAACTTCAAATGAATGATGTTTCATGAGTCTGCTGTTTGATAACAACTTAGTAGCTTCAACTGTGGTTATAGTCAGTGTGGTGTTAACAGCTGGTTCCCGCTGCCCCTAAGAAGCTAAAAAAATCAATCAATACAGGTTTTAGAAATCAGATTACTGCAGCAAAGTTGGTCTTAAATGCATGCATACACACTTATTGACAGGGATGATGACGATGATGATGATGATGATGATTAAATGCTCGTAGATAACTATTTTACACCTATTTTTGTCCTCTATGGACTCATATCTCATATGATTTATCTTTTTGGGCCTGGTATCCCTGCACTCTTGATGACGAGAGGATGAAGCATGCAGTGATTTGTGGTTTCACCCCTTCCTGTAAAAACCAGACTGCCTTGACCACAGCTTTCTTATTGACTTTCAGCTCAGCTTTTAATACCTTCGAGTGGCACCAGAGGATCAAGAAACTTCACCATCTCAGCCTGTCTTCATCCGCTCTGCGTTCTGCTTTTCTTCTTAGTAACTCTGACATCCGCTCTCACGCCTGACTCTGACAGGCTTGATATAGTCTATATCCTTCTCGTTTCCCTGCCTCCCTCTCTTCAAGTTGTGTTTCTATGCATTTGTCCCTGTCTTTTTGATGGCTCTCATGCACTTCTTTCATTTCAACATCCTTCTTTCTCCTTCGGTCATTCTTGTACTGATAGCTCTTTCTTTTGGTCCCCACTTCTCTCCATTCTCTCTCCCCCGCCTCCTGTCTCACCTTGCCCTCGTTTTTTGCATCTCTCTCTTTGTGTTGGTCCCTCTGTTTTCCAATTTCACTCCCTTCCTCTCCACTCACCGTGTAAATCCCCTCTTATCCACTCCCAGTAACAACTCGCCGCATCCGGCCCTCTTGTTCTGTCACTATGGATATTTGTTCTAGATTAACCTCTCACACTCCTTCCCTCTTCTCCCCTGTCTCTTGCTTTTTCACTCATGTCTCACCATTTTTCTCCCCTCCCCTCACCTTTCCTTTTTTTGCTCTTTTACTCTTCATCTCTACTCCTCCTCTGGAGAGCTGCAACATCAGTTTAACTGGCTTTGCATCGTCTAGTCCAATGAAATATAAATGTCTGTCTCTCTCGTGCTCATTCCTCTTCTTCATCTCTTTCCCATTTGCACAGAAAAGGAGAAAGAAGGACCCTGATGAGCCACAAACCACCAGCCAATTCCCAGGGATGACACGCATGTTTGTGCCTCACCAATTGCCGTTTGCTTTTCATCTAAGGGATAGATTGAGCTCTTGACCCCCAACCCAACTCTTCCTTCTCTCTTTTTTCCTTTCTCAACATCTTCTTTGCTCCTCAATTCATCCCCAACTGCAGATGAATTTTAGACTGAGAGAGAAGAGTGTGTTTTCTATCTTGTTTCCTCATCTCTGACTTTTTTACATTTTCTTTCTTTTTTTTCCCATCATTCACTGCATGTGTTAAACATGTTGTCCAAACATCTATGGAAGCCTAACATCGGTTGCAGGTGTTGCAGTATGGAAGGCATTCAGATAGTTGATGATTGACAAATAATGATTATTGTTTATTTATTATTATTGATTAAGTTTTGATACCTTACTTTGGGAAATATAAACACATTTTTCTACAAAATGTTTTTCATAATTTAAAAAAGGCACATTTCTCAAATGTTAAATGTTGTCTAAAAATGACCAGACATACAATAACTTAAATGAGTTACAGTCTAAAATTGGAAAAGAAATATGTTTAAACTGCCTGATCAAAGAATAGGTAAACAAGCTTACTGCGGTACTTTACAATTTGCAATACTGCTACAGATACCAAAAAAGTAGTTACATTTGACACCAATACCACCAGTTTTTATCATATTATTTTATCATATCATAAGCCCCACTGTGCAGGGCTTCTTTTGTTCTCTTCCATTATGTTGTCTGTCAAATATCAATGTATGTGTCTATGGAGGAAATTGCAATTGTAATAGTCTTATAATCTAATACAAAGAGTTCTGAGTGAAAGAAGAAAATAATGGCACACACAGTGTAAACAGAAGATATTTATTTCAACAAAGCTGTTTATACTGTGAGTGTCAATGTCATATTTTAGCAACAAATTTTAGATGATGGATCTGACTGCATAACAAATGTTGAGATTGCATTATGATTCAATGAGACATTATGATGGGTTTGCTTTGTTATGAAAAACTACAGAACAGTCCATGCTATTATGATATACTTAATTATTCTTCTTAAAGGTTTGTTTTATGAGTGAGAAAGCACAAGAATGATTCTGACTCATTGTTGACAATTCTATTTTTCATTAGAAAGCAGATAGACTGATTAATGGCAGACCATTTTATCCAAAATGAATTGCATTTTTTTCAGGGAATTTGATGTTAATATTCATTTTTGCTCTCTGTTATTTCATGGGAGATGGGATTTAATCTGCGTCAAGGGGTTCTTGTAGTGAGTCAGAGAAATCCATAAAGGACCTCCAAACTTTAAAGGTCCCATGACATGGTGCTTTTTGAATACTTTTATATAGAACTTAGTGGTCCCCTAATACCATATCTGAAGTATCTTTCCCAAAATTCAGCCATGGTGCAGAATTACAGCCACTAGAGCCAGTCTCACAATGAACTCTCCTCAGGACGTGCCATTTCTGTCTGTAGCTATTGAGGAGGAGAGAGGGAAGGGGCAAGGTGGAGGCTGTGGGTGTGGCCTTGACCAACTGTTACTTTGCTTGTTTGAAAGCCATGGGCGGGCCAAATTCTCTGGGTGGGCAAAGCAGAGAAAGGGGAGGTAACCTCGCTCCTTATGACCTCATAACGGGCAAGATTCCAGATCAACCAATCTGAGCTTTCATTTTCTCTAAGGCAAAGCAGGATAGGTTTACACCTATCACCATTTCTAGCCACTGGGGGACCATAGGCAGGCTGGGGGAATGCATATTCATTTTTCATGCCATGGGACCTTTAACAAAGGTTTGTGCAAACCTTTTAAGTGTATTCTTGATTTTCTCCAATTTTAAGAAAAACAGAACATCTTTGATACATTTGGAGAACAATGGTGGTGTGCGGGATCAGGCGCCTTGCAAGGAGTGTGGTAAAAGCACAAGCTTTGTTCGGTAAACCAAGAAGGGCACAAACAGGGTTCGAGTCAAATCTTGTTCCAAACATATCACTAAAAGCATTAAAGATATTCACCCAAAAGGTTGAGAGATTTGGTAAAAGCCAAAATGTGTATTAAGTCAGCTGGTTGGCCCCTGCATGTCTTCTTAACTGAGCCCATTTTCTTGTGGAGTTATTAACGATAACATTTTGACTAAATTTGCTGCTGAGCAGAAGTAGGCCTGCACACACTATTGCAAATATATTAGTGTGTAGTGAATCATATTGTTAGTGACTTTGAGTGAAAACAGTTGGCCTGAGGTTTAACTTCATTTTGTGTGTTGTGCTTTATGTGTGTTGTGCTTTGTGTGTCAGTGTTTTATCTGTATATGTGTTTGTATTATGTGAATGTATTTTGCATGGATGTATTTTATTTCATTTTGTGTATGTGCCTAAAATTTGCATGGTATTGTGTATCACTGTGTTTGTTGTGTAAATATGCGTATCTTGTATCATGTCTGTGTGTGTTTGCTGCACTTGGTAATTAAAGCAGTGTGTGCCAACCCAGCGACAATGTAATACCACTTTAATCATCCTCTGCTCTGCCATCTGTGCGCCCAACATTACTCTCTCTCTCTCTCTTTCTCTCTTTCTCTCTCACACTCACACATGGACAGACAAACAGACAGACAGACAGACAGACACACACACACAGGGACAAAGAGACACAGAGTGCCACTCATTTAGAGAGAAAGAGAGATACAGCCTGGAGATACAGACAGAGGAAGACTAAATTAATTTATATTTTTTGTATGGTACTCAATTTGAAGATTGCAATTCAGTAAAAGTTCTGAAAACATTGGGTGGTTATTTTTTATTTTGCCCTCCAGGGTTGAGTAAAATTAGAAAAAACAGGCGACCAGTGTTGTGTTGTTACACCCCGTCTCTGTCGCAGACACGCACGCACGCACGCACGCACGCACGCACACACGCACGCACGCACACAGGGAAAATGTACCTTTGAACAAGAGAGTTTCCCTTTGCTTTCATGTTTGTTGTATCATGATGAACAGGTTGATAGCTGCAGAATAGAAAAAACGTTTTATTGTACTGTTGCACTGAGCTCAATTATAGGCGGACCACTTGCTAGATTGGTTGGTTGGTTGAAAGTTAAAAATTTTAACTTTAGAATCTTTTCAGAAAATGTGGTGACATGATATCCAAGTTTGGGTATGATGCTGTGAGTGCTTTAAAAAGTTGGCCTTTATATTTTTTTCTTCCTCTACAAATCTTACAGAGTCAATCGTTGCATGGTGCGTGGACTCTTTCAACACTTCTTGAGGGTATACTTCTTCTGCATTGCTGATAGCTGATCAGGGCATTCCAAAAAATATATCACTTTGAGAGATGTATTTTGGTTCAAAGTGGCAAGTCCTTTAAGTCATAGAGGGGTAAGTGTCTGTCTTCAGTAAGTATTGTCCACACGAACGGTCCTATATTGCAATGGCAGACCCCAATCCCGACGATATCGAGCCTCAAGACCTGGATGTCAAGTCAGAATGTGCTGCATCATGTTCATCTTCACGAAGCTAAGTTAAGCCTTCAGCCAATGTAACTGCTGCTAAAGCTTGTGCTGTTAGAGTACCACTGGTCTGTCCTTTTTTTCAAAAGACTTTAAATTTAAGTCTTAGTTTTCCTTGCATGCAAGTCATATTTTATTTTAAAAGGAGCATCGAGAAGCCAAAGAAACAAAAAGTCCATATTTTTTAAAATTCACTGCACTTCCAGTGCTCTACTTGTGGCTCCTGCTCATTCTGTCCTCTTGTAGCTCCCTTATGCTCCCCATGCCTCTCCTCATTTCAACACTTGGAAATTGGATGGTCTAATTTCCAGCCACCCACTCTTGGCTGCTGTGTCCAACAGGCTGACAGTGTGGTGTTCAGCCTGTTGGACACAGCCTGTCAGTAGCATGTACCATTTATAAGTGGAAAAGCCTAATTTCCAGCCCTGGAGGCAAGCTTGCTTGGCTCTCCCTACCAAATGCAACCACAGAGTCACCTCATGTTGAAAATTTCAACAGTCAGAGGAATGCACAGGATTTCATTAATTGCCTGGGGATGTTAAGTTAAGCTTGGATTCCTTGGAGGGATCTGAGGAGGGAGAGTTTTAGTTATACAGATTTGAAATACATTTATATTTCTATTATATTACTTAATACTGGTAAACTTTATTTAATTCAAATGTACTAGTATCTGAAGTGACACCTGAGCTGGAAGTAGTCTACATGCACATGCAAGGAAGTTAACATTTTGGAACAAATACATTGCAGTTGTTAAACGAAACCTAGTGCATCCTAAAACTAAATATTCTTAATGTTTTTACAATAGCTAGGAATTTCTTTTGAAACAGTAAGCCCTTATCACTGAGGATACTGGCAGCAATGAAGGTACAAAATGGAGGACGCAATCTGATAGATTCACTGCTAACTTTAATAAATTACTTATTTCTTGCCCCTAAAACTAAGAAGGGAGAGAGGCAAGAAAATCAAAGTGTTGGCCAGCAGGGGATGCATGTTTTTATCATTTATCAGAATCAGATCATTTGTCATTATAAATAATGTGTCTTATATATAATTTATAATAGATTATCAATGTGTTTTCCTGCAAGATTAGCTCGTGGCTTGCAGAGAAACGATACGATACGCTGAAACAATCGCTCAAGATTGCAAGCCTTCTCAGAGCTCTGTGGTGTAGCGTGTGCTGTATGAACAGCAAAATTACCGCTACCGCTGAAAGGTAGATAAACTACTCATATAACAAAAAGTAGTAGGCCTACACTTTATGAAGAAAGGAATGATCATCTTTTAAATAGAACCATCCGATGCCAGTGGAACTTCAGTTTCAGATATTAACATTGTTGCACCAGAGAGAGAAGAAATAAACAGTAAATTTGTCAGATGGAAGTAGGAAAATGTAGCCTGGGTAAACCCTGCTGGCGTTTTGATTGCAGCTTGCAGCTCAGGCTGGAAATCTGTACATTCATCTATCCTGCTTCCATTACAATTTTGCGGGGACCAATCACAAACTGGCTTATCCACCTGGCGCGCTATTGGCCGGTTTAACACAATGACGATAGAGAAGCGACCAAGTAGCTTTTTGTTTATATTCAACAAGGTGGCCACCGAAGCAGAGCAACCCGTTGATGCCGCTGTCACTGCTATGTCACCCGGGTCGTTGGTCTGATTGGTTGCAGGACTATCCAATTCCATACAGAGTCATTTGAACTATGCCTGTTGGCATGGACGTTGTTAGACATATTTTAGGGGGGATGAAGCTACCCCAAAATGTTCCTAAGTAATCCCAAATAATAATAATAATAAGAAAAATAATAATTACATTTTTTTTCTTTTTTTTTTTACAGTGCACTCTGTATCACTCACTACGTGGAATCAATCTTCCTTCACCATCTGTTGGTGTTGTTGTGCACTGCAGACTGTTTTGTTGTTATTTCACAAACTGTCAACTGGTCGAAATGACAGTGTTTTAGAGACAGGCTGACAAGCGGCCGCTTGTACGGTAACGGTATGTGGACAAGCGAGGTAGAGAGTTACTGAAGAGAGAGAGCGCCAGGCAGCATTAAAACAAAGCAGTAAATTAGAGAACTAAAATGTTGTTTTTGCCAATTTATTACAGAAAATGCAACTGTAGCAAGTATCTCACTATCATTAAAGTTAGCCAAATTCATAATTAGAAACAACAAATAATATATCTAGCTACCAAAAAGCCGGAAAGTCGAAAGTTAGACTGAAGTACAAAAAGTCAATGGCTATGAAGATGATACACCGTCTTGTCTCTTCTCATTGGTTTAAACTGACAGCTTTGTAATTTGCTATTTGCAGAGTAGCGCTGTGTCAAACAGTGTGGTGGACAAGAGTGGACTGCGCAGACAGAGCAGATTGAAATATCGCTTCCAACATGTTCATGCCTGTAGAACAGGTAAGTGGGTATTGATAAGTATTGGCTTTTAATCACAAACATTTTATTGTAGCCTACTCATAGTAACAAGCATGTAACACGTTTATACCTCTTGGCGCTGCTGTGTGTAAAAAGTAGACATTGGTGTTCAGAATCCCGTCTATCTTCGAAAATGCAACGCTTGTATCCAAATGAATTGAGCTTGAAGCTGCATGGCATTTTCTCTGGTTTACCTGGGTGTTGTCCACTGTGATTTAGATCCGCAATACAGAAACTAATTGGCAGTTGAATAGAGGCACAAATATGGGTTTGCGCTCTCCCTGTGGAATGTTACCTGCTGTAGATGCATGAAACTGTAAATACCAAAACACATTTTTTGAAATCATTATTATTCTGCAGGCCGGACTGAAAGCTTTGGCAGGCTGGATGTTGCCCACGGGCCGCCAGTTGACAATCGCTGCACTACTAGGGTTTTTCCTAGTCTTGTTTTTATCAACTCTCCTTCTTTTCAACTGCTTTTCTTCTTCATTTACCTTTTGCACTACCCCTCTTCTCGGTTTTTTGATCACCTGGGGGAAGAAGAGCTCATTTAAGACTCTAATTCACAATTACATGGACAGGGGCTGAGGTTGACCCTGAAGCAAAAGAGAGAGGGCTAGAGAGTGAGAGAAAGAGACAGACAGACAGACAGACACACACACACACACACACACACACACACACACACACACACACACACACAGGCTACTGCTCTCCTATGTAATTTTTATAGTGAAAGGTTAAGGACGGGCTGCTAATTCAGTTCAGGAAAAGCACCCATTTTAAAGAAGAGAGCGAGAGAGACAGGAGAGACAGGAGTGAGAGAGGCTTGAGCACTCAGAAGCGATATTTAATTAGTCTTGGATGACTAGCTGACTTGCTAGAAAAAGGCCACTCTCCGTGCACTCCTCTCTCCTGTCAAGTACCCTGTTAGTGAAACCTCCTCTGAGACAGATGGAGGGAGAATAGGGAAAAGAGACAGTGAGAAAGCAACAGATGGAGAGGGGGGACATTGAGAGAGAGAGAGAGAGAGAGAGAGAGAGAGAGGAACAAAATTGTGGAAAAGGATTGAGAAAGAAAGAAAACATGGAAAGGAGGAGATACACTGACAGATTAGATTAAAACCAATTAAAGGTTGGACTTCTTTTCCCAACAGACAGGCGACAATGAATGCCAAAGATAATATATCTAAGCATGCCACTGCACTGAAAGCAGGGTTTCGTAGGTGTTCAGGTAATGACGTTTCCAGTTTTGTTAAGAAGCAAGCTTCAGCATACCCACATAAATACACCACTGACTAGAATTTGGGGCTCACATAATACATATATTATATCTATTGATATACATTTTCTTGAGCGGGTCAATTCTGTCTGCAAGACAGTGCTTGCAAAGGTCTACTAATGTCTATGCATGTCACAACCAATTGATCAGTGTACTGAATAGGTGTCAATGACTTGCACAGTGGATGTCTCATATTGCAATAAAACTCTTTACTTCCTTTTACTTTACTTCCTTACTTTATTTAAAGAGGTCACATACATGTAAATTGGCCCCAATAATGCTGGAAAGTGAAGAATCAGACACATGGAACATTACACTTCCTAAGTTACCTGCCTGTTTCTATTGAGTAGCCCTTTCTTGTTTCTTTCTTCTTCTGCCAAAGGCTGCTGAGAAACTACACCCTTCTTTCCGAAGAATCCAAAAATGTATCCCATACACTTCTACTGATCCGACAGATGTATTTGTCTCTCAGCTGTAAACACATTGACAATTTCCTCTTCACTCCTGAAATGTAACTGATATGAGGAACAGTGTTTCTCTCCCTTTCACTCGCTTTTATTCTCACAGACCATAAGCAGAGTTTGACATTCGAACCGGGGGGGGGGCAAAAAAACAACAACCTCATTGTAGCAGCTGAGACCTGGCCTACCACTTGGTGAACACAGGACAAGCACATAAACATATATGTTTATTTTTAAAGAAGATTTTAAATTACATTGTAACAATTTATGTAACAACTCGCCCTTATGAAATCCAATTGCAGCACAAACCAATCAGAGTGTCATCTCCCATTCCCTTTTTAAAGCCAGGCGCATTTGTACCTTGGCACATTGCTATTATGATGGCGAATTTGCAACATAATATTTTTATTTTTTATCTTTTACATGTGCGAGTGCTGCTGCGCTTCCCTGTGTGTGAGTGTGTGTATAACAAGCATAGTATGTGCGCGCTGTGCACAAGCCTAGGCGCATTTTACAAATGTACTGTTAAAATTCAATGAAATGCTGTGCTATTGGCTTTAGGCCAGGTTTTTGTTGGTTAATGGCACAATCACTTTCTGTTGCCACAAGATAGCAATACACCAAGTATTCACCTAAACACACCTCCCTGTAGGACCAGCACGCCCTTAGGCGCAAAGATGCGGGCAGGTGCTTTTGCTATTTAAACGACGTGGGCTCGGGACAGGAAATTAACAACTGAGACGGTCTTAAAAAAGCAAAGACACTTGCTTCGGGCTTTGCATTGCGCTGTGCCGGGTGCAAGATAGGGCCCTTAATATCTAAACCCCTTTCTCTTTGCCAGATAATATTCGCTCAGTTTCAATCCCAACCTAGTCTTGTCGAAAAAATGGCCTAATAATTATCTTGTGTGTCCTCAACCTTATTTTTTGCCTCATATACTGTGGGTCTACCCCATCTGTCTATTCTTCTCTTTTTATTTCTTTCTTTTCAGTGCTCCCTTGTTTGGACAAGTAAAAGTTTAACGGTGGAAAGTACTGTAAGATATTAATTCTGTGCTCATGTTATCAGTTTTTAATTTCATGTCAATATTCAAGCTGTAATCGTGACTGCAATAAATGAACTGACTTGATGCTAAATAAAATACAAGGGCCTAAAACGGCAACTAATGCGGCAGTTTTAGGTCATTCCATGTTTTTTTTATATAAAATACCTCCATATTCCCGTCAGCCTGTGAACATCATAACCATTGAAACTGCTTATAAAACTATACCTGCTAGCATGTAAATATTATCATTGTGAGGAGGTTTGCGTGCTAACTTTGGCATTTGGTTCAAATAACCCCTTTGCCCAAGTACAAGCCTCACAGAGCTGCATAACTGTAAATGACTGAGTTGTCCAATTATGTTAATTTTCCTCTTATTTGCAGCCATGCTGTACAATTCATATCCAATTATTTAAATTATTTTATGTTTATTCATTGAATTCATGTGCTGTATGCTTCTTACATTTGTGGTGTGATGGAATTGAAGCAGTCCAAGCTCAGAGTCCATCTCTGTAATTTGTTACAGCAATTACAGAGAGCTCTTATCTCATGCAAATCATCCATTAATATTGCAGATGTCCTGTGTTAACCATTACTTATTACTTATGCTGTCCTCAAAAGTGTTTCCATCCAAATGGCACTTATCTCTACCCCTGTTTCCCTCTCTATTTGCCCAGCAGCCACGCCCTCTTTTCCCCTGTCTGTCTACCTTGATAAATTGCAGCTGGTTGAAAATGCACATCCACAGGGAAATGATAAATATCTATAGAGAATGGATTCATAATCTTCAAAAACCCGTCTAAAAGTCCGCTCTCACCCTAGAGGAAATACATCAACTCCATTTCTCACTCACTTTTTCTTGCTTTGTATCTTATTCCCTCTCTTCAAAACAGTCTTTAAAAGTTTTTTTTCTCCATCTGTGTCTACACACATTTCTTACATTCACCACAGGAAACAGTGTTCTCTTGTCTCTCTTCCTCACTCTTGGTCCTAAAAGCCAATTTGGAGGTCTTGACATCCAGACTATCACAAATCCCTTTAGTTAAGCCAGTGAAATAAACGCTCAACCTTTTCCACTTTAAGAAAAAAAGTTTCTAAAGATGTGACTTTGAAAAGTATGGTACTGGGATTGACAGGTTCAAAACAGGGTAATTTATTAGTTCACGGAAAACAACGATTCATCCAAGTCAATGCTATACACTAACAGACTTACAGGACATTTACCTCAAACTAGAAGGATCTAACACTGGGTTAAATACAAGATAATGATATGAGACATCATGAATCACATTATTGACAATAATAGAAACTAAACCATCAATACAGGAAGTCAAATAGGAGCAACATTATGAGGCCAAAGAAAGGAAAATACAGTGTACAGGTCTCCTGTAATGTATTTACATTACATCATTACATCTACAGACTTTAACCTCAAATAAAATCCACTGGGCTTATTGATATAGATTCAATTCAATGGAATAATCAAGAAGACCATGGAAATAAGTTTTGTGTGTGTGTAACTCTCCTTGAAATGAGTGACTACACACACACACACAAAACTTATTTCCATGGTCTTCTTGATTTTCGCAAAACTTATTTCCATGGTCTTCACACACACACACACACACACACACACACACACACACACACACACACACACACACACACACACACACACAAACAAACAAACAAACACACACACACACACACACACACACACACATAGTCAATATTGATGAGTCAGACAGAAGACTTGTGCTACTACATCACTTCAGCGCTTTGTTTTGTTTTTAACTGAAAATATTCTAAAGCTGTGTTATTGTTTATTCATCATTCACAAATCTAAAATGACGGAATGACTAATGTAGTTAATATTGTTCTGCAACAGATATAAACATTCATTTGACTGTGTGAAAAAGAGCTGTGGGCAGATATCCATCTGAAAATGTCAAAAAAGTGAGCCACCCTGCGAGTGCTTGAATCAACCCTCCAGACATTTAAACAATTGTCGAAACTGGGAATCACTACATGAAGTATTAGTCTTAACAAGAAAGCCCTTATTGTTGATTGTGTCAGCCTGTAATGGAATACTTCCAAACACTGTAAATCCATTTGGGGATGAAAACAGTTCAACCAGTTATTATTTTTTTTTTTTACAATACACTGGCCAGTTGTCTGCTAACACATAGTATTTACCTAAGGAAAAGGCTCAAGATCTCTCCTAATTTTAATACTAATTAATTCCTTAAATTGTTTTCATGCAGTCATTTTGACAGCAATGTGTTTTGAGTAGGCAGCTCTTTTTTCCACTCTTTCGCTTCATTTTTGTCTAACTACGTTCAACAACCCCTATGACACACACAACCGTGTCATGATCACTAGGACTGACAGAGGTTTCCAATCTTCTAAGGTAAACAGTCACCATGTTTAGACAAGAGGAAATCAGTGTGTGATCTTCTTGGACTTTCTCTCTCTCTCTCTCACGCACGCACACACACACGCACAGGATAGTTTGCATTCCACTTCACAAACAATATGTTCATGTTTAAAGTATTTAACCTGTTTCTTTTCATGCAACTGCCTGAGATAGGGATATTTATGAAGACATAAAGGCAAGGCAGCATCAACACACATGCTTGACAACAGTTCTCAGGCTTGTGATAAGCGTGCTGTTTTTGTGATAGTCTCACTACGGAAAAATTCTCAATCTGAAAAACTCTCCCACACAGCTATTGCCTCATGTGACGTGTCAGTCAGGCTCTGTCCATCAGCTAACCACACCCACTTCTCTAAAGAGTCTATTGATTAAGAAAAAATGTAATAATGATGATAATAATAATCATTTAATAGCACTTTGGTGTATTTGCCTAGTGGCAAATATAGCTCCCCATCCACCTCCAGTCTTCAACTCCAGCTGACCGGTCCGGAGCTTCTTTCAGTCTGGTCTTCGGGTTCCTTCGTCGCCACCACCCGTGTCTAGATTCCATTGGGGGGTCTGATGGTTCTCTACCCCTATATAGCTATACGAAAGATTCGTATAGCGATGGAGTCTAATTACCAAAGACTTTGCACATTTTATTTGAGCTGTATCTGTACAAAAAAAATATTTGCATATCTGCAAACATGTCTCTCCTGATTGAAATGATTTAAAATTTTTGCAACATAGATTTTGTCATCCTACAGTCTGTAAAAAAGGCAAGGCACTGCATGTTGTGTCAGGTACCAGTGATACGATCCAAGAAGTCCGGTCCAAGGAATAACAGATCCTGACTTTTGAACATGTATCAAACATGTATCAAACACCAAAACACTATGTTATGAGACTGATGATTTAACAACTCTGGAAATATTTGACAGTCACAGAATCAGTGTAAACCCACCACAAAACCACAAGTCACAACAGTATAACATTTTTTTTTTGGTCTTTTGTCTTTTTTTTGTCAGAAACATTTCTTTTATTGTGTGATACAATCTAAGGTTTCAGAACAGCAACATAATAGAGCTTGTGGTGAGATTGTTTTGTCCACTGTTGTTTGCAAGGCGAAGAATGGTCTTCCAGTCTCAACAATAAACGGCAGTTGCCTTTGTGACATCTCAAGTAAAACATCGCCACTGAAGGACGCAAGAGGTTGCCAAAGTCATGTACTTTAACAACATAAAACTGTCAATATGTCTAATTTATGTTCTTAGAAAACCTGCATTTTTATCTTTCATGGCCTTTATTGGGGTGTCAAAGATTGGAAGCTACTGTTGTGGCAGAGACACAGCCATACAGTCTATAATAATTGAGTTCTACTTTAAGAAAGAATTTATATTAAAAATGATATCAATAGAACACTTGTACATTAAATCAAATCAGCATTGTTAGATCTGCCAAGCAATGTTTGAGAGAAGAAAGGTGATGAGAAGAGAGAGAGAATACATCCAGTGACAGGGAAAACAGATATTAAGAGAAATATAGAAAAAAGATAGAGAGGAAGATAGACCAAATAATATATCTAGGCACTGTCCTAAATGGCAGCCAGCAGTCAAGTAATTATATTTGAGCAGCCAACTGATTTCTCTTTGTGGTGTGTGTGTGTACTTTCTCTTGTGTGTGTGAATGGGTGCTCGCCAGCATGTTTCTCATCTCATCTGTGTGAAGATATGAATATTAACGACCCTATTAGACGGCACAGATGCCAGACTGGTGCTTTGGTTGGAGTAACATGGGGTTATATTGAAAGCAAGTGAAATAATGTGAAATATTGTCGTAGTGTGAGAGCAAAGAATAACTGATTTTAAATATTCTTCTATTTGCGGGAGTCATCACCGAGTTCACATTACTGAGGTGGAGCTTATTATACATTCCTATCAACTTGTGATTCTTTAAATTTGAGTGTGTCAATCCAACTGAGTTAGCTTAATCAAATATGAAGTCTCTAAAAAATGAAACCATTAGAAAGTGATTTTAGCTTCAATTCAGGCTTACAAAAAAAGAGGAGCATTTTCTTTTTGACTGAACTGCTGCTCAATTTTGGTGTCAAGCCAGAGAGGAAATGTTGTTAAGGAATCATGCTTTTTCTTTCGGTATGACAAGATATAGTTTGGTAGTGAAAGGGTTGAGAGAGAATTTAATGTTAACAATTAAAGTGCTCATGTTATGCTCATTTGCAGGTTCATAATATGTATTTAGAGGCTGTACCAGAATAGGTTTATGTGGTTTAATTTTCAGAAAACACCATATATTTGTTGTACTACACTGTACTGCAGCTCCTCATTTCACCCTGTGTGTTGAGCTCTCTGTTTTAGCTACAGAGTGAGGCATCTCACTTCTGTAGTATCTTTGTTGGGAGTTGCACATGTGTAGTAAGTACTGCTAGCATGTCAGTTGTAGAGTATGAGAGAGTGCCATGCTAGCAGCCAGGCGAGCATTATAACGTGTTGTGTTACAAAGTGATGCACGTTTGTCACGGAAGTAAAGGCTGGAGCTATTTGGAGCAGTTTGTGAAATGTGTTTTCTCTGAAAGATGGTAAGTCCCTTTGGGGTGGACTTTTGGCTTTTTCACTTTGTAAACCAATAACGTGCACAAAAAGACATAACACAATAAAGGAAAGGGGAATAGCCAAAAAGCATAATATATGAGCACTTTAAATAATTAAAAGGTCATACAAATTATATCTGATGTGATTTGTATTGTGTTACCTGTCTGCCCGCAAATGTTTATCCTTAGACTACTTCCACCTGATTTGAGCCTGTCAAGTATAAACAAAAAGAGTTATTTTATGCTCACTACTGGCTAAACACTGTATTGCAGTTACATGGAAAAACACTGAGACTCCAACAATTAGTACTGGTTAGCAGTGTTGCCAGATACTTTACAGATAACTTGATTTTAAAAATAACAAAGTTAGATTAAAAGTTACTTTATTTTACATTCAACAGCTGCCGACAACACCCCCACCGCCTCAACATATAAATGACAACCGGTTTACTGTGAGGCAGCTCAGCATTAACAGTAGTGGGAATCTTGTTTATTTTGGCATGAAAGAGAGCAAGTCAACCGTGTTAAAGGGCAGCATTTCCTCTACAAAATACTGCTCGACCAACTTCTTCAACTCTCCTCCACTTACTGGTTTTGCACCGAAGTCGAGCTTTTGTTGTTTGGGTGGTAGGGCAACTCTTGCTCTCTGCTACGCACCACCTGGGACTTGCTCTGTAAGTTTGATTGTGCAGTGCTGCAACTCCACATGTTTCTTCAAATTTGACATAGTGTTTTTGTAGCTAGATAGCACTTTGTCGCCATCAGCACAGAGTGTACAACGACCCTTAATATTGCCATCTTTAGCTGACACAAACTCAAAAGAGTGACTGTATTTCCAGCTAGAAAACGTGCAATTCTCTCCTCCCTCCATTGTTGTCTACGTTTGTGTTGCTGCGTGGTACACGTGAACAGTCCTCATGCTGAAGACGTGACTTGTCACATATGTTACTTCACTCCCCAAGATGCAAAAATATAGTCTATATCCACGACCACCTTCACTGGAAGTGGACTTAGTTCCACTTCCGGATTGCTCCGGTACTGCTGGAAATTCATACTATAACTGTTACCTTCTGCTTTCTTTGTGTTGAAATTATAATCTCTTATAACTATGGTTAACTGTTCTTCTGATCTCTGCCTTTGTCCAATCTGTTTTCTGTTGCACAACTAAAACAACTTGAATGTACACGTTCCACCTAAACAAGTTTCTTCCTGAGGCTATTTTTCAGCGGCACTGTGGTTCTGTCTTAGCACCGCCCAAGATGATTGGAATTGGAACTTGTGCTTGTGAAATTTGGTTTCGCATTACGTGCATCAATCTACATACTATTATGCAGATGGGCGCTAATACTACATATTGTGCTGTTGAGCTAAATAAGTGACCAAAACAATTTAACCACTGCATACATGCTTGTTACCTTAAACCATTTAACCTCATAATAAAGCCTTAACAATTACAACAGCCTTTTAAAAAGTGTAGAACAGCGGTGTCTTCACTTTACTTCAGACTGGACTCACTGAACTGACAATTAGAAATAAATTTAATAAGTTACATTTTTTTTAACTTTATCCATTCAACCTCACATTATTTCATGTTTGCTGATTTCTTTTTAGAAGACAGGGTTATTTTGTTTTGTCTTGCTAGACTGCTAGGATCCTTATTTTGGACATTACTCCATTACTAAGTTGTTATAGCAATGTAGGAGGATAATGTCCACCTTTTCAATCTCCAACCGAGGGACACTGATATGTGAATGATTCAGAAATCTGGAGAAGGGTACACACTAACACACATTGTATACAATTTCTTCACTTCATGGTCACGCTTTTACAGGCACACATGCACAAGGCATACCTCAGAAATCATGTGCAAACACAGAAATGCAGATACACACATAGACTGACAAAACACACAACTACACAGTAACCTTGGATATGTTGGTCAACAAGTGATACTGCTATATATTACATTTACAGCTGTATAGGCAGCTGTTTTTTCCAAGCCACAATTTTAAAGCATTGCATTAAAAAAGACCTTCGCTTTGGTTACAATCTAAACAATTACAAATGATTAATGCCTTCTATTCTGGTACAGATAGCCATTGTTTTTTACAACCATGACATACATTATTTGCAGGTTGCAAAAGGAGGTTGGTTTCTATAGATGTCTATGTCTTTATGATCAAACAAATAGCAATTAAATTCCCTTTGATTCAAAATCAATAAAAAGTTTATACAAGACGTCAGACAGATTGTGAACCAATCAGCTGTTAAATCAGCTGAGAGGCCGGCGTTTCCCAGCATGTTCTGGGTCCGCTCGGGTCTTGCAGTCGGTGAAAAGCAACTGCGCTGACTGCATCTCAGAACTGTGGCCGCCTTGCTGAGCGGCGCTCGGCCGGGGGCTTGTGAGTATCCCCACACCCGCCCGGCGCCTCACACCCTGGGCAACTCCGGAGTAGGACTGCTGCAAATTCGACGACTAATATCAGATCTCTACAAACCAATTGGTGATGTCACACATGCTCTGTACATTAATATTAACGGTCTATGATTTTAGCATAGGTACAGCTGCCAAAGCTAAACATTATCCAAAACTCTATTTCTCAGACAAACGTTAAGATGATTTCATGATGAACGTGGATTTATGACCTTTACGACACTGCATGATCTGTTCCCATTGACAGTTAAAGAAAGTCTGTTTGCCTCCAACAGAAAGCTTACGTAAGTTTAGCTAACCGCTAATTCGGCTAACCTCTAGATGAGACAGCATGTAAAAGTAGGGTGACCAGACGTCCCCGGTTTCTGGGGACAGTTCCGGTTTTGGTAACCTGTCCCTGGCTGGATCTGTCCCCAGAAATGTCCCCGGATTTCACTGTGACTGACAGACCTTAAATTGGAATGAAAGAAAGTACTGACCAAACGTTGCTGATAGTTGCTCAAGACAGCCAACGCTGCTCAGAGATGTTTTAGAATGCTGCATTTTACGATGCTAAAATTACTGATTATTTACATGGAATCTGATGGGTTTAGCGACTTTTATGTTTTAAAAAAGGATCTTAACCTTTAACAGAAAGGTCAACCTCCTTGGAAATCCTTTCCATAATGTTGCCAGACACTTAGAATATTAATCTGAGTCTGTCAGTAGCAAAACGAGCACTTTTGTGAACGTAAATAAGCAGTTTTGTGTTTATATGTGCAGGTGTTACGCCCCTGAAAAAGGGGAGAAATAATCACGAGAGTGATACGGTTATTGTTGTAGCCAATTTTGATGTGTGTTTTTTGTTAGTGGTAAGTTGTATAGGGGTGACGCTCTTCCACCTGCACACCAGGGGGAATAGGCAGGGAATCACATAGGTTACGGAAGGCTATATGAGGAAGTCACAAGTGAATAGCAAGAGGAAATTACGATCTGGGGAAGCCACACAACTTTCAACCATGCATGCGTGCCGATGTTTTTTTTCATGTCCCGCCGTTAGCATCGTGTTTACTGTTTTTTTTACCTACATGTGAGGTCAATTTACATCAGTAATGCAAGCAGCAGTGTTTTGTAAGTAGTTTTATTCTGCATAAAATGTTAACCGCATGCCATGGCAGACCAAGAACTGTTAAAGCTGCTCATGTTCTTTTTAAAACAATTAACTCTGTTCTTAATACTCCCCAATCCGTTTCATGTAGAATCCTCTGAGGCCTGTGAAAAATTTCTCCATTTTTTTGTGGATAAGATTGCCTCAATTAGAGCAAGCATCTCACTTCCTGCTTTTGACCCGTTTTTTCCATTTCCATAGTGTGCAGCTGTTTTCATCCAATTTGAGTCTGTATCCATCTCTACTCTCAAAATATTGTTACACATTTGAAACCCTCAGTTTGTCCCACTGATATTGTCTCACCTCGCCTTTTGAAAGAGGTGTGGGACACTATTGGACCTAACATCTAAGAAATTACAAATAGCAGCCTCACTTCAGATTCTGTACCAGCCTATTTTAAACAAGCAGTGGTGCAACTACTACAATCTAAACTCCTTTTTGTTTCGAAGATTTTAGAGAAGGCAGTTCTTTTACAGTTGCAGTCCTTTTTAGATACACATGGGTGTTCTTGAGGTGTTCCAATCTGGTTTTAAGACATTTCATAGCACTGAATCTGCACTTTTAAGAGTTTTTAATGATCTTTTAATCTCAATTGACTCTGGAAATTATGCAATTCTTATGCTTTTAGATCTTACAGCAGCATTTGACACAGTTGACCACAGCATCCTTATTTCTGGGCTCGAGCATGGTGTAGGGATTAAGGGCACTGCCTTAGAATGGTTTAGGTCATATTTGTGAGATAGAGATTTTAAAGTCAGATTTGGTGGTTCTTTCACCTTCTGTGTCCCTCACATGTGGAGTTCCCCAGGGTTTGAGTCTCTGGCCAATTCTTTCTATCTGCTTCCACTTGGATGTATCTTAAAAAGACATAACATCAGCTTCCATCTCTACACAGATGATTTGCAAATCTAACAGCCCATAAAAATAAATGATGATAGTTCTTTAACAAGATTAATTGACTGTTTTAATGATTTTAATAATTATAAAATGGAGAAGCAGATCAATTCTGTTTCTTTCAACTTAGGTTTCTTACTAAGCTTAGGGCCTTTTTATCCCTCACAGACTTTGAGCGGGTTATACATGCATTTATTACACACCTTGACTATTGTAATGCTCTGTATGTAGGTGTTAGCCAGGCCTCCTTTTTTCAACTACAACTGGTTCAAAATGCTGCTGCTCGTCTCCTTACTGGAACTCGTAAGCGAGATCACATCACCCCTGTCCTTGCCTCTCTTCACTGGCTCCCAGTTAATTTTAGGATTGATTTTAAGATTCTATTGTTAGCTTTTAAAGCCTTTTATGTACTAGCTCCAGTCTATATCACTGATCTGCTGAAGCCACATGCTCCTTCAAGGTCATTAAGGTCTGCTAACGAGTCTCTTCTTGTTGTCCCTAATACACGGCTCAAGAGCAGAGGGGATCAAGCTTTCTCAGTCGCAGCCCCGAGACTGTGGAATGAATTTCTTCTTCATGTCAGATTGGCCCCCAGCCTTCTGGTTTTTAAATCGCAACTAAAAACAAATTTTTATTCCTTGGCTTTTAATCTGGCATGAGAACTGTTTGTTGTATTTGTTTGGTGTTGTATTCTGTCTATTTATTGTTTCATGTCAATGTACAGCACTTTGGTCAACCTGGTTGTTTTAAATGTGCTTTAGAAATAAAGTTTGATTGATTGATTGATTGATTGATTGATACTTTTCTAAAAATGAGTGCGGAAACAATAGAGTTGCATGGATCATTGAAATCAGTGCTACCAAAAGAGGAAGTGTCAAAACCAAATAAATGGGTTGAAACCCAGATGCAAATACAGAAATAATTAAAAGGATTAAGAGGAGTGGTTGCTTGACACTAAGAAGCAATGCAAACGTGATGATGATGGTGGTGATGATGATGATGACCAAGTTGACAATGCTGCGCTACAAATGACTGTGATCACTGATGATATTGGCCCAAATGACTTGCTATGGCAGCTAGCCTAAAAGAAAAGCATGAACTGGAGGTACAGGAGGAACAAATTGTTGCTCACACAGCAAAGGTTACGGTGCTTAAGTACAGAGGTTGTGATCTGCAAAGCTCCAGTGAACATTCTGATGGAATGAATTCATATCTGAAAAGGTCAAAATACAAATCCTCTCTCAGATCCTCTGCTATGGAATTAGTTCCACAAAGTTCAAGCCATTATTTCAATTATCCACCAAAAGGAGGCAGTAAAGCCACAGTGTCAATGGGGGCACGACCTAAGGAAACCAGTGTACAACAAGGTGGAACAAAAGCTCATGCTCTGGATCACAAACCATGCATGCCTCAACAATCTCAGCAAATGTATCACACCACACATCACACACAGGAAACGGCCATTCTTTCCACGTAGGAGTCCATACAGCGTGATGGTATAGTGCAAACCAATGTGGAACAAGAAAATCTTCTTACGATTATGCAAAGGCAAAACAACAGAACTGCTTTACTAGTGCAGCAGCAGTCTTCACTATCATTACCCCCAAGGGATATACCAACCTTTGATGGAGACCCTCTCGAGTACAGCACATTCATTAGAGCATTTGAAAATGGAGTGGAAGGAAAGGCTGCAAGCAGTATAGATTTGTACTTTTTAGAGCAGTACACCAAAGGACAACTAAGGAACTGGTCAAGAGCTGTCAACACATGCCACCTGAAAGGGGGTATCAAAGACACTTCTTCAGAAACGCTTTGGAAATGAACAAAGAATAGCCACAGCTTCCATGGAGAAAGCTCTGGGATGGTCACCCGTGAAAGCAGAAGATGTCAAGGGCTTGCAAGCCTTTGCTTTGTTTCTACGGGTCTGTTGTAACACAATGGAGGACATTAGCTACATTACAGAGATGAATATGCCATCCAACATGCGTGCTATAGTCTTGAAGCTACCATATAAACTGAGGGAAAGGTGGAGAAACACTGCTTATGAGTTGCAGGAGAGGCACTGTCGTCAAGCAAGTTTCAGTGACATTGTCAGTTTCATTGCAAGGCAAGTACCTGATCCACTCTTTGGAAACATTCAAGACACATCCGTCTTACCACCAAAATATAACGTTGGACATAAAGTCTCACAGGTTTGCTTCAAGGGAAGGGGAAGCAGTTTTGCTACCTCCGTGGAAGCTGTTAATACTGGAAACACACATCAAGTGCAAAAAGAGAAAAATGTAACTGATAAGTCAACAAATGTGTTGTGTCTGCTGTGGGAGGAGGGTCACAGATTGGAGTTGTGCCCCAGAATGGAGAAGAAGCTGCACAGAGAGAAAATTGACTTTCTGAAGGTGAAAGGTGTTTGTTTTGGGTGTTTGACTGTTGGACACATGAGCAAAGATTGTCATAGATGTCTTGCAAGTTGTGTAACCTGAAACATCCTACCTGCTTACACATCCATTCAAACGAAAAGGGAATCAAATCAGAGGACACACACCAAGAAACAGGTCATGCAGTTTCTCCTAAGACTTGTGGACATATAGGGGCCGGCACGCAAGACGGTGTTTTTCCAATTGTGCCTGTACAAATCAAGGTTATGAAAGGCAGTAAGATGCTAAAAACATATGCATTTTCAGATCCCGGCAGTGCAGCCACTTTTTGCTCTGAGCGACTCATGGGGGATCTGTTAACACAGATGCACAGAATGCAACAAACCAGTTGATAACTTATTTCTCTTCATGGAAAAGGCTAAAGACCTCAGTAGCTTGCTTTCTACAGGTCAGAAAAATGTTGCTGCTGCTGATAACTCAACAACAAAGTGGAAAAGGAGATTAAAAAGATTCAGAACCACACTGGCTGGTCAAACCATGTCCCCTGAAGATCTTGAAACCGCTGAAAGTGCCATCATTCAATACTGTCAAGACTAGACAAGTTCAGTGATGAAATACCTGTTTTGAAAGGGGGGACATCTGGAGTGAAGAAAAGAAGCCACATTTACTAACTTTATCCAGTGTTAGAAAAGGGGCTCTTGAGAGTTGGTGGAAGGCTGGGTAAAGTAGCAATGCCTGAGGGCATGAAACATCCAGTCATTTTGGCTAAAAACCAACATATCTCCACTCTCACTCTTTGCCACATTCATGAGCAGGTAGGACATTGTGGAAGAAATCACTTGCTTTCTAGACTTCATCAGTGGTATTTGAATACCAGCGCAAATGCTGCTGCTAGAAAAAGTCTCTCATCCTGCGTCATTTGTAGACATTTTAGAGGAAAGCTGGGTAATCAAAAGATGGCAGACTCCAACCTGACTTCCCACCATTCACAAATGTGGTTGGTGACTACTTTGGGCCTTTTGAAGTGAAGAGAGTCCACAGCTTCATAAATACTGTGGTGTTATCTTCACCTGCATGGCCAGCAGGGCAGTGTATTTGGAAATGGCACATTCATTAGATACCAGTTCTTGCATCAATGCACTGCGCAGATTTATATCCAGAAGAGGCCAGGTATCGCACATCAGATCAGACAACGGAACTAACTTCATAGGAACAGAACGTGAGGAGAGAGAGGGTCTGTCTGCTCTTAATCACCCAAAAAATTAAAAATGCATTACTTCAGTGGAGCTTTAACACTCCTGCTGCATCACATCATGGCGGAACATAGGAACGAATCATTCGCATGGTCAGACAGGTGCTGAACTCAGTCCTTCATCAGCAATGTGTTGATGATCTATATGAGGTGGAAGCCATATTAAATTACTGTTTCTTCACCAAAGTATCAAATGATCCTAACGGTCTGGAACCCGTGACCCCAAATCACATCCTCCTGTTGAAAGGCAAACCTGCACTCCCACCTGGGCTTTTCAAGAAGAGTGATTTGTACACAAAACGACGTTGGAGGCAAGTTCAGTTCTTATCGGATCTATTCTGGCACAGATGGATTAGGGAGTACTTGCCTCTGTTACAGGAACGACAACGGTGGTCCAAGAACAAGAGAAGCTTTGTCACTGGAGACAGTCATTGTGGCGGACTCTACTGCGCTCGCACATACTGGTTGTTGGGAAGGTATTGCAGACCTTTCCTGACCGACAAGGACTTGTGCAGTCTGTTAAAGTCCAGACCAAATGTAACATTCTGGAGAGACCAGTCACAGAGATTTGTCTTCTGCCTGATGTATTGGGCATATGTATGTATACATGGGCATTATGAACTGAAAGCACACATGTGCATGATGGATATTTTATTGGCTCCATTGTTTGTATGGTGTTTAATTGTTCTGTTATTATAGAGTAACGATTAGGGGCCGGTGTGTCGTGTTTTGTTAGTGGTAAGTTGTATAGGGGTGACGCTCTTCCACCTGCACACCAGGGGGCATCGGCAGGGAATCACAGTGGTTACGGAAGGCTATATGAGGAAGTCACAAGTGAAGAGAAAGGAGAGAGGAAATTACAATTCAAGATGTCATGTCCCGTTGTTAGCATCGTGTTTACTGTTTTTGCATAAGTATGAGTTCAATTTACATCAGTAATGCAAGCAACAGTGTTTTGTAAGTAGTTTTCTTCTACATAAAATAAAGTGTTAACCGCAATTCCCTCAAGTGGCTTTTTTGTGGTACAATCGCCACTACAGTTATGTTTCCTCACTGAGAACTTTAGTGTAGTACACTCTGCAAACTTAACTCTAACTTACTCAAAATTGTACTAAAACACACCTTAAACACCCTTGACATGTTAGCAAGGTATTACATTTGAAGTAACTCTGTTTTTAAAAAGGGGAGAAATAATCACGAGAGCTATATGGTTTCCTCAATAAGAACTTGTAATGAAGAAAAGACCGCAACTTCTCCGGGAACTTGGATGGAGATCAGAGCAATCGATCTCAGACTCACAGATTAAGAGTATTTCGTAGATCACAGATTAATACTTTTACCACAAAATAATCAATATAACGTTTTCAAATTCCTCTTAAAATCTTTACCCTTTGTACGCTTGACGGATTTAAACTTTTTAACACAATTAAATGAAATGTATCAATCTCTATGAACAAGTACTAGTAGTAAATGCATGATCTTTTTACCCTTAGACATTTTAAGATCCTCACATACTGTGAACTTACTTACTAATATTTTTTAGTGTATAACAGGCTATGAGTTTTTCCTTTTTTAACCTGTGAGACGGGATTTATTCAGTTTGGGAAATTGCACGGTCTCTACAAAGCTACAGCTCAAATTGTCTGGCTAGCTAAACAGGGAGGGACCCATCTGCTAGCGATAAGGTTAGGGTTAGACTGAAAGAGCTACACGGAAAAATATGCACCAAACAAGCCACTTTGAAATTTTGCTGTTTTCATTAATACAAAAGTTGGGTGACCCTCCCTCCAAGACTAAAACAAGTTGGATGACCCTCCCTCAACAAAGAATAAAAAGACATGACCCTCCCCTATTTTCCTCCAGTGTTCCATTCCATAAATACCAAATGGTCCCTTATCTGGCCAGAACATACTTTCCTGTTTTCCCCCAAGTTTTCAACGTGACCAAAATGAATAACCCTCCATCTGTATATCCTGTAAGTTACCTGTGCAACATACAGGAGAAAGCAATGCTCATAAATGTCTCCTGCAAGCCTTTTCACCTCCCACAGTCTGAGTGTTGCATCCTTTCTGCCTCCCTGCAGAGAAGACAACCCTCCCCTGTGGTAGGATCAAGGTGTGTCTCATGTCTGGTCAATGTGATAACCGCATAACTTTCCCTCAAATGCACATCAGCAACACACTGTCATTTGGAAGCTTAATACACCATCCTCAGAGACGTTTGAGGGTCCAAACTTCCTGAACAGCCTGATGCCTTGACCGCCCCTTAGAGCAGCCTGGAGGTTAACCTTCACTGACGCTTCATTTAGTGCTTTCTTCTTTACTTTATCTGAACTCTTCCAATTGGGCTGTTCAAAATCTCAATAGCTAGTCTGTCACGCCGTAGCAGCTTGTGCATCGGCTAAGCCAAGACGCGTGGTGTGAACGCCAACCACAGCCTGCCAAGCCAAAATACACGACCTTGTGCTGATCTCTGCTTCCAATCCTGCAGTTTTCCAGCCCTGTGCTCCCACTAGGTGACAGACTGTGGTGACCTCTGCCTCCTTCAGCCTGGACTGCAAGCGGACAAAAGTTCCTAAGTGACTACAGCTACGAAGCAAACATTAAGTGAAAAAAGCCTGCAAGTTTGGAACTGAGGAAAAAACATTTAGTTTAATTGTGTCTTAACTGTTAAAGTCTTAGAAGAAATACTTAAGGGCAGTGGCCTGCTCCCTTTTCATTGTGTAATACAGAAAGAAAGAGATACAGCACGGAGCAACCCTAATTTTAGAACCATGCCATTATTTTACACCACACTCCTCATAAATCAAAGTGGTCCAGTGGTGGTTTGACTAGCTAACACAGTTATAAGCAGGCATATCTTGCTCTCTCTCTCACACACACACACACACACACACACACACACACACACACACACACACACACACACACACACACACACACACACACACAATTTGCAAGCTATTCTTATGAAGAATTCAATGTGCTAATCAATGCTCTACTGCTGAAGTGACCAATATGTTAGATACGTGTCTTTTATTAGATCTGTGATTATGTAAATTGAAACAGCTTTGTGAAAAGGGATCAAATATTAGTCCATAACCCCTGGTCAACAGTGTGTTTACATGCACTACAGTGGTTTTGTCAAGAAACCTAGTTTCATGTCTAGATTTCTGCTGGAGAAACGTGATATCTTGGACATTAACTGGGATGCCAACAGGGATTTTAATGTGTGTTTGGAAAAAAATAATCCTAGGTCTAACTTAAACTGAAATAAGTACGTATAAATAATAAACATGCAGTATATTGAGCAAACCCAATTGTTTTCTAAGTTTTGTATGCCACTGTTTAAACAAAGCTCGGACAAATAATCTTCAGAGAAATCAGTAGGCCATTTTTGTACAACCTGACTTCCTAATTTGACGTATGCTGTGTGCTGTGTCTTTCTTTCTATATTTCATCTCATTAGTTGATATTAATACAAATTGCAAGCCCACGCACGCACGCACGCACGCACGCACGCACGCACGCACACGCACGCACGCACGCACGCACGCACGCACGCACGCACGCACGCACGCACGCACACTTGAAGATCCAAGTTTGTAAATGTAAAAAATCTGGTGGCAGTTTAAAAGATGTGTGTAACAAGCTCCTTATCTCTTGCTCAAGGCCATGTTATTTGCTACTAGCACAACACACCCTAATCTCCATCTAAACTGTCGGTGGTTGAGTTGCACTATGGGTAATGTAGGTGCCAGATTTGACAAGGAAGGAGAAAGTGTGGAATAAAAAACATAATCTCTAATCCTGCTGCATTCATTTTGATTTTACTTTTATTTAAACCGCTTATTGTGAGTCTGACAATTTTTTAAAATTTTGTATTTACAATTCCTTGTTATTAATGTCTATTCTCACCATTATTCCGCAGATAACCTTGCCCTTTCACATACTTCACTGCTGGGCCCTTTATCACCTGTCAGTCGTCTTGTTACATATCTCATGTTGGCTCTCCAGTCCTAATCCTGCCCAGATAGGGATTTACAGTGGAGGCAATGATTGAGTGGGCTGACCTTCAACATGAGGACCCGGGTTCAAGCCACACGACAGCAGGTGTATGTCCTTTTTGAAGTATCCTTGAGCAAACAGTGAATCCTTTGCAGCTCCAGGCACACTGTTTTGTAGCTGACGCTGTACTATGACCTCACTGTGGAGGGAAAAGCAAAAGGACAAAGCTTGGGTCTGGGGTCAGTAGAGTACTAGAAACCAATTCACCACCAGGATCATTCGAGTTACATCTGTTGTGAAGACACTGATAATTATTTAAATGATGAATCATATTTAGTGGATCTGAGCTAGTTCAATGATTACAGTGAATGGGTGAATGACAGGGGTGCACGATTCAGAAAATATCACGATTCGATTCAATATCAATTTTTAGGCTTAAGATTCGATTCAAAATTGAATATCGATTCAAAATTGAATATCGATTCAAAAACAATTCTCTATTTAAAAAAAACGATTCATAGTATGTAGTTACTTTTTCTCATTTTTTCGTTTTGTAATGGCGTGTGTACTATGCCATAATAAAAATATTAAAATTAAGAAAATATGAATTGATTTTTTTGATTCTATGAATCAATTTTGAAACTGTAGAGCTTGAATCAATTCATGAATGTGAAGCTTTTTTTTGCACACCCCTAGTGAATGAGTAAGCATTGTTTATCAAAAACTTGATGTGCCCATGAGCAAGGCAAATACTGCTATTTTTCTTTTTCTGTGAAGCTGTTAAATGGCAAAATGTTAAACTTGAGTCAACGATGGTTATACATTACAAGGCAGCCTCGGCTATGAGTGCAATAACTGTGACAGTGTATTGTTTTTGTCTCATACTGCTGAGAAAGAGAGCCTCGAAGCATAGACAACCTTCCCTGGATTAAAAAAAAGGATTTAAATCACCACCGAATAGCAAGTCCATTTCAATCAACTGTGGAACGCAAAAGTATTTGATTTTCTACTCAATCTAAAAAAGTATATATTTACTGGTTTAGCAACTTTAGGATCAAAATATGGAGGACCAATGGTTTGTCTGCATTAATTATCCTTTCTGAACAGAGCTATCTTTTAGAAAACACCAGCCTGTGCATCTCCTCCATCCGTCCCGCACCATTGATTGCTTTGTTGATGCTGCATGTTAAAGCCAGTGCAAAAGAGGTATTCTCAGCTCTTCTTTCATCATATGTTAGCTGCTAATTAATGACAAAAAATAAGCATATTAAAGAAAGCCATAGTAGAAAGGTATCATCCATTTGTGGCTTCCAGCACAACTGAATGAAAGCAATCACTGCTGGAAAAATGAAAACAATGGAACTTAAAGTCCCAGAGAGCTTGGCTTTGGATCCTTGGTATTTATTAAATGTTCATGAGTTGAACAGAAAAAACTCAGGTAATCTGCTTTATAAGGACAAGGTGGGTGTGGTTCGATCACATTTGATTCAGAGCAACCGGCCAACATAATCAAACAAGCCCTCAATTGTTTTCTGTAGGCCTATTACAGTATAAAGATAGGTCTGCAGTATTTAAAACATACAAAAACCTTAACAACATTATTTTAAAACTCACAAGAAAGCACAACTAAACAGCTCTTCTTTTTGGTTGCAGGCTGATAGAACCTTTGTGACATTGTTTGTCCTTGTACATTGTAGCTAGGTGTGGCTCTATTTGACTGTGATGGAGTCCAACAGGAAAGCAGAAGCCCTGTTGTTGTTTTTGGAGAGAAGCTGTAATTACCTGTGGGCTTCTCTTTCACTTGATTAAGGAGAAAAAAATAATCCTGGAGAGCTGAGACTGAAACACACACCAGCAAAGATGCAAAGCATGCGCACATACCCACACACATTTCAATACGTGTGCACACACACACACACACACAAACACAAACACTATTTTGCACAGAAACATGCACAGCCATAAACACACGCAAAAGCCCAGAGGCCCACCGTTTAATTGAACTTTCCCACCAATCTACCAACTGTTTTTTTTCCTGCCCATTTCTCCTCTCTTTGTTAATCAGTGGAGAGTTGGAGGTGGCGAAAAGATAGACAGAGAAACCAAAAAGAAAAATAAGGTAGAGCGATAAGAGGGGAGAGGCAGAGAGAACAAAAGAAGCTGAGGTGAAGATCCAGAGAGAAAGAGAGAAAGGGGATGGAGGAGTAGAGGTGTTAGATAGCTAATGTAATCCTGTGGAGGAAACAGTTGTGGACCAATGGGGGAAATGAGCTTTTGCAAAGGATAAATTGGAAAAGTAGAAAAAAGTATGCTTCATAGTTATCAAGTAAACAGCTTGTAGAGGAATTTGGAAACTGATTATGGGATACTGTTTGTCATCGGTTTGAAAAATCTTTAATTGTAAAGTGTGTATGGTTATGTCTAGTTTGTGGGGAAGTGGGTTTTATGTAAAAGGTGCGTTTAGGGCATGTCCAAATCCACTTTTGCTAGTTTGATGGTGGAAAAAAGGGTCAGTTTGCCGGACTCATAGTTCAAAAGGGTTGTACTAGGTGTCTTCATTAATTCATAGCTGTGTTCTGGGCGTAACATGCAATAAACCAATCAGAGTGTCATCTCCCATCCCTTTTAAAAGCCAGGCGCGTTTGTACGTTGGCGTATTGCCATTATGATGGCGGATTTGCACCGTAATATTATTATTTTTAATCTTCTGTATGTGTGTATACTAATGTGCTGTTAAAATAACAATGAAATGCTGCGCTATTGACTTTGGACCAGGTTTTTGTTGGTCAAAGGCAAGATCACTTTCTGCTGCCGCAAGATAGCAATATGTCAAGAATTCAGCTGAACACACCTCCATGTAAAACCAGCGTGCCCCTGGGCGCAAAGATGGGCGCAGGTGCATTTGCTATTTGAACAACGTGGGCATAGGACGGGAAATTAAAGCCCGGGTTGGGCTTTGCACTGCGCTGCGCCGGGTCAAAGATAGGGCCATAAACGTGAACAAGAATCTTTGAAACTGGTCCACTATTGAGCGAGAACACTATAACCTGTAGCTGCATACCAATCTGCGATGTAATGACACTGACTTAGATTGTCATATACATCACTAAAAGATGGAAAAGTTGCTCTTATCCTGGCATGCTTTTTGGTGTGTAACTTACTTAAGGCCAGGTTGAGACATTAACTTACGATTGCAATTTTTTCAATACTTTTAACAACTTTCTTAAACTCTTTACACAGTTAGCACAACATCCGTCTGTGCAGGCTATACATTTAACACGCTTCTTGTTGCTTTGACACAAAATGCATACAGTTTTAACATAAATTTAAAATGCTTGAACATCTTTTACACACAAGCTCATTTTTACTGACAAATTTGCAAATGCTCTCACACTGTACAGATACATCATGTTCTAAACCTAAACCTAACTTATAGTCTAAAGTCCAAATGAACAGCTGTTCATATTGCATATTGAAACACCAATGTATCCCCTGCATTTTATACATGCATTTATTGTGAAACAGCTGATTGAAGTTATGCAAATAAATCAATCACAGCTGATTCCCATCTAGGAAACACACTCAGGTGTTAAGGTTCTTTCAATCACATGATCATATGGTAGTGCATACAGTACTGTAAAAGAGGACCTATCTGAACAATATGGATGAACACAGAAAATAAGAAAAATACATTCATAAGGGAAAGAAAGAGGAGTACCAGGACAATTCTGTCTGTTTCTTTTTTTCATGAACCGTACATTCTATAAAGCTACTCTGAGATGGGTCATTCCTTTTTTGTATTGAATCTCTGCAGCAAAAGAAACAAAATGCATGTATTTACTAAACCCAACACAACAAAAATATAGAGAGGCTTCAAGAGAAACTGCAGTGTAAAACACAATCTGTAATCAATACAATCACTACTGTCTGTTGTATACATATAAAATAATGCAGTTTCTGTAATTCTGGATTGTTTTGGTAGATACTAATACTATTGTATTACAGTGAACCCTCGCTATATCACGGTTCACCTTTCACGGTCTTGCTGCTTCACGGATTTGCATCGTGCATTGTCTTCTGCATTCTGCAAACATAATCAATGGTGGTATGTCGGTTTATAAGAATCTTTTTGTCCAGAAGAAAAAAAAGCGACAACAACTACCGATAACTATGTTCTTCTCTTGAAAAATGACACCAGCACCGCGGGCTTTACAAGAAAAAAACGCTACAGAGCGGAGTCGGGATGCAGCGGCTCCGTCAGAAGAGCAGTGAAATAATACACAAGTCACTATTTTTCCTACTGTACTTACTTTACTTTTTACATAATCATTTTTAATTTTCTCCTGTTCTAATCCAATGACTCTGGGGGTGCTGTGATCTCTGCAATTTGAAGCCTTCAGATCGTATTGATGATTAAAATTATTATTTTCCAGTACAGTAGTTATTTGTAAAAAAACATTTATACAGTACTTTTATTTGTTAAACAAATGCTTGGGCCTGTAAAAAGGTTTTGTTCTTTGGTTTCAATGTATTATGGAGTATTTCATCGTATAATAATTGTAAAAAAAATAAAGGTTACTAGTTCACGGATTTTGCCTATCACGTTCTTCTTGGAACGTAACCCCCGTAAAAAACGAGGGTTCACTGTAGTGTACTATTGTATTTTGAAAATTAGAGTTTAGTGTACAATGTATGATTTTGAGCATGAAGTTGACCGTTTTTTCAATTGTGTGTTGTGGGTGTGTTGGTGCATTAAGAGTTTAGGAAAGTTGTTAAAAGTATTGAAAAAATTATCAAAGCGATCGTAAAAAAAAATTAAGCTAATAGCATTTGCTTAGCCTCGCTCTGTCTGCAGCTTTATATTCTTGGAACAGCATTTTTCTTTAAGAGCAGATGCTTTGTTATAGGATTTCTTCTCCTCTTTAGCTGGCAGTATTCCCTGTAAAAAATGCCTAGCGCAGTGTATAGACCGGAGTGTAAGAATCTATTTGTAGGTGTTAGTTTGCCCCAAATTTAGCCCGCCGATATCCAATAACGTATCTGAAAGCTGTGCAAAGTGTAGGTCGACATTTAATTGGTATAATTAGGACACGCACAATTTAAAAACTTTTAGACCAAACAAAGCTACACTTTCTGTAATCCAAATCAACAAACTCGCTGGAACTCCTCTGTCCACCCTGATCACTGTGATCTGTAGTCCCTGGATCCACACTGTTGCCTTCCGGCAAGTCAACTCACATTTAGCAATTAGCAATTATTAATTAAAGTTTAGACAGAGCTTTGACATCACATGTGGGGGATAATGTCAGTGAATTTGAGTAAAATAAAGACTTTGCTTATTCCGTGCAAATATGCCACACATAACACAGATGTGGGGGTAATTTCTAAATCCCATGAGGTCCCCTGATTATACTAGTCTGCTGCTGGGAAAATAAGATCTAGATTGAAAAATACCGAAATCACCCTTTTTTTACTCCAGTTATGGGGGATTTAAGTAATCATTTTAATGAAATCAGCTCTTAGTTTAAGGTTGTTAGACAATAGGAAAAAAAGGCTACTGCCTCATCTTTTGATTTCCGACTTTATCCACTGTGACTACAATCTAGTAAATGCAGATGCATAGTTGGCCATTTTTCGTAGAGAACATTTTGATCTAAAGATGGCTTTAGATAAAAAGCTAAATTCATCCTAAGGGTGAAAAAATGTCAAATTTGATGGCAATCCAATAGGTGGAGAGACATTTCAGTTAAGACCACAACTGCCAACCTGTTGGTTGCCTGGTGGTGCTAGTGATAAAGTGAGGGGATCACCAAAATCATAGGATTCGGCCTCTGGGTATCATGAATGTCTGTCCAAAATGTCATGGCCATCCATTGAATATGATGAGATATTTCAGTCAGACCGACTGACCAACCAACTGACTGACATTGCCGTCTTCAGAGGGATGTTGCTCATCCTAATGCTTAATTCACCAATAACATTAACAATGGCTCCGTTATATTCAACTCTCCCTGTAAGCCATAACAGTGTGACAGCATGCCCAATACCACGACCCTGACATGTCAAAATATCTTCTGTGAAAAAAAGACTTCTTTGAATTAAAGCTTTACAGTCATGAAGTATCTTTCTACTCCCATAACAAGAAGTGGCTCACAGTATGTGTTGTTAGCTTGCAACTGCAAGTCTGTACTGACACTTTTGCTGGATGTATGTGGGAAAAACGTCTATTAAAAAACACTCCAGTGGTCAACATTTCTACAAATATAGTGAACGCACCTTTAGAATTCCATCAGTGACACCCCTCCATCTGATTATTGACATAAATTACTATCTGCAGTATCCAAATTGATCTGGAAAGGTAAGCAGCCGTGAATTAAAATGTCTACAAAGGAGGATGGTGGCCTTTCAGTTCCCAACTTTAAACACTATTTTGGTCCTTTGTGTTACCTGGTTTGACTCAGAAATGTCTGTTTGCTGGCGTACTTTAGAAAGTGCTATGACAGAACCATGGACATTCCATGACGTTCATTTTGCCAATATCTCCAATAAACAGTGCCAGCTACGCTTCAGCCCCATTATCTCTCATTTTATCAAAAATTGGAATTTGGTTGAAACACAGTGTCATGTAGCTTGTAACTGGCATACATTTTTTTTCTCCATTGTTCAACAATACAGCACTCCTGATTGGTGGTAGGCCTATAACAGCTCCACAGTGGGAACCAAGGGGGGTTCATTATCTAGAAGACATTTTTAATGAGGTTTGCTTGTTATCTTTTTTCGACTTACAAAATGCATTCAGTGTACCACGTCCCTGTTTTTTCTTTTACCTTCAATTAAGATCAGTAATCAAGGCATACGGTGTCCCCTGGCAAAGATCTTTGCCTATCCATCCTATCCAAAAACTATTTACTGAGCAGCCAAAAACCTGTGGTATGGTATCCAGGCTCAATCATATTTTTTAGTGATATCTGGCCGCTTTGGCCTTCCTATTGAGAGTGTCTGGGAACACGATTGCCCAGACCTGAGCATTCATTTTAACTGGCATGATGTATGATCTAACATTCCAGAAGTGTCACACAATCCAGACCATCAGCAGATTTACTACAATTTCATTCATAGAACATATCTCACCCCTGTGAAAATGCATCACATAAAGGTAATTAACCGCCCTTTATGTACTTTCTGCCCACTAAAAGTCCAAGATGCATATTTTCACAAGATCTGGGATTGCTCTCCTGTTGGTCAGTTCTGAAACAATATTCCATCCAAAATATTTGCCTTGTTACTGTCTGTGTTTTGATTATGAATGATCCATCAGCCCTTCAGCTCTCTAAAATTAAAAAAGTGCTGTATTTGCTGGACTTACAGCTGCTAAGAAAATGATTGCAACACGTTGGAAACCACCTCATGACTTGTCTATTCGTACATGGACCCTTCAATTTTTGGATGTCATATACTTGGAGCTCTCTACGGCTCGCATAAATGGAGTGCCACAAAAGACTTTGGACTCTTGGCTCAACATTGTTGAGTCTTTGAAATCCATGCTGCTTTGGCCTCCTTGCTTCTTTCTGTGCATTTGTTTGGTCCGTGGGTCTTTTGTCCGTCTCTTTGTAAATGTCTTTTGTTTGTTTGTGTGTGTTTGTGTGTGTATCTGTTTTTGTGTGTTTTGTTGGTGAGCTGCGGGCTCCGTTACTGCTATTGTGTTTTTGTTGGGTCTTTTTTTAGTCCTGGGATACGTTATGTCTCAGGGTATTGTTTGTTAATTGTATAATAAAAAAATATTTGATCACAAAAAAAAGAATTCCTTCAGTGACAGATGGTGGATGGACTGAAAGGGCATGGGGGAAATCTCATTATTTGGAGTTGTGTGTATTCTTAAACACTGAGTATTGTAATGTAAACCGCTTTGGCAATTTTGTTTATTTTCTGACAGTGATACAGAGTGAAGCATCTTTGAATTTTTGCGAGCAAGAGAAAGAAATGAGGCGCATATATATCTTGCTGACAGCTGAAGCTTTCAGTTTTCTTTTTTTCTCTTTCTCCTCTGTAATTGCAAACACGTTTATTCCAGCTTTGTAGCTGGCTTATTCACAGCTATGTCTAGATAGTAGGAGGCAGTTTCAGACACTCACTCTTTATTTCCCAAATTGAGAAACATACTTATCAATGTAAATGAAATGAGTGCAGTGAGAGAAGGAGAAGGAGGAGAAGGGAGGCTGCTGGGAGAGAGACAGGGGGATAGAAATCATAGAAAGTGACCATTTTTGTCACTTCATTTAGCTAATTTATCACATGTATCACAGCATTCAACACAATATGACAAAGAGAGTGTGAAGAAAATCCAGTTAGTTGAGAGACAGTCCTGCCCTGACTCTCTCCTCTGCTTACTGGTTGGCTCTTTTGTGCGGACATTCTGATTGGCTGAGTGCTGACCAGGCTAAAAGCTTTTGAAGTAGAGGTGAAGAGCAATTAGAGCCACTGTCACACACACACACACACACACACACACACACACACACACACACACACACACACACACACACACACACACACACACACACACACACCCCTCTCTGGTACACTCTTCTGCGCACACACACCCTGATACATCCTTATAAACACCCTCTTCTCTGTCACACTCTATTGTTCACATGCTATAACACAAATAGCAATGACCAACACAGACTAACATTACGTTCCTTTTATCCTTCCTTCTCTCCTTCATCACCGCAGTACATACATGTTGCAGGTTGTGTAAGTCATTTTTTTTTAGACACACACTATCCACCAACTAAATTAAAAATCCTGTAAATAAAGATACACAGTTGGCTTCAAATTATCCAGCGCTTGATGGAAAAGACACACGCAATGTTGTTGCAAAGAGATTGTTTGTAATATTGCTTCAATTCCAACACCCCTGCAGGTAGTTACCTGCCGTTGCTTTGTTCCATTTATGATTTTTCACGGGTAACATAGGGAGTCTTGAGATCAAAGGTATAACCATTGCAGTGAGTTTTGACTGATAATTTGCCATCACCACACCTAGAACCTTGAAAGGCAGACAGCTTATGCAAGCTAGACCCCCTCCTTTATATAAATGGAGTACAACATACTGATTCTACAGGAGCTTTGCAATGGCACTAAGCAGCTATTAAAAATTGTATGAAACGTAACGTCCAGTGAGAATCAGTCCTAACATTTAAGCTGTCTGTCTCTCTACAAATTCAACATTTAGGAGACAATATTCCTTCAAATGTGGAAGCTAGCAAGCTAGGCCATCTGGCTAGGAAAATTGAATCTTGTGTGAATGTTTTAAAAAGACAGAGGTTAAATTGGTAATGGTTGTTGAAAAAGTTGTTGTTTGATTGATGTTTGTCGCTAAAAATTAAAGTCAAATTTTAGAGAAAAGAAGTGTGATTGCTTTCTTGAAAGGTTGGCTGGGTTGTTAAAAGAGGGGCAACGCAATTTCTCTCTAGGAATTTCTCTGAAGGAGTCAATAATTACTCAGTAGTACATTATGGTTTTCCTACTCCCTGTAACTCAATTTCTCACAACCCTCTATTCTTATGTTGCTTCCAAAGATCTTCCAAAGGCAAGAAACAGTTTTATAAAGATGATCAATGTTGATCAAAGATGAATCAATACTGATTCAAGGTATCGCCTTAATTTAACCCATACACAAATGCTGGTGCACAAAGATGCATGACATTAATAGCCTGGCTCCAACCCTCCTATGTACTTTCGCTCAATTTTCATTTTCCTTCAGTACTTTTTTTTTTGCGGTTTGCGGTATATTCACGGGTTTTCTCCAGCCAAATTTTTACCAGTCCAATCGAGAATGATGATGTTGAGATATGGTAACCTTTGGCGAGTTCCGTAACGGCGGTGGCGAAAGATGCAGGCCAAATATACGATTAGGGGTGGGGAAAAAAATCGATACAGCATAGCATTGCAATATTTTCAGAGGTAATACTGAATGGATACACAGGCGGTTTGTCTGCTTGACAATACCATTTTGCAGTAATACAATTGAAAACTGATGAACAAACAGAGAAATGTATCTTTTTAGATAAAACAGATGTTCACAAAGTTTCCTTTTGGGAACGCCATTTGAAATTGGGAAAAAAGGTTATAAATTGCAATATATCACAGAATATTGCAAAATGTTTAAAATCGCAATAATATTGCATCGTGGCATAAGTCCAGTATTGGGATGATATCGTATTGGGAGGCGTCTGGTGATTTCTACCCCTACTAGCGATGCTAAGCCGATAGTTGTTGTCGTCCCTCTTGTTAGTCTGGTCCTACCAGACAGTACGTAGGAGGGCGGAGCCAAGCTACCCGAGTGGCTCTGCGCAGATCCAATAGTTTTAAACTTTAACAGAGTACCCGCCTTCAAGGAAGTTAACACTTGCCAATGGAGAGTGGCCAGATTCTCTGTACAAATGAAATGTGCAAGAGTCTGGTAGGACCAGGCTATGACATTAATGCACATACACACAAATGTGTACACTTGCACAATGCACACTGCCAGTCAGCTTTGCCAGATGGCAGGTAAGGCAGGCTCTTAGTTCTGTATTTGCAATGCTGGCAACAACTAACTTTTTACACTGCATTATTATTCTGAGAATTTGTAGTTCCCTCATCAAAATATAACTGAGATTCAAACCTGCAACCTTGCTTATTTTAACCACGGACTCCTGCTACCCATTATTCATACTTGCACTATAAATACTGAGGTGTTAAAGGTGACTCTCCTACATCTTGACCAATTCAACATGCTTAGGTTGACACTAAAGTCAATTTGAGGCTAATAAAAATTGATTTTAGAAATATTGATCTATGTGACTCCAAGAGCTTGATTGAAATCTAAAAGGGTGGTCAGAGTTGTTAGCGTGTGTATGTAGCATGTTTGACACTATGACATGGTTGTTTAAAAGGTGAGAGATCACTGTCAAAGGGAATCTAAGGGCATTAAATAACACATAAATATACAATATATGTGGGATGTACACCATGATAGTTGACATTGTCATTTTGACTAAGGCTTTAATTACGTATCTATTGACTTACATGTGTTAATGTATGAGGTAAAACAATAAAAACTGTTGAACTGAACACATACAGATTTGGGTATTCAGTGACTCTGGAAACCTCATGTGTCAGGATGTAAGTGTGTTAATTTGTAAAGATAATATGTTATTATTGGGAAGATGCAACCGGTAGATTGAAACAAACAAAAACAAAAAGATAATTCTGTTTAATAAAGATAGAGACTAGTCTTCTTTTTCTGTAAATGCATCACAGAATGTATTAGCATCACTTTGGTGGACACGAGGGGTCAGTAATAGATGTCTTAAGTTGTGCATGTTTAACTTGCAAATCAGTTTTCCTGATGATGGATGTTATCAGACATGGTAGCTTATTCAATGCATGTAGACAAAAGCTGACAGTCGATCAACATCCTGAACACCACCATGCATTGCTTTTGAGTGGATACCAAAATTGACTCGTGGCTCATGATAAATGTGTTTTAAGCTGCACAGCAACAATACATTGTGAGTTTGTACTGCAAGGTTCACCAAGAAATTGTCCACGTACAGGGAACCATGGGCAGAACAAAATGTTGCTATCACTATTGATAAAGACAGAGTTGACAAAATTCTTAGGGAGGTGAAGGAAAGGAAGACCCCTGGTCCAGACAATATTGGTAGCCGCCTCCTCAAAAGCTGTGCAGGGCCACTGTCTGACATACTTGTCTTTATGTTCAATAAGTTACTTCAATGACATCGACCCTCATCTCTGGAAAGAGTCAGTGATTGTGCCTAAGACCAAACCACCTAAATCACTTAATGGTTTTAGACCAGTGGCCCTCACTTCCCTCATTATGAAAGCTTTTGAAAAAATTATCAACCAGGAGATTTTAGCAATAACACAGCCACAACTCGACCCCTTACAATTTGCCTACAGGGCAAGAAGGGGGGTCGAGGATGCTACAGGCAGCCTGCTCAGCACAGTTTTTAACCACCTGGAAGGGGCAAAGCAATTTGTACAACTACTATTTATTGATTTTTCATCAGCTTTTAACTGTATGCAATTCCATATTTTAGCAGAAAGACTTTTAAAGACACTCAACATCAACCCAGGGCTAATAGCCTGGCTTGTTGACTTTCTAACCTCCAGATCCCAAAGAGTTAAGGTTAATGGTGTTTTATCTGGAAATCTTTCATCTTCTACTTGCTCCCCCCAAGGATGTGTCCTCTCACCATTTGTTTTATACACAAATGAATGCCGTTCACAATATGATGAAAGACAGGTTTTTAAATTTGTAGGTGACTCTGTCATTGTGTCTCTTCTTAATGAACGTGTGATTGACCATGGACTAATAGTGAAGGATTTTAATGATTGGTGTAAGCGCTCCTTTTCCAAGACTTAAGAATTAACTATTGATTTTAGGAAACAGTGCCCCCCTCTTCCCCCCACTATCATTGATGGCCAACCTGTTGAAACAGTACAAGAATATAAGTACCGTGGCACAATAATTGATAGCAAGCCAAGCTTTGAACCACACACTGATGCTGTTTGTGCCAAAGTCCACCAGCATACGTACTTTTATTGAAAACAGGAATTTTAACATTGACCCCACTTTCATGAGAATGTTTTATTGAGTCTGTTTCAACCTTCTGTTTTATCTGCTGGTTTGGTTCTCTGTCCATTAAAAACAAAAACAACAACTAGAGAATATATCATCAGGACATGTAGCAAGATTGCAGGCATCAACTTCCCCACTCTCTCCCACACCTACTCCAACAGAGTGGCAAAGGAGGCCCAATCCACTGCAGCTGACCCTAGCCACCCCTTGATCTGCCAGTTTGAACTACTTCCCTCAAGCCGTAGGTACTCCTTGCCCAGATGCAGGTCCAATATACTCAGGAACTCTTTTATCCCGACTTCCTTTTCCATTTTAAACTATTTGCCAGAACTGTTTTAAATGTATGTATTTTATTTATTATTGTGTTTTAGATACTGTGGGGCTCTCATGTTTTGCTGTATTGTTGTGTCCTTATGTCTATCTGCTGGCTGTACAAACAATTGTCCCTCAGGAACGAAAAAGTTACCTTGACTTGACAAAAAGAAAAGAAATTTGTTTAAGCAAATTATCAACATTTCCCCCAAAACAAACCAAGATCAATTTCTAATCCTACATCCATGCTACAAACACATGCACCATCTGTCATTTACGCTTGTACTAACACTTACACCTATTTTCTCTTCTATCCCTCTTTCTCCATTACAGACACACACACAGACACACACAGACACAGACACACACACACACACACACACACACACATTCCATTTATTCCCTCAACAGTAGGGGACATTTATTCTGATTATGTTGGGCCCTGGAGATCGAACATTGTAGTAATCAGAAAACTGTCCAGGCATCTATCACTGCAGCAACCAATCAAACAGCGCGCTCCACTGGCAGCGAATTACACACAGAAATGATTCCCACTGGTCTGTGTGTGCTTTTGTACTTCTATTCTTGTGAGGACAGAATTTAGAGGCAACATTTTCTAAAGTGAGATTTTATTGGTTGTCATTTAATGGCTATGGGTCAAAATTAGGGTTAGATTAAAGCTGGGAGTAAAGAAATTAATGTACTTTGGGGGTTGATAAGTGAATTAATGTCAGTCATTAGTCAGTCCTTACAAAAAGATTTGCGTTGGGTCTGTCTGGGGAATGTGAGCCTATTTGTTTTAGCTGGTGATAAAGGCAGCGGTGTATTTGAAAAGACAGAGAGTAGGGAATTTTCAGAAAGTGTGTGAAACGAGGTTGGTACTGGCATTGTTGGGACTCTAAAGACCGGCCAGCCTGGATCTGCCAGCATGCACGCACGCACGCACGCAAATATTTTCTAACATACTCTCCATAATAACTGCACAAGATGCTATGTCAATGTCAAACATCTTGTTCTGCTGCTCCAAAGTTATATACAGTATATTAATACTACTAAAATATCTCAAACCTCTCTGTTGTTACTTGGTGCATCTAACATATGGAAAGTATTTTAACTAAACTCTGTGTTAGCCTAATGACCTATTGTCTGACTTATGACCCCATTTTAAGAGATTTTCTTTTTAAGTTATTTAATTTGTTATTAGAAAGATGCTCATAGACTGCAAAGGAAGAATTCATTAAGTCATAAAGGGCATTTTCATTCAATATTATTCAAAATGTGTTATTCTGCCTTGTATTGAACTTTTTTGAATTGATATACCTCTTTGTTTCATGACCAAATGACCTCACTTGATTAAGGATAATATACTGTATTTAATTAACTAAGTATTTTTAAACAAGTTTGAGTGGGCATGAAAGTGTTTTTAGTACTGACTCCAAGAGTTAGGGAGCAGTATTGTTCACTAACCATAAAAGAAATGGAGACATTGTTTTTCTCTTTTCCTGAAAATCTTTTCAGGTCTGTTTCTCTAGGACGACTTAGCCGCTACACCAACTCTGCAGTAGAAAAGAGATACTTTTTAATTCACTCTAACTAATATTCATTGTTTAGAATAAATGTAGACATTTTTTACTAAAAGCGTCTCTCAGTCACATTATTAGCATTAACAACAAAACAATAAATAATGCTTTCTCTAAGAGTAGTAGCAATCCAGCAAGAAGGCAGCAAAATGAGGCTAAACAGCTACATGTGTACATGACTTTCACATGACACATTACTGTCCACACATTGTCACACACTATGAGACAGTGAGCTGTGAACTCACATATGGAGGTGCTATGGGATATAACTCTTGTAGCACAATGGCAGCTGAATGCAGGTTGTATACACGCACACAAACACACACCCATACAGTACACACCTATACAGTGTATAGTGTAATGTGTGTGTTTGTGTGTGTATGTGCAAGAGGGTGTCAGTCGTTGTCTGTTAATGCCTGCTTTTGTGTGTGTGTATTACAGTATATGTGTGTGTATGAGTGTGTGCATGTGTGTTCGTATGTGTGTGCATGTGTGTGTGTGTGTAATGTGTTTATGTAATGTTTCCCTCCTTCTGTTTCTCTTCCTGCTTTAAATCCCAGTTATATTTCCTACTGTGATCCTGCTGCTGTTAGCTGCGCATCTAAGGAGAAAGGCTGTGTGTGTGTGTGTGTGTGTGTGTGTGTGTGTGTGTGTGTGTGTGTGTGTGTGTGTGTGTGTGTGTGTGTGTGTGTGTGTGTGTGTAGGAGAGAGAGATGTAAAAATGGTCCATTTGGACAAGGTGATATTCCGGCAAAGCAACTAGCTCCCTACCTCTTATGCACACACACACACACACACACACACACACACACACACACACACACACACACACACACACACACATTACAAGCACCTGGTTTTTAGTCTGCAACGTCAATAATTTCCTGTCTCGTGTGTCGTGATGTCTTAAATCACAATTCTAGGCCATCATAACAGCTGGATACACCCTCAGTGCTTTTTTTTTAGCAGGACTGCAGCACGTTACTTTATCCGCAAAGTTCGACGGCAGCAGAGAAGAAATAAACGGTTGTCAGGTGGTACAGCGTAGGTTTCAGTTCGTTCATGATGCAGCAGCTCCTCAAGACCAGCGTTTGAGGCTGAGGTTCTTACTTGTCATGGGATGTGGTCTATTTTAAAAAGTAACTTTACTCAAGAACCTTTAGATAAGTAACCCAAAACAACACTGACCATACACAGTCCAGTCATTATGTACTAGGCTTCGACCTAGTCTTGGTTCTTCCATTTAACGGACAGTTGAAGGCAAACAGTTGTAATCATCTTAACAAAAATTAGGCTACCATTGAAAAATGTGTGCTACATTATAATGGAAAACTAATAATAGTTAGTGACTATCCAGTGCACTTAAAGAAAAGAACAATTAAGTCTGAAAAGTGCACCTATGTCACATTACAGAATTTCTGGGAGATTAAGTTATTTTTTTTTATTAATTAGGTTATGCTGCAACTTGGGGCTGTATGAAGTATGCAGGTGCCATTGCAACTTGACGATTTAGACATTTTTTCAACATGTTGGGGTGCCCCTTGTATTGTTGATGAACAGACTACAGTTCCTCTAGATCAGTCGATGGTGTCATGAAACTTTTCTGCGTTCATTTATCCCGTTCTCTCTTTTCCCCCCTCACTACCATCTCTTGCTTGTTTTCTTTCCACTCTCAATCTTTTAGTACTTTTCATAAAATTGGCCCTGATTGCTCCATGTATTTTTACCAGCAAGAGACAGCCAGCGTATTGGCATTTGTGTATATTAGCTACCAGGCTACAGTATAAATCTGTATTGATGATGTGGCAGCCCCTATGGGACAAGGCGGATGAGAGCCAATCCTGGAGCCTATTGACTGGTGTGGAATTGCTTTTGTAATATTGTTTGGGAAGACAGACGACTATGAGGGGAAGAAAAGAAAAAACTTTTCGTTTTATTGTTGTAGCTTTTTGAGAAAAAGTGCTCAGAGGGCTGAAGAGATGAGAAATAACAGAAGGAGAGGAAATATAAGAAAACAGAATTAATAAAAAGAGGGAACAGGGGATGTAAATGTATTAGAAACAGAGGAGCAAGAAAGTAGAATTTGAACTAAAACAGAGAGTGACAAAAACAGATATAAGGGTTAGGCTAGGATCAGAAGAGTGATGTTAATATCCAGAGAAAAAGTAAAAGCTGTTTTTATTTTGATGAGGGATCTTACATAAAAAGAGAACTGAGTTTGGAGTAGAAACATATGTGAGTGAGTTTTGTATTTTTCCGAGAAGTTGTAACACCAAGTAGGATTACTGCAGTTCTACTTTTGCAGATATTTTGGATGCAATATTGTTCCAGAACTGACCAACAGGAGAGCAATCCTAGATCATGTGAAGATATGTACCTTGAGCCTTTAGTGGACAGAAAGTGCATAAAGGGCTGTTTATTATTTTCATTCAATGCATTTTCACAGGAGTGAGATTTGCCCTATGAATGAAATTTTAGTGAAGCTGCTTATGGTCTAGATTGCGTGATACTTCTGGAATTTTAGACTATGCGTCATGCCAGTCAAGATCGATACTCAGGTCCGGCCAATCGAATACCTGATCCTCTCAATAGGAAGGCCAGAGTGGAAAGATATCACCCAGAACTGATAAAGCCTCTATACAATACCACAGGTTTTTGGCTGCATAGTAAATAACTTCTGGATAGGATGGATGGGCAGAGCCCTGTATCATGGGACACAATATGCCTTGAGTGCTGATCTTAATTGAAGGTAAAAGAAAAGAGGAATGTGGTAGATTGAATGCATTTTGTAAGTCAGAAAACGGTAACAAGCTAACCTCGCTAAAAATGTCTTTTGGACAATGAACCCCCCTCTGACACGGCCGACCATTACATACCATTACACTAGACTGATTGGAAAACTGAGTTGGCCTTTCATCCTCAGTACTAAACTGGTTTGAATCCTACTGTTCCCCAAGGCTCCATTCTGGGGCCTCTTTAACATCTACATGCTTCCACTGGCTCACATTACGGAAAACAACAAAATAAGTTACCATAGTTATGACACACAAATGTACATAACCTTATCACCAGGGGACTATAGTCCAATACAAAAACTGACTAAGTGCATTGAACAAATTAACGTTTGGATGAGCCAGAACGTTCTTAAATTAAAAGAAGGAAAAACTGAGGTGGTTGTTTTTGGAGCAAAACGAGAAATGATTAAAAGTCTGTGCTCAGCAACGGTTTAGGGCCAAAATACATTTCTAACACTATGACCCACCCAGACCTCTCAGGTCATCTGGGACAGGTCTGCTTTCTGTCCCCAGAGTCAGAACCAAACAGGGGGAAGCAGGGTTCAGCTTCTATGCTCCTCATATCTGGAACAAACTATCAGAAAACTGCAGATCCGCTGCAACTCTCAGTTCTTTTAAATCAAGGCTGAAGACCTTTCTTTTTGATGTTGCCTTTCTTTAAATGGTTGTTCATTTTTTTAATGTTTAATTTCTATACTACACTGTAATGTTTATTCTTGTGTTTTATCGTTTTTTATTTTTTTAACTGTTTTTGTGTAAAGCACTTTGAATTGCCCTGTTGCTGAAATGTGCTATACAAATAAAGCTAGCTTGCCTTGCCTCTGTTCCCACAGTGGAGCTGTTATAGGCCTCGCACCAATCAAGAGTGCTGTATTGTTGAATAATGGAGAAGATATGTGCCAGTTACAAGCTATATGGCAATATGTTTCAGCCAATCTCCAAGTTTTGAAGATAAAAAAAAAATAATGGGGCCATTGTAGCTGGCACTGTTTATTAGAGATCTTGGCAAAAAGAACGTCATGGCGTGACCAAGGCTCTGTCATAGCATTTTCTAAGGTACGCCAGCAAACTGATATATCTGGGTTGAACCAGGTAAGGAAGGGGATTAACACAAAAGACAAACAATAAAGTTTAAAGTTGGGAACTGAGAGGTCACCATGCTTTTTCCTCCTCTATAGAGTAGACAGTCGTGGCCATTTCCTTTCCAGATAAATTTAGATACTGCTGATAGTAATTAATGCCAATAATGAGAAGGATGGGAAAGAGGTAGCATAGAGCTCACAAAATTAATCCTGGGTAAAACATTAATTTTAACCACAGAGATATGGGCTTGAATAGCCATGAGGAGATCCATCCATTTTTCCAAATCTTTCAAAACATTCAGAGCAACAGAATGCTTAATCTGGTTTAAGTAAGGGAAAAACTCAATGCCTAAATATTTAAATTGGTTAACAATGGGGATGTTAGCAGGATTATTGAATTGCAAGCAGGATCATTTAAATGAAGCAGTGCAGACTTTGACTTTAAAGCCTGATAAGCTTCTATACTCCTAAAATAATGATAGAAGGTGAGGAAGTGACTGAAAAGAGTTTTCTAAAATAAAAAACAAGCAAATGGTGAGAGGGGATGCTGTGTATTACAAATGCATATTGGTAACACCATAATCGATTGGCGAATAGCTTGAGCCAGAGGCTCTAGAGAGGACAAATAAAGCAGGACTCAAGGATCAATCTTGGCGTGAAGATCTAAAAACTGGAAACAAAGAGGGAGAGGTACGTCCGGTTAAGACTCAGGCTGAGGGGTTAGAATACATAACTTTAATCATACTAATGAAAGTGTTACCAAAGCCCATCACCTCTAAGACTGACCATAGAATGACCACTCAAGTTTATCAAAGGCTTTCATTGCTTCAAGAGAAGAAAGTCAGTCAAGTCATCAATAATGTGGAGAAGGCATCTAACATTATCTGCTGTCAGTCTCGTTTTTATGAATCCTGTTTGGTCAGAGTTCACTAATTTAGACATATGCAACTCCAAGACGGGCTAGGAGTTTTACAAAGATCTTTAAATCTGAGTTAAGCAGGCTCAGAGGTCAATAGCTAGAGTACTCTCTAGGATCTTTATCCTTTTCAAGAGTAAGGAGTTCAATGCTGTGTAACCTTCCTTAAAAATTTGTCCTTCTCAATAGAGAAATGAATCATGTCAAGAAGGAATGGGGCTAGTACCAAAAAGGTACATACAATTTCGGGTGGATCCCATCAAAGCCCGATGATTTTCCCTTTTGCACATTCTGTACTGCCAGTCTTAGTTCCCTAAAGTGTCCCTCAAGTCCCTCAACACAGAACATGTAAGACACAGAACAAAAACAGACAAGACAGTGACACAATAGGGTAAGCAAGAGGAGGGGGGAAACATTGTCAAAAGGCTAACATTCAAAGTAGGTCTGTAATCAAGATTTTACATGGGATAGCAAAAAAGAACTGCAGCCCATAGTTACCTGATTGCAACAGTAACTGGTTCCACACTAGATTGACTATAAAATAAACAAATTTCTTGTCCAGAAAACAAAAAGCACAAAATAGCAAGCACGTTAGAAAGTAGACTCTAACCTAGTGGCCTAATTAACCTATGAAGGGTAGGCTATATTAAACAGGACAGATATGTCATTTAAAATCACAGTCTCTGTAATCACATCAGATAACAATGCAATAAAACTAAGACACCAAGAGATTAAGACAATTCAAGAGTTCATGTTCATCAGGCAGTTGTTTTAATTCTGATCTTCCACTGTGTTCTCTCACCCCACCCCACTCCACGTAATTGTCAGCATCCTTACTGGAGGTGAAAGCTCTGTACTGGGAGCCTTCCTTGATCTTCAGTGTTGCTGGGTAGAGCAGGAAAAAAACTAGACCATTGGCTCATGCTGAATCCATGGTTTGTTAGCAGGCTTGGCTCTGCCTGACCAAGAAGTTGCTGTAGTCTGGAGAAAAGTGAATCTTTCTGTCTTTCTTTCAATGGGCAGAGATTTCCGTGCAGCCTGTTCCGGGATGGGAGAAAAACATGCTCTGGTTTATTGGCATTTCTTTAAACCAATCCTAAGTGGCACTGCTAAATAGCTTTGGGAAGGAACTTGTTTTCGTGGAACATTTTACGTTCAAAAGTTGTTTTAGTCGTGCAACAAAAAACTTGGATTGGTCAGATAGTCTAGCTAGCTGTCTGGATTTACCTTGCAGAGATCTGAGAAAAAAGTTGACCATAGACCCTCATAAGTCAACCAGAGTTTAAAATGCCCTCACAAAGGAAACCCAAGGCAATAGCTATCAGGCCTAAATGAGTGACGGCAATGGAGCAATCCCGAAAGTGCAAAGTCAATGATATAGACTAATTTCACACAGGCACCATGCTTTTTTACCAAAAAGATTCAGGAACTCTAAGTGACAGGACATAAAGTCAGAGACTAATGTGATGTAAAAGTTCCTTTAGTACATTTGTGTTTTGCTTTCATGACATTTCAACAAATTAGATAATTTGGCTATTTACACCGAGATAAATGCTTGGAGAATTTGATTTGAGATTTGAGTTTTTCATGCAAGAGGACAACCACACATTGTGTTGTTCTTTGTAATTTGCTGTTGTCATTGAATTTAAATGTTTGATACAGGTGGATTTCTGATAGGTAAGAGGTCAGGCAGTAGCTAACATAATGATGAAAGTAGTAAGTGTTTTCAATTATTGTATTATGCAAAAGATATGAAACAGTCACCATCTTTTGCAATCCCGTTTTTGTTTTCGTTATACCTATAGTCTTTTTATTAGTGGCAACCATTGCTTGCATACAGTCTGAATGAATCACGTTGGAATCGCCTTGGAGTCTTAAGGCGTGTGTTTTACCAATCGGAAATTTGCATAATGCCAACTCCACCCTGATAGGTCCTTGGTATTTGAGTCCTACCACAGAACAGGAACTACAGCCCAGAACCTAAAACTGTATCGAGGTTCCTAGCTAGAAAAGCAGTTAATATACAGTACCTAGGTATCTCAAAATTTAGCTGAGTTCATGTGGTTGAGTGAAGTATTTTCCTTTACCACATGTTTCTCTTCTGCACTTAAAAGGATACTTTGCCAATTTTAAACCAGCTGTGTCATCTTTGTGTGGGCAGTGTGTTTAGATGAACGGTCTTTGGCTTCCCTCCATGGCAGACCTGCGCTGATCCACTCGGCCAGATTTATAAGACAATAACATTTTTACTTTTTTTGTCTTAAACTCAATAATTATTCACTCAAAATAATTTGCTTTGTCATTTTACTCTGTTTCAAATTCTTAGCTTTTCTCTCTTTTCTCTTTCCTTACAATAAGTGAATCTGAGCGTAGAGCTGTCAGATATCTGTGTGAAATAATTGAGTGTGTGCGTGTCAATGGGAGAGAGATAGTGCTGATGAGTTTAAATCACACAAAGACAGTTTTGATGTGTAATAAGTACTACTGACAAAATAAATATGAGATAAAGATAAATATTATATATAAAATGAGCTTAATTCACAGAATGAGATAAGAAAATCTTCAATCTTTCAAATATTTAATAATAATAATAATAATAATAATAATAATAATAATACATTTTATTTGTAATGCACTTTACATTTAAGACAAACCTCAAAGTGCTACAGGTAAGATCACATTTTGCACGTGTGTGTGTGTGTGTGTGTGTGTGTGTGTGTGTGTGTGTGAAAGAGAGAAAAAGAGCGATTGAGTCTTACTTTTTACAAAAATGGATGCCCACATGTGTGCTCAGGCATTGTTACTTAGCTAACAAGCTGTCTTTAAGGCTCCCAAGTGGATTTTTAAATCGTTCTGAGACTTTTCTTCCCCTTCATTAGGCTTCTACAAACACACACACACACCCAAAGCGCAAAGATACAGTACATTTATATACTGGGTGTATGCTGTGATGAGACAGCAGGTGTGCACTTTTTTCAAATCAGTTCACAAATTTATACTTTTTTTGTTGCATATGAGTGAAAGAGACAAACTACACACACACACACACACACACACACACACACACACACACACACACACACACACACACACACACAACAAATTTCCAAAATGATAAATTAATCTTCATTCACAATGAATCTCATTTGCATGGCAAAACTCTTTGCAGGACATTTTGCCTTTTATTCCCATCCCAGGAATCCAAAGTGACCACGATTGAATGATAAGGGAGTCATTCAGTCAGTATTAATATGGGAGAGACTGTGCAGTCCATCAGTTTGAAATTGGATAACTGAAATGCTAGGGATGACACCACTGACAACTGGCCAACCAGCACTTTTATGTCTGCATATCAGCAAGTGTTATTTATGACAGATGACATAAGTGGAGCTAACAACAGGACCACCCGAGGTAGGATGTTCTCTCCATCCATTACCTGACTGTCTACAATTCATTATTAAACTCAGACTAAATGCGATTGTAGGAACTAACTGGTAAGTTTTATTTTTAATGGCATAATCATAAAAGAGCAGGCAATAAAGACAACAGCAAAATAAATAAAATACAGACCCATGAAAAGTAAAAATAACATAAAAACAAATTACACAAAGGCAATTTTAACAAATGGGTCTTGACCTATTTTGTCTCATTGTCCACAGATCTTAAATCTAAAAAAGAAGAGACTTTTAAATTCTGGAGCCAAGTCTTTAAGGTACAGTCTCCTTTATTTTTAGGGCAAAGGATGAAGTCAGGTGATGGTGTTACAAAGCAGCAAAGGGTGGATGGATGGGTCAACAAAATATCAGACTATAACATGCAAGACCGCTCTTAGTTTATTACTGTAACCATCATGCCAACACTCTAAATCAAAATCAAACAACAATCTTTCCCTGTGGCTGCGGTGTCACAGTCTGCTTGTTTCATTACATTCATTTTGATTCATTTTTTTTAGATGACTCCTTTTGGGGATCAAGCCAATGCAGCATCAGAAAAAGACTCCCTTCCAACATATATCACATTTTTTTAACCTCATTAGCAGTGGAGCAAGGTGGGGCGAGGCCAGATCAAGAATATTTCGAAAGAAAGAAAGAAAGAAAGAAAGAAAGAAAGAAAGAAAGAAAGAAAGAAAGAAAGAAAGAAAGAAAGAAAGAAAGAAAGAAAGAAAGAAAGAGTAGATGTGCTTCCAAGCCTTTTCAGTTTCTTTTTTTACTTTTTATGTAAGAAAACCATGTTTAAGAAAATATTAATCACAGCACAGTATTTTTACATACTTTAAAATATGTCTGGGGGGGAATTTAAGCAAATCTGCAGTATAAACAAGGGAGTGTTGGACAGTCCCATTGCCCCTGGTGCGTTGTTTGGACTGCACCTTGGACAGCCACGAACTATCGAGGGGATATGGAACACAACACCTTGAGAGCTGCATCTCAGCCACCATAGCGGCACCAAGATGTCGAGGAGACGGTGCCCCGCATGCTGCGGCTGCAACCTCCCCGAGCTCCGTACTGCCCTTCTCCCCCAGGGTGGTACCCCCGTCAAACATCAAACCGACACGGCCATAAGACCCTGCGGGCAGCACCAACCTGCTCCAATCTACCCCTGAGCCGACTCGCAAACAGCGATGGCAGTGACAGTGACAGGGCACAGCGAACGCATGTCTCACTCCAGCTGAGAGTTGGCAAAAACATAATGGCGCTTTTAAGGGCCACAAAGTTTCTCCTAAAAAGTAGTTCATTCTCAGTAAGTCTGCTTTTGTACCTTCTGAGCATCTTGTGGCCACTGAGACACACGTTCCCCTCACACACATAGATAGGCTCCCCGCCACGCTCACAAGCAGTAACGCAGACTAAGCCCAGCCACACTGTGTCAGAATAAACAGAAAACAAACACCCATTCAAAGTGCGTGTACTTCTCCACCTCCCAGCTGATTGCACGGATTGGTGAGAGTCTTGAGTCCCTGGAAACTTTCCTCGTCTTTGCTCAACCAGTGCATCCTGGAGCAATTGTTCCACATGTTGACTGCCATACATGCGTCGCAGTGTGTGTCGACCTGAGGGCACGTTCACATTCAGGTCGTCCCCAAACACAGAAATTTCGACTTGGGGGGACATCATCATCATGACAGCTGCCATATGGCACAGGGACGCACTGGGGCAGCTGGACTGTGCGATCTTCCACTCCTTAGTGATAAGCCAACGGCTGTTGCCCTGGCCGCTGAACGGGAGCGCTTGTAAAGGTTAGGGTGTCTCTTTGCGCTACTTAAGCATCAGCTCCACCCTGTGGTTAAATCAGATAAGCCAATATTCAGCGTGTTACACTTGAGGGCGGTTCGCATTCCAGTGCTGGTGTGTGGAAGAAGGCTTAGACACCACCTTGTGTCCTCTACCTCTCGTGTTAACCTACCCTCAGACACTGTTGGATAATGATTTGTTTTTGATTAGTTTTTAAAGTGTTGCAGTCTTTTTTCATTGTGCCACAAAGACTGTGGAGAAGAGATGGGGTTTTGAGCATCCCTTAGTGAAGCGTTTGTTGAAGTGGATCAGGCAACAGAAACCTTTATGGGATTTAATCCCAGTGCTCCGGACTCCCTTTTCTCTCTCAGAATGTTGCTCCTGATGACAGCACTCCCTATAACCTTGACGTCGGCTAGGAGAGTGAGTGACTTATGCGCACTGTCGGTCTCAGCGTCCTGCTTTTCTATGAGCGAGGACAGGAGAATGGCTACTTCACAGCCAAATCCTTCATCCATGCCAAAAATTATAACAAACTAATTTCTTATTCTAATTCTCTGAGAATTTCTTACCTTGAGGATTTTTTTCTTCCGTCCCTTAACAGAGAAGTGAAATAAGCGTCTCATTGAGTCAGCCCAGTGCACGCGTTATCTCACTATGTTTTCAGCACAGCAGAAATCAGGCGGAGCAGCTATTTGTTCACTATATAACGCTCAAGCGGCAAAAAAGTGGCTGTTTCACCAGCTATGTGAGGTTATCACCCACACTTTTAGTGTAAAGGGAGGGGGATCAGGACACAATCCACGAGTGCATTATCAGCACCCACGGCTGACATTTGCGCAACAGCGTCATGGGCATCTCTGTGCCTTTTTTCATCCACCTTGATTGCGCAATGTGTCTCCATGACTCAGTCAGTCTTATCCGCACATAACGGCAAGTGACGGTATGTGCCGTATGTGATGTGATGTGGTATGGCATGTCTCCATCCTCTTCCACCAGAGTGCTATGAGAAATGTGCTGATTATTCTAATCTTGATTGTGGAGCACCTTCAGAATCAATGCGGCAGGGCCTCACAATGTTAAGCACGCCAGTCATGGAGAAAGCCTATCAGGTTTTTAAGCAACAATATAATTTTGTTACAGAATAAACACAGCACAGTGTGAAAAGGAAGAGGAGCTAGTTTATGCTATCTGCTTGTGGATTTCGGCGTCACAGGTAGCATTTACTATATCAACTTTTCCCTTAATCCAATAGCAACAACACTTAGAAGGCGAAGCCTATACGAAATAGTAAACAATAGTTACATATGGTAACTCCAGATTCTATGAGTATAGGCATTGCCCTCTAAGATTCAGGCCACTTGCTTCACTAACATTGGCTGAAGAAAAATGATGATGTTGGGAGCAGATCTCTGGTCTCGCAGCTATAATATACAGTAATTGCGGATGTAAGAGACGCACCTGCAGCACTCTTAGAGAATCTGGAGTTACAATACGTAACTATCGAACTAACGTTACTTGGTACAGAACATTACTCGGTACGGAATGTTTGCTCCGTGATCTAAAGACCTCACAATGGCTTGTGTTTCTCATTGTTCATGTGGGTTGGCCAAGGCAAGAAGTGTGAGATTAGCTAACCCTTGCCAACATATTTATAAAAAAAAAAAAAAAAATCACATTCAAATAGTAAGATCAACTCTTAAATAGTATTGATTTTTAACCATTCAAATATGTTTTCGACTTTTGGAATTCATTCCAGTAACCCTACTCTATACACGTACCTACACATGCAGGAGATGTCTCGGCTCCTACAGTTCCACCTATGGGACCCATATAGCACAATGTAAGTTGTATTCCCTGCCATTGTCTGTGTTTGCCCATTTTTCTTCTGTCTCTAAGACACACACACACACACAGACGCACACGTACACATGCACACACACGTACACACACGTACGTACACACACACACAAACACAGGTGTACCAGGCTCAGTGCTCCACTACTGCTGCAGAAAAGCCAGAGCTATTGTTATTGTTGTTTGCACTGTTTGGAGATTGCACTGTCAGCATATACTGCGTCTAGGTTCTACATGTGTGTATATGACTCAGGCAGAAGGATAAAGAAAGAGAATGTGTGTGTGTGTGTGTGTGTGTGTGTGCACATATGCACGCGCGTGTGCACGTGCATATGTGCAGTGGCCTTGCTATGTCTCAGGCCTGTCATGTGAATTCATAACCCAATCGCACACAAGAACTTTGTAGAAAGGTTTTGCTGAAAAATCACTCTGTGCTCAGCCACAAAATACTCGGAAAAAAATGTTTACGCGATGAAAAAGATGTTTATGTGGAAACAATGACAGACATTGTACATCCTCTAGCACTAATACTGCAGTTTTTTGAGGGAAAGGACATACAAACACAGATTAAACCACAGATTAAAACCAAATAAATCCCATTTAAATTGTATCATATTCTTTGATGTTTCAGATTTATTATGGCAACCTTGATTTTTGCTCATACTTTTTTTATACAACAAAATTGGTACCAAAGTTAATGTAAATAAAGGAAGGAAGAAGAAAGGTGCAGTGGTTGAAAAGAGAGAAATGGAAAGGCAACTAATTTAGAGACTAGGACAGAAATTGGTATCTGAGGACAAAAAGGAAAGAAAACATTCAAACATTAAGGAAATGGAAAAAGCCAAAAGAAAGTTGTGTGAACGAGCCAAAGGGTTGTAATCTGCCATTAATTTGGCTTGCGCTAAACCACAAGGGGATGCTGGGAAATCAATGCAGACTGATTGCTACGTTTACAGAACTGCAGAAAACACAGAAACTAACTCTACTTGGTTTTCTGTTCTTGTATCAGCAGCAATTTCTCTGACCTCCCCCCCCTGTCACACACAATCCTGCTGTGCTAGTGTGCTCAGTGTATAGGGAGAATAATACACGAAAGCAACTGAACTCACAAAGTGGAGAGAAATGTTAAAATTGACACTGTTTGACTGATCGCAGTTTGTGTGAGTGAGTATGAGTCAGTGTCTGTGTGTATGTGAGAGAGAGTGAGGAACTAAATGTAGCCTCTCAGGTTTGCCTCTTGCTGACCGCACAACAACTCTTTCCTCTTTCTCACTAAGCATGTACAAACAAACACTGTGCCACACATGACAAATGTTGACATTTTTATCCAGACTGACATACACAAATAATGATTGGCATAAAAGTAATATAGGCAGTTGCCTCAAGGACTACTGGCTAGCAGTGACACAGAACGCAGACAGAAGCAAATATGTTATCATGCTTGACTTACATCTTTTGAAATTGATTCTGAGACACAAAATATTTTGCACCATGTTTGCATGAGCTCGCCTCGAGCGGCCATGCTGTCACGACCGCCATTGAACTTACAAAAGTGTAGCAGTAAACAAAAAAATGGCAGCATTTGTAAGCAAAAAGCCCAGTGATGCGGAATTGCAAATTGAACAGGAACCTTGTTGACTTGATGGAATGATGAAAAATAATGGAGAGGAGAAGATCTAGTGCAGAAAACAGAAGTGCTTTTGTATACAATAATTCTGCATATACTGTATACAGTAAATACAACAGTTATTTTTAAAGTTTTATTAGAAGATTAATTTTGGGTGGAGCACCACATGCGGTTCAAATAAGATTTTTTCAGGAAGATGCACACCTACTGTACTGAAAAAGGAACTTAAAACTATGATAATGGGCATTGATTTAGTAATTTCTTTTTATTAAAAGTCTGTTGCAGAGGTTTGGATTGGTGAGACATACAATACAATAGAAATAAATTGATTATAGGGATTGTAATTACTGTAATGCAGTGAGCTGCTATGACTAGACCACATTCATGAAGGTGAATCACCTTTCAGGTCAATCTACGATAGAAAGTAGGAAATTAGATTTTAATTCCAACATGTTGTAGATTATATCTTTAACTCATGTAGAATGCATGGAACGTTCATGGCTTCATTTTTAAAGTTGCTGCAATAACAGATCAGCAGGGAGCAACCCTGTGATGGAAGACTGATATCACAGAGAAGTTTTTACAGTTTTAATCACGATACGCCTCACATGGGGTTAGCTGAGGCAGCTGGAGAAATTAAACCCAAACACATCCATCATATTTGCATATATTCATAGATAGTTTGTGATGTGTATGTCTCATCCAGTCAACCACAACACCCACCCCCGTCTCTCTCCCTCTTCCATACTTTTCCCATTCCCTGTTCTCGCCCTTCCCTCCACAGACACACACACACACACACACACACACACACACACACACACACACTTCTCTACGTCCCTATAATTAATTCAGGGCAGTAGGTAAAGCTGGCTACCAAGCTATAATATAAGCAGATGAGATTGAGAGAGGGCCAGCTTCCTCTAACAAAGAGTCAAAAGGACAAAGCTCGGCCATTGTGAATCAGGGCTATAATGAAAGCCTTAAGATAACCGTTCAATATTTATGAAAGTGTGCTGGTCCAGAGAGAGAGAGAGAGAGAGAGAGAGAGAGAGAGAGAGAGAGAGAGAGAGGAAGCAACAGTCTGTTGGGCCATTCATTATATGAATTGATTTAGTTGAGTGTTCCCTGGTGGTCCCTCTGTGATATCAAGCTTCCTCATTCCATCCAACCTGTGTGTGTGTGTGTGTGTGTGTGTGTCAGAGAGATAGAGAGGAATAAAGAGTTTGTGCATCGTGTATAGTTTTGTGTTCGCAGGTGACCTGTATGCAGGGAGGTGCACATATTAAAAGTGTGTCTTTGCAAGGTGCATTTTCTGCATTATATTTGTAATGGTGTATGATGAACAAAGGGAGTGGGAGGATGTGTGTGTGTGTGTGTGTGTGTGTGTGTGTGTGTGTGTGTGTGTGTGTGTGTGTGCGTGTCAAAGAATCAGAGATAGAAAAAAGAGAGGGATATACAGTATGTATCAAGTCAGCTAATAGGTGTATAGAGAAAAAACAAGACTTTTTTCAGTTTTCCACACTTCAGCAACATACTTCCTGCTTGTGCCTGAAAAACCTTTTTTTTTTTTTTTTTTAAACGTAAAGCCACACAGTATTGCTGGCACTGATAATTAAAAAAAGACATTGCCAAGGAAGTTTAAAATATGTTCTGTAATCACTTTAAAACACAAACAAAGATCGGATATTTTTTACCTGATTGTGACGTATCAAATTACAGAAGAATAACTAAGCAAAGTGAAATTAAATAATTGGAATAATAATGAAATAATCCACAAACACACACTAATTGTTGGCAGGCTTTGAAAGAGAGCGGAGAACTGAGGAAAGCGTTCATGTTGGATCAAGACGCTGTATGGTGTTTTTTTGCCTCCAACGTCGCCTTCCATGCAGCTAACCCTAACCTTAACCCTAAACATAACAATTGGAAGGAGATGTTGGGGGCAAGAAACACCAAACACCGATCAAGACAGCGTGTGACTCATGTTGTCACTACACAAAAGTGCAAGTTAGTTCATGAAAGGAGTTACACATTTAGGTCTTGTAAACCTAGGCAGATATTGGTTTAAGAAATACATTTCATGCAGAAAGGTGAAATACGAATCAGCTTCACGCAGGATTCTGTCAAATTGTGCATTGTAATATTATCTATTATACATTACATCTGTGTATCATAGTTTTGATCTCAGAAAGTAAATGCAGATTCGTCTTATATGTTATATATTTGCCAATGGGATTTTTTTGTATTTTCTGTTTTTTTTCCCTTTTCTTCTCTTACTGTTCTATTTTCTTGTCTTCTTATGTCGTCTTTTGCCCTCCTTTAAAATATTTCTGTCTTACTCTTTCTCTGCCCTTAATGCTTGTGCGTAATTTCATTCAGTTTCTAACAGTTGGTTGTGACAGACATTTGTTGTTCTAGTCATTCAGAAAATGATCATATAGATAGAGGGGATGACACTCTTGGATTGTTGATATCCAAAAAAAATAGAAATTCATTTTCAAGTTTAGTCGCTTTGCTGTCATCATGGCTTTAAATGCACAGTCAAAATGCATCAATTCAACATCAACATTATATAGTTGTCTGACAACAATACACAAACACCTCACACCACATTATAAGGAAAACAGGCTCCTAAGATTTGCTTGCTGCAAGCAATACAATCAAGTGTCAAAGACTCCTCAGGTTTTCTGAGCTCATATTATCTTTAGCCAGGCTCAGGCTCATTGCAGCTCAGCCTTTTCATCCCAGTCAATCATTTTAAGCAGCTGTTCATCACAAAAATATCCAGATATCCAACCTACATTGCGGCTGGCATCTTAAAAAAACATGTCAGCTTATAGCATCCCTTTTTCATTTGAATGATGTTGCTAACTGCGTATGGTTTCACTGGTGTGAAAAGCCACAGTGGCTGCTTCACACGCAGTTTCTCTGTGGCATGATGTTACTAATCAAAGGATCACAACTTCACCTTCCCTTCTATAGACTTGACATGATTCCCTCTATACTAGCACCATGCCACCTTTCACCACATAAGCTGTCATTTGCCACACATTGCATAAGGTACTGTTTCACTGACCTAATTTAAAGAAATGTGGTGAAAGGAGAAGATCGGCTGCAACAGCTAATAGAAAGTTTTATGACGTGGCCGGGTTAGCTCAGTTGGTAGAGCAGGCAGACATATATAGACGTTTACTCCTCAACGCAGCGGCTGCAGGTTTGACGCCGACCTGCAGCCCTTTGCTGCATGTCATTCCCCATCTCTCTCTCCCTTTTCATGTCTTCATCTTTCATGTGAAAATTAAGGCCTAAAATGACAAAAAAAATAATCTTAAAAAAAAAGTTTTATGACAAAGAGAATGGTGTTTTTCGTTTAAATAGCATGACTTTTACAATGTTTGGTATAAAAACATGAACAAATTAGACCATTGCTGCCATTACACTCAGCGTCAACATATATTTTTCATTTCATTTGATGTCAAACATTCAGATGCTCTTAGATGCCACTGGAGTTAGATTTAAAAAAAAAAAAATAGTATTTAGTGTTTCTTTTGAGTCGTGCTTTCTCTATCATACAGAAAATGAGCCTGTCATTAAAACATGGGTTTTGAAAGAGCAAAAAATGTGTTTTAGACTATTGTAATCAATCTTAAAGGTGCCCTGCAACACAAAACCGTTTTACTTGCATTTTTCTGAAATGTGTTCGGTCCATATGTGTTTGTGTTATGTCGTGAATTTGAAAATTAAGTGCTACCTCCTCTGTCAGCTCTAGCCACTGAAAAGAAATATGTAGAGAAATGAGTCCAATTACAAAAGCTGGTTTGTCTGATGTCATGTTGCCTGAGCTCATCACTATTCATGAGATCACCCAGTTGCCCTGAGTAAAGGATACTGATAGCCAGGCTCTCATTGGCTAGCTGTTAGCCAATCAGAGTCAAGCAGCTTAACTCGTTGAATATTAATGAGAACTGGCACATGTTGAGCTGAGTCTTTCCTGCAGGCTTTCTATACCATGCTAGAATGGCTTGAAACAAGATAACCAAGGCATTTTTCCACAAAGAATGTAGAGTCCATGGTAGAACTTCAGACATTACCACAAAGTAAGGAAATGAGTGTGGCAGGGCACCTTTAAGAGTATTCAAAGTGCAAAGAAAGCTAAACCTCACAGAATGTCTTGGAAACAAGCAAGAGAGACAAAAATTACAGAGCCAAAAGATTGAGAAAGGGAAAAGGTCACCGCATCCAACAAATAGAAAGAAGGGATGAATTTGTCAATCATCCTAGACGTAAACTTGTTAAGTTTAATTATTCAAAGATCTTAGAGTTACTCAGTGGTTTAAAACTACTATATGAAGCAACTTTGACTCCTTTCTCTGATGACTCATTCCCTCCATTTATCTATCCGCAGATCCACATGTGCACCCGTGGATCCATGGATTCATTCATCACCCATCCTGAAGTGCCTTCATCCTTAAGCATCTCCATTCTGTTACCTCTCTCATTAACTCCGCTTCTTCCCCATCAATCTATTCGTCTCTGCCCCCCTCCCCATACTCTCCTCCTCTCCTCCCCTCTAAGTGCCAATCATTAAGCTGTCAGTCATCTTAAGGTTGCACGTTGGCGAAGCCTCAGGAGTCATTTTAGGATTTATTGTTTACAGACGCAAATGTACAGGTTTCTTTCTAATTCATCTTCTCCTCACTCTTTTACCCTCCCTGATATTAGTTTCTCCAATACTTCTTATCTATCTGACTCCAACTTCTCTAATATTCACTTTTTACTTCTTCCATTGCTCCTCTCATCCTCTTTTTGCTCCTTTTTATACACATCTCTTCCTTGTTTTGTCTCTTTTCTTTGCTCCAAACTTTCTCTCTCTGGCTGGCGGGCCTGGAGCTCCCTCATGCATCTATGTATTTTTATTATTTTTCTTTATTTTTACAGCCATGTCTATTAAAGTACCTGACTCTATTCCCGTTTCACAAAGCCACAGCGATTTACACCCCTATTCATGCCGAGGCGGGAGACGTGGATGGTGGGATGCGGTTGGAGGTTTGCGATGAGCCATCACTGACCAGATTTACAAGTCTCCCTCGGACAATCTCCCTTCCATCCAACCTTAGAAGGGTTCAAGGTTCAATTCCATTTGGAAGCCGTTTAGTAAGCGTGCATTCTCGCTTGCAAGAAAAAACAAAACAAATGGCATTTTACACACAGAGCGATGGCCGTGTATGTTTAGGCTGCTGCCAGAAGCGAGGCAAAAAGATTTACGTGTTGGTGCTTGAAGGAGCAAGAGCTTTCGATCCCTGTTGCGCAATATTTCATCGTGTCAGGGATACAACGACATAGGCTGCTGTATTCCCTTCAAGGGAAAAAGAAAAAGCCTGACACCACAGTTTTGGGCAGGGAAGAATGAAAGGAGACTGGAAAAAAAGGGAAAAGAGAGAGAGACAGAGAGCGAGAGAGAGAGAGAGAGAGAGAGAGAGAGAGAGAGAGAGAGAGAGAGAGAGAGAGAGAGAGATGAGCATGAGTGAGCATTGCACAGCTTTCAAAGAGCTTAGAATAGAAAGCTGGAGGGTCGTATAGGCATCCATCAACCCGCTGATCAATGAATTGATTAGTAAATCAGGCACCATACAGTAAGTCAAGGCTGAACCTCCATTAGGGAAGAGCTATGTCATCATTACAGACCAGAACCTAAAGGCTTTGGGTAAAAACCTGCTATCCATTTTCACAAAGGCCTTACAGAGAGGGTCAATAACACAGGAACTGGAAGTTTAAGTTGAATCTTTTTTCCGTCCCATCTACACTGCAAGATGGATTTTATGTCAAACGTTCTACAGTTCCTGAAGCAGTAATGACACCATGCTAATATCATTTACGCTTTGTTTTACATTACATCTCACCTGCAATTCCCACAAACAGTACACTGTGGCCAGTAGCTCCAGTATTAACTGCTACTACACTTTTCTACGACCACAAGAAAAAAAGGCCACATCACTCTTAAAGGTGCCCTGCTACACGTATTTTATTACTTTGTGGTAATGTCTGAAGTTGAAACATTTTTTGTGGAAAACATGCCTTGGTTACCTTGCTTCAAGCCATTCTAGCATGGTATAGAAAGCCTACAGGAAGACTCAGCTCGATATGTGCCAGTTCTCATTAATATTTAACGAGCTAAGCTGCTTGACTCTGACTAGCCAATGAGAGCTTTACCCATGGCAACTGGGCAAGCTCATGAATATTAAAGAGCTCAGGCAACATGACATCAGACTGACCAGCTTTTGTAATTGGCCTGATTTCTCCGCTTATTTCTTTTCTGTGGCTAGAGCTGACAGAGGAGGTAGCACTTCATTTTCACATTCACGACATAACACAAACACATATGGATCTAACATATTTAAAAAAATGCAAGTAAAAACGGTTTGTGTGGCAGGGCACCTTTAAATGTGGACATCTTTTTTGCAAAGCTGTTTAACTTCCGTTGAGGCAGGATTTTAAAGCTCTGGTACAGTAAGTTTTCCTAACAGCAATGATTTCCTCCTTCTTCTCAACACTTTCAAAGTATACTGTGAAGTTTGTATCTTGCTATGTGATACATGGTACTCCAGTGTAATGCTTTACTGGATGTTGGACTGCCCTAAGGCAGCATTTTAGTCAGGATCAAGCTAATTTATTTCAGAAATTAACAAATTCATTGCTGTTGAAAAGTCTGTGAGTAATAAAATGCCCTGTTGCCCTGTGTTGGCAGTATTCATCAGAGGATAATACACGCACATACACACCTTTAAACACAGACATCCACTATAACATTATGGGGCCCTACAGGCATAAACCTACACACAAATAATTGACCACACACACACACACCATTTGCACCTGCCCACATAAACACACTCCACACACACTGCACACACACACACAAACAACACACACACACACACACACACACACACACACACACACACACACACACACTGCACAGTCGTTGAACTGAATGAAACTATTCGTCATCAAAGTGATTCGTAATTCAAACTTCTATTTCTTTTTTGGATCCAGATGTGGTGATTGCAAAAGATCACTGTCAGTTACCAGTAAGTAGAGCTCCACTGCTAAAAATTACTAAAAGGCAATGAGGCCTTGTGTGTCTTCCTGACTTTCACTTAGTGTATGTTGAGCAGAAAGCATAAAAGATAAAATAAAGGGAAACATTATGGATTCGTAAATGGATATATAGGTGTTCATAGTTCAATATGGATAATAATAACCTGTTCACCATGTAGTGATTTCGTTGTCACGTTTTATGCTTGATTTTCTGCTATATAAAAAATCTAGATTTGCTCTTCTTTCAGCTGTCAGAAGTTTGAAGAAACAGGTAACTACTTGGCAGATTACACCTGAACTTGCACTGTACCAATTTGCATCTACTGAGTGACGTTTATGTAATTATTTTCAAAAGTGCAGAATTTGAGCAGGATACATGTATGAATGGTGACCCCTGTAATGGCTACCACTGTAATAGGATGTCATTTAATAGGTTCAAAAATATCCTCTGTGTCAACTTCTCTCTCTCGCCTATATTTCCCATCTATCTTTCAGCTGTCTTCTATGTAGAAGATCAGAAATTACACTGACGGTTTTCTTTTTAAGAATAATATATGTTATTTGCAGAAATGTGCAATATGGGAAGTTCTATATGCACAGCAGCCACAATTCAGGTTTGATTTCAAATTGTCTGCTTTTATCTACTGATGTCAACTGCATGGTATAAGTGTATATAAAAGTGTGTCAAATGATATGCATGTGCACTTTATACGGGCATATTTGTGAGTATGTGTGTTTTCCCTTTAAACACACACATACACATGTAATGGTGATGTGAAGAGTAAAAAGCCGGGAGAGCTGCCATTTTTGTGATTCTATAAAAAGAGAGGGAGAGATGGAGGACGATGACGAAGGTTTAAGAAAGAGAAAGAAAGAGACTAAAGACTGTAATATAACAAGGGAGAATAGTGATGACACACTCAAGTAAAGTGATTGATAAGTTGCTCTGTTCTGCCCAACATTGGCCACATTTATCCGTTTCTCCCACTTTTAGATATTTCTTTATATGATACATTACTAGATGCTATGTGTTTACTCTGATTAAACTGTCACCAGCCACTTTTTTTCACAGTAGGTGGTAGCTCCCCTGGGCAAGCAGAAGCTCATCAGGCTTATTCATGGCCAACTTATTTCTGCCAAGAGACTGGTTGAGCAGAGGGGGTCGGTGGGTGGGTGGGTGGTTGTGAGTGTGAGTGTGAGTATGAGTGTGAGTGTGTGTGTGTGTGTGCGTGCGTGCATGCGTGGGGAACTCTTGAGGACAACTGCACATGGATTAGAAGGTGTTTGGTTCAATGTATTAAGTCACATATTTGAATCATTGATCACTTTATGTATATGTTTATGAACTTAACTATTCATATGGTCAACAAGGGGCTGTTTGCTCCCTTTCTTCTGGTGTGCCAGATGTGCAAGACTTGACATCCTTGGTTAGTACTCTCTTTCTCTGGCGTCACTTCTTCCCTCTGTCTCTCTTTTTGTCAGTCAGCTCTTTTTAACATGTGTGACATGACAGTGTTGTCATAACTGACATTGATTTTTGCTCCACGAGACCTGCCCTGATGCAAATTGCTCCTACCAGTATTGCCCTTTCTTAGCTTTTTCCCCCTTGTTCTGCTGTTGGTCTATCACACAAACATATTCTGTCTTTCCCTCTCCATGTGTTTACAATCTGCATCTATCCTTCCTCTTACTTTCTACCAACATTTGATTTCCTTCTCCTGCCTACCGCCTCCCTTTCTTTCTTTCTCTATCCATCTCAATTCTGCTCATATGGTTTATGCTCTTATCCAAGAGTGAATGTGGGAGAGTGGCCCTTCTGTTGCATACAGAGAGAAAGAAGCGGCAGCACACCTGGCTGGCTCAACTGAAATATTTGTCAAGCAACACATTACATGATTGCAGCTCCTCTTAGGCACAGTGGTAGGTGCCTCACAAGCATAGACGACACACTGAGAGTAAACGCCAGTGTAAATATTAAAGAAGCAATCTGTGATATTGTCATTTGAACAAATGTCCAGGTTGCAACATTTGCCAACTGTGATAAAACCAAATAAGATAATCAGTTACATGAAAGCTCTTGTGCTTCTGTTAAAATCTCTGGCGGCCCTTTTCTGAGAAAGAATTATCTAGATCTACTCAATGATCATCATGAGCAGCAAAAGCCAACACAGACAAAAAGAGAAAGAAATAAGTACAGTACCACTGACACATACCAGTAGAAAAGCCATGTCCCAGCGGTATAAGAGAAAGAGCTCTGGCTTGTTTGTATTTCTTTACACCAATCACAACCATCCTGGGAAGCACTAAGCCTTGGGTGCAGCAACAGTGCCACTGCAAAATAAATAGCAATGTACAAGCGTTGAGCCAGAGTACTGACAAATTAATGTGTAAGCAGCATTTTGAATTTAGCTTGTCAAAACTGAGACATCTTTAGACTGTTATCTACAATAATCACATAATATTATCATATTTTTAGTTTAAAATGTTAAACAAAGAAGTGGTCAAGTAACTGTCAAATAAAAGCAGAGGAGAAAAAAAAAACACAATATAAATATAATGGATTGGAAGTTAAAAGAAGCATCTGCGTTCTGGTCTGAGTTGTTGCCCAGAGGACAGACAGACACAAACAGTCACAAATAAAACAGATCCAGGAGGTAAAAAAGACACATTACAGATTGTCTTGTTATGTCCTGCAGGGAAATGTTTATCTGGGTCGAACATGGAATCTGATATCCCTTCAAATACCTCTGAGATACTGTACTCGATTGATACTGCCTTCCTCAGTGGAACTAATTGGAAATAATCCCCCCTTTTTTGTTTGTTGTTCGCTTGGCACAATAGAAGATAATAGCTTGAAAAGTAGCATTTTTTTTCTAAATGAATCCTTCCACCTTGCATAGATCAAACTGTATTTTTTCATGTTTTAATGAAGAACATTAAACAAAGACGAGCTTAAACAACATAACCTCACCCATCAGGGAGACAATTAGGATACAAAATGAGCACCCGGCAAATACCTGAAAAGATTCCCTACAATCAGAGCTTCTGTATCTGATATTGCTCATAAGGGGGAATAAGACAGATGGTAAGGTTTTGTTGTCCTGTAATAGCTTGAACACATGCATGCTCTCTAAAGAATGAATGATACATTGTAGAATTTTGAAAACAACATTCCACTGTTTTGTGATGGTTCTTGCAGGATTGTTGTTTTGATTGTGAGCTGTCAGTCTCTGGTGAATAATGATTATAGCTTTACTCAGCATGAAAAACACTGTTAAATGTGACTTCATCACATGGACAGCATGTTTCATATTAGAGAAACATGCATTCATTTGTGGGTTTCCCTCTTTTCTTTAAATAGCTCTATCTGTCAGTGTTGACTGGTCAAGTGTTGCTTTCAGTAAATGATTGCACACCCATGTAGTTTTCTTCACTTTTTTCATCCAGTGTATTCTTGTCTGCTGTTATTTCCATGTTTGGCCATCTGTCATTGGTCAGAGTTTTAGAGGAACCAGGAAACAACAGACAGGGGATACTTCTAATTGGTCCACAGAGGATAAGGGCCTCTTTAAGGGAACACTCTTTGGAGGAGCGCTGATTAGAAAACAGCAGGTGCTGGCGATGGCAGGGTACTAGCTCTCAAACAGAGGCCAAAGCCTCCCAGGGGCCCTGACACGTCTCTAGAGGGTCCCCAGAAAATATGCTGAACAATGTTTAATATAGTCATATTTATCCTTATCTTCCTGCAGGCAGGTTTGGGAAAGTTTTCAAACTAAATCATTTATGCAGTAATAACACTCCATCCTTTACTTTGTATTTACTCATTCAGTATACCTTTGAAACTAAATGTCACTATTTAATATAAATATATTAATATCTTGAATATAAAATATCTTTTATTGTTGATATTACAATATAATATAATATTTGTCTTGCCTGCACATACGTATTAACCCAATGTTGCATGTTTTGGTTAATTGCCCAGTTTGAGTTTTAGTGTGTGTATTTTTAATTTGGTTTTATTAGTAGATGTGTTACATGTTTTAACATGGTTTTGTGGATTTGCTGTGCTTTTCTAATTGCTTGTTGGATTTGGAATTAGGATTATGAGAAGCAACTGTGATTGCCTTGACCACACCCCCTCCCCACAGCTCATGATTGGACACAGGATCTAATGATGTGCTTGTTGAAGGTGGATGCGAAACAAGTGCAGGTTAGGGAAAAGGAGGACAAAGAAAGGAAATCCCTTTAGCTTTGCAGAAGTAACCGGTTTTATTTTAAATAAATACCTTGAAGAAACTGTGGAAAATGCCTTGCTTTGCTGGTAACAAAGGACCTCACACAACCGTGTGACATATAGAATTTTTATATATTTTAAGTTTAAATGCCATGACCAAGGATACTATACAGTAGCTCAATATGGTAGTAACTGCAGAAGCATTGGCCCTCATTTATGAAATGTGCGTATGACCTAAAACAGGCGTAGGACGGGCGTACGCCGATTCTTCCGCAAAGCAAGGCATTCATCAATTTGAACGTAAGCATAGGCTGCTATAAAATGTCACATCTGGTCTGAACTTTTATACGCAAGTTTTTGAGTCAGTGTGGGCTTGCGGTGAAGCATATAATTTAACAGGAGGAAAACTTATCAGTTGATCACTTATTGGCAATGGCAGATCTGGCTCTTTTAGAAGACCTCTTTGCGCCGGTACAACAGTGCACACATGCACGCACGGGCCACAGTGTAACGCTCTATTGGACTGATTAAGGGCAGATGGTTCGGTCTTGCATCACGGGGGACACCTACTATACATGCCAGAAAAAGTCTGCTACATTGTTTTAGGGTTCTGCACAACATCGCACAGGAAAGCAGGGTGCCATAAATGTAGTGACCCGATGCCCAGAGAGCAGTGTCCAGCACAGCCCCAACTGGGGCTATACAAAAGAGACAGGATTTTACTCTTCGCTTTAAAAAAGTATAGTGTTATGTTTGGCAATCATGCCAAACATGATGATGCACAACATTTTTATTTATTCTTTAGATTTTTGTTTGTCTTTTAAAGTGTTGTTAATGGCAACAAGTGAACAATTTTCTTTCTGCCATTGACTGATTTTGGCTTGTTTTTCCAGCCCCTCTGCTGTCAGGAGACAGGGTTTGGGTGGTGGTCCAGCACAGGGGGGCGGAGGACTCGTGCTCTCCTTCCCAGCTTAGGGTTGCCTGGTTCTGACTCAAGAAAAAAATGTGTAAAATTAAAAACACTGCATAAACTCTGCTACCGTGCTTATTTAAATATAGGTACACCTACATTTAGGCCTAAGAGATTGCAAGATAAGCCTGTTTATTACTATTAGGACTATAGCATACATATGTCAAGGATGTCTAAATTAAATAAACTTCAGCTGGAATCTACTACGGAATTTACACTGTGGACCGCATCAGTGATCTCTTTCCATTCTGCATATACAGCCTTCAATCCCAGTTTTTAGGCTGCCAAATAGTACACCAAGAATATATTGGGGCGTGATATTTAAATTACGATTGTTTCCAGCCACTGCATTTATCAATGTATGACCACACTTGCTCTGATTGGTGTGAAAGCTTTCATGAAGCTCACGTAAAGCCTGTCATAAGATTATTTCTGCGCTCATATCTACGCTGGTTTCTACGTTAAGCATGGTCAGGCATGAGGGCCATTATGTAGTTGAGGGTAAAAACATCTTTAGTACACCTATTATACAATGCCAATTATATATTTTGTTATTGCTGCAGGATGATCACACAAGTTTACAGTAGACACACAGAAGTACAAAATTAAACTCCAAGAAAGAGGTTGACTGAAAAAATATTACTGGTTACATTACAGTACATTTTGGTTTTAAAAATTTGTATCAATAGCTGGCAATTAAAGCAGTATTATCGAAATTACTTTACTTGAAACAATTGTCTCAATGAATCATTAAGAAAAACATAAATCACTTAAGAGACTAAAACAGCTTAAGGACAGAACACATAAATAAAGGAAAAAGCTAACACAAAAACAAGGTCTTAAAAAGTTAAACCCGGTTTCTTTTCACAAGTGAATACGCTCAAAAGCTGTTAATATGGGGAAAGTTTTGTTTTCTACCATCATGTTTTGTCTGAAGTATGAATTGGCATGCCTGCAAACGGCAGGATGGTCAAGTGAACCTACGCCAACAGTGCAGCAGTGACAATATGTTCCCCTGTAAAATATGCATGCTACTCAAATAAACATCAGTCCCATCAAACAGAGTTTATGAACAGAGTGTGAGGTACTGTATGTTGTGGCCTGCGGTTGTAGGTGACCAGACTTGGCTTAAAGTGCTCATATTGTGCTTTTGGGCTTTTTGTGTATGTTATAGGTTTACAAAGTGAAAAAGCCCAAAGTCTACCCCAAAGGGACTTAACCATCTCCAACAGAAAACACTGTTCACAAACTGCTCCAAACAGCTCTATCGTAGTCCAGCCTTTACTTCCATGACAAACGTGCGTCACTTTGTAATACACATTATAATGTTTGCCTAGCAGCTAGCATGGCACATCCTCATACTTAACTGATTAGTTAGTAGTTCTTACCTACGTGCTGCGCATGTGCAACTCCCAACAAACAGAACAGAAGTGAGATGCCTCACTCTGTAGCTAAAACAGAGAGCTCAACACACAGGGTGAAAAGAGGAGCTGCAGCAATGTGAAGTACAACAAAAATGTGATGTTTTCTGAAAATGAAACCACATAAACCTATTCTGGTACAACCTCTAAATACAATTATGAACCTGACCGTAATATGAGCACTTTAAAATAAAAACAACCACAGGATAATAAAACCTACACACATTCTAGACAGACAAAAGAAAACTCATGCTGTTTGATCAGAGTTAAGAAAAGCCAACCTGTGTGTGTGTATATGTTATGTCAGGACCAAGTTCAAGCCATCACAGATGTTATGTCTAAAAGTAGTATTCATTTGTTTTTGTTCTGGTTATCTTTTATTCAAACATTGTATTATATAAAAGCAGACAATACCAGAACAGAGAGAAAACATATGATGGAGGATGACTTTTGCAAATGCAAAGAAATAGATGCAGTTGGAGCCTCTTAAACCTTACGCTCAGTCAGAATTCAGAGACTGACATCTCAAATGTCCTGGCTAAATTACAAGTTCATAAAAAATATTCATTCTTTCTCCAATTTCTCACTCCATTGCCCTTCTTTTTCTCTCCACTTCTTTTTTTATTCTCCCAATTGCATCCTACTGGCTCTCTCTCCACCAGCACTGTGCAATCTGTCAGTCATGTGTAGCCTCTGTCAAGTTTTCAGCTAAGACCCGGGAAATCCTGCCATCACTGAGGCTGTTAACTAGCTAATTACGGTATATATTGGCCGTCACAGCCCCCTAATCCTCTGCTCTCATTCACTTTCACCCATTAAGGATCCCGGGGGATTACTGTAACAATCACACCTCCTTCTCTCTTTGATGGTAAACGGGGATTAGTATTAAAATATACAGTGTGTGTGTCACAGGAACGATGGTAGTGTGGTCAAGAGAGGGGGAAAAAGAACTGCTACGATGAGGAAGTTGTACCCTTTAAAAGAAAAGGTTGTCATATATGTATTTTTTTAAAGCGTTGTACCAGCATATTGCAAACTATTTCTTGGATCTTTTAAAAACTGAGAAAAGAAGATTGCATATTCTATACACATAATCTTGGGAATGCAAAAATAATTATCGCTGTCTGTATTGAGCACAACATACGATTTCTACAGCTTCTATAACAGAACCATTATAGATGCCATTGAAAAAGTGTGTTAGAAACAGTATCTAAGATTTTAAAAAAGCCATGCAAAATATATTCCCAGATACCAAATGGATTAAATATAATACAAGAATGTTACATTTATACAATTAGACCCTATGGAAGAACCAGGGCTCTATGTGAAGAAGATAGCACCTAGTTTTGTCAGGCTCTTGCGGAGTGAGCAAATTATATTTCCAAGAGAAATGTCAATGTAATTCTCTTGGTCCTCTGTTCTCCGGAGCAGTTTTGTTAACAGATGGTATTTAGTCCTTGCAATCTTCCATGGCAGCTATTTTCCACGGCAGTCTTGTTCCCTGTTTGTTCCTTATGGCTGTAATCAGCAAACATTTGACTCTTGCGGAATATCTCACTTTGGTGACACTGCGTGATATTTTATTACATATTAGCTTTCAGCACTTCCCGGCTAAGAGAAGCGAGAACAACATGAATCCTAAAAATTAACCTGCAGGCTGCAACTCTGTTACGGTCATGAAGTCCCACATAATTGTTTGGATTATAGGACACTCTAAATATGCATGAATTACATAATGTAATATCGTCTAGGCTAAGATAACATTTATCTTAGATTGGCATATGGAAAAAACATAAATGGTTGTTGTAACTGAGTGAATATGTGTTAAACCAATTTTAAGTGACTGTGTAACTAATTGCAAGGAGTCTTCTGCCTTCCTGCTGCCTGTAGATACACAGCTACTCTACGCAGTGAGCCAAACATAAATAAAATAATTATGGAAAAGAAAGCAATTTCAAATCAGAACAAAATAGACACTGTGGATGTAATGATTACCGGTGTAACGGTAAACCACCATGAAAAAGTTGACGATAACAATTACCGTTTGCATTTAAAATATCATGAATATCACAGTGGATTAACACGGTGTGCAAACTGTCTGTTTAATCCTTCTCAGCTTCGGGTCTCCGTTGCCGTGCAGGTGCACTGCGTAGCCTACTACGTACGTTTCTTGAAGTTGGAATCATGGTGGAAGGAGGAGATGACAACGCTCAGGACATTTATCAGCCTTCTAAGAGGATTAAGTCTGAAGCATGGGCATATTTTGATTATTATAAGAATGCCGAAGGACAGTTGAACACACACTGAACACACTTTTAAAAATAACTCGATAATACTAAAAAACGATAATTTTGGTCACTGTAACCGTGAGGTTAAATTTTCTGAAATTAAAAAAGAGAACAGTAACAAGGAAACTAGATTTGAAAAAAGACAAAAGTCAAAATGTATTTAAACAGTTAGTACTACATTGGCAACACATTAGCCTCAGGTTCTACTTATATTGGCTTGCATTAAACTGATTGTAGGAAAGAAAAACACCAACTTAGCATTTGTTGGAAATGTGTAGAAGGTCCGTGTACTTGGCGGCCAACGGATTTTCGTTTTGAAATGAAAAAAACTAAAACGAAAAACAGCCAGTTTACCAATCCGTGTACCATTCGTTCATTCGTTTTTCAAAATAAAACCAAAACTCAAAAAACAAATAAATGACTTGTTTCCTCAATATTCTTTTCCAAAACCAAAAGGAAAGAACGGATAACAACTTGTTTTTCCAATTTACAATGTTGTGCTCAAATGGAAAACAGATAACGAGCGTTTCACCCCGTTTCATCCAATTTTTATTTTTTATTTGACGCAAGATCCATGATCCATGATGTGACCTTAACTAGGACCAGAATCTGCCAAAAAAAACAAGTTGAGACAAAAGACAGTGACCATAGACTGTATATTTATTAACGGTCTATGGAAGTGACATGAATATTGAATATTGATGATGAATATTCCGACTTAATTCGCCAGCTTTTTGAAGATGGTCGAACGCATGCTGAGATTTCCACCGCGCTGCATCAGAGAGATGTCCCGAGATGCTCGGAAATGTCTGGCAGAAGATTCTGTGTTCAACACCAGCTCAGATGAAAAAGACATGTGTCAGACGCAGAACTGGAAACGGCAATCATGTCATCGATAGATAAGGTAAGTGCTCACAAGACAAGGAAAGAAAGTAGGCCTTCCCACCATGGTTACGTTAACCAAGTATTGTTATTATTATTATACTATTAACGTTAACCTATCTAATAAGAGTGTGTAAGTTAACGTTAACCTTACACAGTGAGCACGGCACTCAGTGGCAGTATTGCATAAAAGAAATAATCAGTGCAACAGGGTGATCACACTGATTTAAGTGTTTTTCCACCTTTAAAATGTTGGCTAACTTTGCAATACACCAAAAAATGTAGCCTATTATAGTGGGTTTATCATAATGTTAATGGGATCAATGACTCTTCTCTCACTCACTCAGATGGAATTTGTTTCAGTGCCATTTAATATCTTACCAGAAATTAAAATGTTGACCTAAATTGGGACCTACAGTGGTCTAAGCTACACAATGTTACAGCCTATTGTCTTTAAAACATTAATGTGGGCTAAACTGAAACTATTGGTTAAGGTTTGATAGCTGAATAGACAATTCTGTTATACTTAAACTTTTGTACTGCGTGTTTTGTGACATGTAGAATTATAAATACTGTTACCTACCCTAAACAATTAGGGGTTTATGTTGATGTGCTGGCCTGAGATGGAGTCAAACTCCCAACCTGAATTACAATCCCAGACCTTCTGCACACCACAGCTTGAGGGAGCAGTGTAATGATTGCAACTTGGTACTTGCCTATAGTTTTTAATCCAAGACTAATTTCTTTACTATTTTAAAAAGTTTAATTTCAAATTTTATACAAACAATATATGTATTCACATTGTAGTCACCAACAATTTCATTAGTAACTGTTGTTTAATAACATATTCTCAGTGATTGCTACAAAAGCTAAAGTATAATATAGCGTTACATCTAAAGCAGAGAACATCTTTTAGTTTTTTAATCCAAGACGAGTGTTGCATGACAATTAATGTTAAATGAAGTAAAATAAAAAACATCACACTAGAACCCGTTCGAACACACCAATAACTTCATAAGTTCATATATGATAGCCGTTAGGTAGCTAGCGAGATGTGCGCACCCACGAGTATTTAAACACCATAACGTTATATTATATCGCTTTATATAGAATACATACCTGGAAAATAACCTATATCTTCTCTGTGGTCATGTCTTCAGGCTTCAGAGTAACCCTCTTACTTCCACAAAAAAAGCACAAAAATGTATATTTCTGTTGCTAAGTTGCTACCTGCTAGCTGCAACATAAGCTGCTGTTGGTCGTGTCGGGGTTGTTGTCCCACGAGTTAAGGTCACATCCGGGTCATGCATCTTGCGTCAAATAAAAAATAAAAATTGGATGAAACGGGGTGAAACGCTCGTTATATGTTTTTCCATTTTTCCATTTGAGCACAACATTGTAAATTGGAAAAACGAGTTGTTATCCGTTCTTTCCTTTTGGTTTTGGAAAAGAATATTGAGGAAATAAGCCATTTATTTGTTTTTGAGTTTTGGTTTTATTTTGAAAAACGAATGAACACGGATTTTTCCCAATTACCATTTTTAAATAGGGAAACAAAAAACGGAGAACAACCCGTTTTTTGTTTTGATATAAAAAAAAAAACAGAAAACGAAAACCAATCTCGTTATCCGATTGTATTTGATGCGTTTATAGATGTAACCCGGAAAATAAAATACGGGTGTAGGTCTCATTTCTCAATATTACAATGTGTTTTGTGACCCGGAAATCACTCCTGTGAGTTTGGCAGTCAGCAGAGGGCGCCACTTTGGGCTTGTTTTTATGTAAAGTTGTTTACACGTATTGGTAGTTTTTTTGGGCTTGTTACTAAAGTGTAGTTGCTTATTTGGGCTTGTTCCCAGCTCCATAATAAGTTGTCAAGCAGATATTTTCTATATGTTATTTAAACGTAGGAGTTTGTTCCCTCGGTCCCTCCCCTTTCCCCATACACACTGGAGACAGCAAAGTTTTTTTCCGCCCACTTCCTGCTTCTTATTGGCTCTGACCTAAATGGCAACGAGTACTAGCCAATCACAGGCAGAGCAGGGCAATCTGTTTTTTTCTGGTTAGGAAAATGCGCGAGTAGCGACTGATAGTGACTGGACTGTTGGAGAGTTTTTGGAGGAATAAATGTGGGCGAAAATACGGGAAGAAATATAACAAAGACTGGGAGAAAGAGAAAGGAGTAAAATAATGGATTCAACCCGTCATGGGGAACAACTCAAAATCACTGTGAAAAAGTGTATATTTCATATTCCATCAGTTTTCTAATGTTAAAAGGTGGTTTAACTCCCTCTTGTGGTCATTGTCCTGAAGCTCAGGGGGAGAAAATAAATAAACTCTACTGTGTGTACAGTTTACCAATCTGTCCACATGGATGGAAATTGACAATCCGTCCCCACAGATTGTAAAACCGTGCACACAGTTTATTTTTATTTTCCAGGATCTTAGGGGGGCTCCGTAGAAAAAGGCGCTAGTTTTCGGCTTGTGTTCACAGGCCTGGTTGCGTATTTGTTTTGTGAGATCTGGCAACACTGGTTGGCCATCAGGACAGAAGTCTCTGACAAGTCCCTGCTCAGCACACCACCTCCGCACACTCATCTCAGAAACCCCGTATAGGTCCAAACTGGGAACCCAACGCAGCTGCTATCTCCCCACAAGACATCACATTCTTTCGGTTTTCAAATATAAAACTAGCATATTCGTCTAAAAACATTTTTACGGTCGTCTCATTGATATCCAAATGACTTCCGGGTATGCAGCATACAACCGCTTAACACTTACATAGACAGTTAAGACTACTTACGATCGCTTCCGGGTCACGAAAAAAAAAAACATTGTAAAATTGAGAAATGAGACTTATACAACCGTATTTTATTTTCCGGTTTCCATCTATAAACGCATCAAATACTATCGGATAACGAGATTGGTTTTTGTTTTCCGTTTTTTAATATCAAAACAAAAAACGGGTTGTTGTACGTTTTTTGTTTCCCTATTTACTAATGGTGATTGGGAAACTGGCTGTTTTTCGTTTTTGTTTTTTTCATTTCAAAACGAAAATCCATTGGCCGCCAAGTACACGGACCGTAGAACACCCTATAGTATATGTATGAAATCTAGGGATTTCAAACCAAAAATAACCTTTTCATAGTCATAATATAAGAGCTTTTAAATGTTTTTTACTACCTGATTTGTTCCTCCACAAAATCTACTATGTACACTAACCATCCTTTTTTCAGGATTTTAAAAAAACATTTATCTTAAGAATCAGCAGCAAAAAATACTTTTTCAACTAGATTAGAGTTTCAGTCCTTGTTTTTCCCCTTAACTTTCTCAGTGAGTTGGATGAACTTTTTTAGAAGTTAATATTCGTTGTGACAAATTGGGACAGAGAGATAGAATAGACGGCAAAAAGGACAAAGACATCATAGCACTAACTGATAGGCACCACATTAAAAGCACTGCTCCTCTGCCTCCCGGCAACACTTGGTAGGAAAAACCGAACAAAAGAGACGAAGAGGAGGGAAAAAGGAGAGGGGAAAATGATAAGCCAGCATATCTTTTATTATTGTGCAGGTGGAAAAGTTTGGTTATCACATGTGTTCTTCTCCTCCACTCCTGTCCTCTTGTCATTTGTCTTCACATTTATACACTTGTACGCACTTTCTGGTTTTCACCCAACCAATTTTCCCTCTCAAGCATCTCTCTTTTATCCACATCTGCACACTTTCTTACCCCCTTTTCATTATCATTCTCTGCTTCATTTGAGCCCTCTCACCAGTGATGTTACTCTCCTCCTGTATCCTGCTTGTAATCACAGTGAACAACATGTTTGTTAATGAGTAGTTGCCGTTTGAATTCTGCATGCTGGGAGGTTGATCGCTGTCTCTGCAGCATAATGTGTTAACCTGATTTAACAGAGGAAGATAACACCTCTCTCAGGCTTGTTAGCCATTTTCAGACTTTCTTACTTGTACACAGTTGCGAGCACGCACGTACACACACGCACACACACACACATATATATATATACATACATTAATATATACATATACACATATACATATATACATATTTATATGCATATACATATATATACACATATATATACACTAGGGCTGCACAATTAAACAAATTTTAATCACACTCACGATTTTGACTTCCCACGATCAAATTTGCGTGATCGAGCGATTATTATTGTGTGTGAGACGGAGCCTGCTGGACCTGGGCGAGAGATGTGACCCATGGCCAGAATATCATAGTTCATAAAAATGCAGCGCAGTGACGATACAGACATTTCATACACACAACGTGTCCGCCATTTGACCCGTGCGGGACCCATTCATAATGATCAGCCGTCTCTCTGTGAGTAGCACTCCCCCTCTCTCCCTAACACTTTTAATCAGTTATTGTTGAAAACAAGTGAAGGAGCTTTCTCAGAGATGCATTTAAAAATATTTATATATATATATTTCAGATAGCTAATTTTCATTTACGTGTGTTGCAGCTGTACAACATAGAATTTCAACATAAGACGATTGTAACATAATATAGATGTGAAAGCAGTTATAAACAGCCTATGTGACAATAAAATTTGTTTTGGTTAAAATCACATACATCACATCAAACAAATTCCTGTTTGTGAAGTGGTATTGATTCAGGAAAAGGAAAATACCTGGTATGATTTTCTGATTGTGTTCATTGTAGATGTATTGTAGATGTACTGCACATCATTGCAGCAGTAGTTTAACATCACAAAGTAGTACTTCTGTTTACATCTATACTCCTCTACAGTTTTGTTCATGCTGAGCTAGATGCCACAGCAGAAGTTAAGTGCTAAAATACTACTGCACTCTGGCTTTGCCACTTCAATGAATACATGGTTCTAATGGTTCCTAAGGAGAGGCTGAAACCATTTTGGACACAATAACCCCCCTTCCTTCCCCCAGCCCTCTTCTAACATCCCTATCCACCACCTCCCCTCTCTAGTGGTTAAAAGCAAGAAGCAATTTCTCTTTTTAGGGTGAAAGTGGAAGGCCAATACCGCACAAAGCAATTACTGCAAGTTCTTGTTTACACGCACGCACGCACGCACGCACGCACGCACACACACACACACACACACACACAGTAAACATTACACAGTATTACACTTACTACTTTCAACGATTGTTAAATTAATAAGTGGCCTCTAATTGCCTTTACTGCTCAGAGACGTCTCAACTTTTCAACATTTTTAAAGAGACAACGTGTAAGGAGGGAAATTAAAAAAATAAACTAACAACACACTATATGTCACATCACACACACACACACACACACACACACACACACACACACACACACACACACACAAAACAACAAACCTTGCCAGCCATCTACCACACAAACACGAAATACAGTCAGTCTTTTTTCTCCTGTGGCACATAATAAGCAGCACCCAAATAAAGACAGCTAAAATGGGCAATTGAAAGGATAAAGTGTCCGGGAGAGACAGAAATGAAGGGATGTGAGAGGAAAAGAGAAAGCGAAAAAAGAGATGGATGAGAGGAGGTGAGAAAGGGTGAGGGCGTGTTACGGCTTCTCAGCTCTTCGGAGTGTGTAAAATAAAGAATCACTTGTATTTCTAATGACTGTGATGTGTGACAGTATTTAGAGACAGAGGGCATATTAGACAGAAAGACATCCCACAATGCACCACTCGCACACTACTACTGCGAGAGCCAAAGAAGGCGAGGGATTCGGGGGCAAAAACCAGAAGTGGCAAAGCCAGAGTGCAGTAGAAGTAAAAGCATGATGATTGTGAAGAAACATTACAAAATAAGGGACAAAGTAAGAAAGATTGGGGAGAGAGTGGGAGAAAAAAGGGAGGAAAGCAAGAAAGTGAGCCAAAGTGTGAGAGGATGAGAAGAGGAGGGGAGGGGTCTGGTGACTACAGACTCTTTGGTGTCTTCTATCTTTGATCTAAATGTACTTTGGCATTTCTCCTCTCCTCTCCTCAGATGCAATTAGATTCCTCACTAGCCAAGCAGACGCAGATGAAATGGCTGCTTAATGACTTCATCGGCAACCCATCCCGGCAACGCAAACCCTCCATCTGGAGCCTCCTGTTTTCTTCTCTCCCCCTCCTCTTTCTCCTCACCCATCATTTCTCCCTTTGGTTTTCTGTCATTTTCCTGTGTATTCTTCTATGATTTGCTTGCTTTCCCTTTTCATCTCTACTGTCATATAGTTTTCCTGTTTAGATTATTTTCCTGTACTCCCTGCCTTATTTGTTTTACTGTATTCCCTTGCCTTAATTCTTGTCTTTTATATTTTAGTTGCTCTTTTTTCATGCTTCTTTTTCCTCTTCCACCAAGTGACCTGGAAAAGGATCCATTCTCAAATTGACAAACCTTTTAACAATTTGTAGTTTAAGCAAGCCAGTAAAAAAGTTGATCCAAAGAACAGTGGCGTTCCTTTTATTTGACTTAAACTAGTTGCTTACTGTTGTTTTAGAAACTGTCTGTGACTATGTGTAAGTAATTGCAAGTCTTATTTGAGCAAACTAAATGACTCTAAACAAAGTCATAACTAATTGGGCTGCTAATAGTTTTCCTTTAAAACAAATCTGTATACACAGATACACTAAGGGTGTTTTCTCACCTGTAGTTCGTAGGTCCGAATCAGTTGGTGAGTTTGTAAACTTGAAGCAATTTGCCCTTGGCCTGCCCAAGCAAACCCCACCAGCAGGGCAAACAAACTCTAGTTTGATTCAACCAAACTAAACGAGGCAGGTGGGAAACTAAGTAATTACAGGGTTAGTGAGAGGAGTGAGAGTTCCACACAAAACATTGCTGGACCTAAAGGGCTATACTGTTGCACATTTTAACCAATGTTTAAAAACGGCTGACAACTTTTCATACATTTGAACATACCAAAGAAGAATCTTCCAAAACATCCCTGCTCTCAATCACATGACCGGCAACCAACCACAATATGTCAACAGAAGACAATTCTGCAAACTCCCAATTACATTTAATGACGAATGAATGAATAATGAATTAATGGATGTCTGATGCCAATGTTTAAAAAAAAAAAAATGCAACAATATCTGTGGCAACAATGACAACTATTGTACTGGTTAAGGTCAGAAAAAGATCATCGTTATGACAAATTAATTATTGTGAAGGAATGGTCAGGGTTGCAAAATGTCTACATAGGCTGCATTCAGGTGCCTGTGAGTCTCGCATTGCCAGACCTTCCTCATCGGCGCTGTGGAGGTGGGTCTCGCTAGTCCGCACATGATTCCGGGATGGAAGAAAAATGTGATCTTGTTTATTGGCATTTCTTTAAACCAATCACAAACGTCTTGGGTGTTGCTAAGCAACAGACAAAGCCACAGTGTTTTGGAGGAACATGTGTACGTTCAAAGTTGTTTAAGTCGTACAACAGACAGATTCAAAAGATAGTCTAGTTAGCTGTCTGGACGTTTACCCTGCAAAGATCTAAGGAGCAGATAACCATAGTCCTCATCAATCAGCACAGAAAGGAGGGGGAGGGGACTGGATGAGGAGGAGAGAGGGGCGAGCTAGTCTCATTTTGTTTGAAAATACTTCAAAGGTCAACAAGAAGTAACGTCACCCGACATCGCTTAGAGCAACTTTAAAATTACAACACAAACAAAGTAAGGTAATGGACATGTGGCCGAAAAGAGTGATATGCGGCGGAATTTCCTGCGACACCAGAACAATCCTGGAAAAGGAACGTTGTGGATATAGTAGATCTGTAGGTAAATAATAATGTATTGCTAATGCAGTAAGTAGTCATAGTTAATGATAGTTTCATGTAATCTAAAAAGCAAACAATGCTTGAAATGAGCTGTTTTCCTGCCAACGTTTGCAAAACAACACATGTATATTTCCCAGAGACGATCTCACTTCTTTCCTTGGCTGTCAAGTGGCTGACACAAAGCAGTACTATGAAGCAAAATGACTAAACTTGTACACTTACAGAAAAGAAAGAAAATGTCAGCCTTTTCGTTCGACACCTGCTTATTTAACTTTCAGGAAACAGGTCTCTTCATCCTCTATCCTCATGCCTCACTGGTATTTTGCGATACTCTGCTCATCTTTCATCTCTCCACAGTAGGAAGGGCGCAACTTCTAATCGGGCTTAGTGATGCAAAATTAATGAATTTGGCAGTGAAGGTGCATGGTGTGTGTACATGCACAAACTCAGAAACATGGAGTGTACATGCAAACACACACACACAGATGCTCACCCAAAGCCACAAAGGCATGCTTACATCCAGTTACAGGTGCATGCCAAGCTTCTCACACACACACACACACACACACACACAGACACACAAATGATTGGTCATAATGATAAAGTTAGAATGTTAGCTGTGTGCAGCCAACAGGATATTGTACAGTAAAGGTGTGAGGACTTCTCAAGTCAAGTGCAGAGAAGCAGTCAGTAGACAGAGTCTAGCCTGGTTGTTCTTATTATACATCTGGCTTTGAAGATGAGTCTAGCTTGGACTCTAGTCTAGCAAAGAAGATCCCCTTCCCGTTCTCCAAAGTCCAAGCATTAGAACGTTGGAGTGTATTGCCGGTGGTTCTCTTTCTCTTTCTCACCCCTTAACTTGCCCTAGACACACGGACTGCAGTTCACTGTGGCACTGACACTAAGGGTGTCTCAGTGACATCCTTAGATATCACTTCTCCAGACATCAATCTGTTGGTTGTGTGCTGCTAAGATGTTTTGATGTACTGTGCCTTGTTTATTGTGTTGTTTTTTTGTACTTCCAACTGCAAATCAATTTTCTACTTGAGGGACAAAGAATGCTGAACTCTTTAACTTTATTTGCCAGGTATGAGGACACATATGAGGAATTTTGCTTTGGATTGTATTGCTTCTCATGCAAAACAAACAACAAAACAAACAATATATACACACTAAAAACAGAAACAATATAGACAGGTTGAGGCAATAGTGCAATGAAGAGTGCAAAGTATGCAGGAGTAAATTATAATTATGTTATTTTAATTATGGAGCATAGTGCAATTGAAAATCAACACTTTTGTTGATGCTTTTAATTAACGTTTTCAAGTTGTTCTTACGTTTCTGTAAGAGGCAGAAATAGTTGTAAGCTTTCAAAGCCCATGGACCAACACCAGCCTGTTCACGTTTCTAACAGATTTTCCCCACTCAGCGACACACCCGCTGAGAAACCAACTCTGATTACCCGGCAGCTCCATTTGGAGAAACATGAAGTTTGCGAAGCCAGCGGCCATAGTTAAGTGCATCCCAGGGGCCAGAGCAGGCAACATTGAGACTTATTTGAAACTGCTAGCTAAGGATAAACATAAATACAGTAAGATTGTTATTCCTGTTGGCGTTAATGACTGCATGTCACGCCTGCATGTCATCATTTCGCCCGCTGGCTGTCTAGGTGGTGTCCAGCAAACGATGTGGGCTTTGTAGATCACTGGCAGACTTTCTGGGGAACACCTGGTCTGATTTGGAGAGACAGCATTCATCTGACTTGAGATGGAGCAGCTCTCATTTCTAGAAATCTGGACAAGTTAATTAGTGCCAAGATAGTCTTAAAACTTATAGGAAGGCCCTCTGTAATGCCAGAGCAGCGTACTCGCCATTAATAGAGGAAAATAGGAACAACCCCAGGTTTCTTTTCAGATGGAAGGTCACAGCTCTTTTGAGCTCTTAGTAGTTACGATTTTATGAGCTTCTTTAATGATAAAATTATAACTATTAGAAACAAAATTCACCAAGACCTGCCTTTAACTGGCACTGACTTATCTCTAAACTCAGGAACCTTAGAAACAGCTGTACAACCAGATATACAGTATGTTTAGACTGCTTTGCTTCACTCAATCTTTATCAATTCAATTCAATTATTTCTTCAGCTAAACCATCAACCTGCCTCTTAGGCATCCCGACTAGGCTACATAAAGAAGTTTTACCCTTAGTCAACACTTCTCTACTAGATATAACCAATCTGTCTTTATTAACAGGCTATGTACCACAGAACTTTAACGTAGCTGTAATTAAACCTCTTCTGAAAAAGCCCAACCTTGATCCAGATGTTTTAGCCAACTATAGACCTATATCCAACCTTCCATTTCTCTCTAAGATTCTTGAGAAAGCAGTGGTCAAACAGCTGTGTGACTTTCTGCATAGCAACAGCTTATTTGAGGATTTTCAGTCAGGATTTAGAGTTCATCATAGCACAGAGACAGCACTTGTGAAAATTACTAATGACCTCCTAACTGACTGACTTTGTGTGAAGAACATGAGTTGAGTCAGACCATATTTACATGGACTGATCAAAGGCTGGAAGGATGAGCTAAAGCAATATATATTTTTTAAACACATCATTTTCATGGTGGTCTGTAGCAGGCAGTCAATTTATGCATTCAGCTTTACAGACCAGTTGTTGTAGCATCCAGTGATCGTATACCTGATAGCACTTTCTAGCAGTCCAAGCATTTTGACAACCTGACCTACACAATGGAATGGTGGTGGATGACTACCAACAAGAGATCACCCACAGTGTTACAGGAATAAGAACAACTGAGAGATACTATGACAAATAGCAGTGTTGTCTGAGCATGTGATACAGTAACATTGATCCAAGGAAGACAATTATTAGTCTACAACGTGAATAAGACCGGTGGAGCTAACACAACCCTGAAAAGCACCTACTGGAGTGAGCTAACAAGTTAATGAGTTAAGTTTCAAGTTATTGATTGTCAGATGCAACAATTACAGAAGCAGTTGTTGGATCTCACCCTCCTTTCAGCAATGCTAATTAAATTTGTATAAAACAGAAAATCACAAGTAAAAAAGACAAAATAAGAATCCAAGACAGTGCAAAATATAGGAATAAATATATACATAATAAATGTGATTAAACCTAATTTAAGATTATTACCCCAGGAATTAGACTAATAATGGAGATATTAGCTGTTAGCTAATAAACAGTAAGCTAATGTTACCCACTGTCAAGTGTAGTCAGTGTTGGGCAAGTTACTTCCAAAATATAATACATAATAGATTACTAGTTACTGTCATTTGAGAGCAATTAGTTATATTACAATATTACGGTCTCTGAATTGTAATGCGTTACACAACTTCTGCATTACTTTTGAGTTACTTTCACCAAAATAACAGCGGAAGTTTGACTTGGCAGCTAGCGTGTGAATTTCACCACTGGATCAATAAACTCTCCTCTTTATCCACTTTAGGAAAGGCAAGGCAAGGCAGCTTTATTTGTATAGCACATTTCAGCAACAGGGCAATTCAAAGTGCTTTACACAAAAACAGTAAAAAAAGTTAAAAAAAATAAAAACAGATAAAACAGAAATACATAGATTATTCATAATATTTTGTATAATTAATATGACTATGCAAAGTAACTACAACTATAAAAATAAAGTAAACCGTACAACAGGCAAGTAGGAAAAAATGAAAATACTCAATTAAAAAAACCTAACAGTTGTATTGAAGTACGGCATTGTTGTAAAATGTTCGTTTAAAGCACTTGAATGAGAAATTCATGTTTAGTTTAAAACAGTCTAAAGGAAATGGTCAATTATAGTGTGATTAAAACTCACTACATTATTTACAGTACTGGATTTACAGCTGATATGTGAAAAGGTACACAACCTTATTTGACACCCACACCTGGTCTTTTTTTTTTGTTTATTTCACGAATGTTCTTATTGTTGTTATTATTATTACTGTTATTTTGTTGTCTTTATAATGTCTTTTTTATCCATATATATTTTTTTTTTTCTTGCTAAAACTGCTGCTGGAATTTTCAATTTCCTCGCGGGAGTCATCCCAAAAGGACTAATAAAGAGAAGTCTAAGTATTTGTCAAACAGTAATTTAGTTTTACTGCAAACTGTCACAGGAAGTGCTTTTATTTTGAAGTAGCCTACACGGAAGTTGTCTGTTGTCTTGCCAGCTTACTGAGATGAACGTTATCACTGCCCAGTGTGAGGCGAGTGCAGATTTGCAGACCAAAAATAGTTACAGTGCATTATTCCCTGAAAACCAAATGCTGTCATTTTTACAAAGGACATATAACATTTAGGGGGCTTTAGAGGTGTGCATTTTTTTAAAACAGCTTATGCTAAGCTAAGCTAATTGTCTCCTGCCTTCAGGTCCATATGCAAAGACATGATGGGGTCATCAATTTTCTCATCAATCTCTTGGCAAGAAAGCAAATAATCCTATTTTCCAAAATGTTACCAAATGTCTTTAATCAGCATTTCACTAAAGCTTTCATCTAAAATGATTTATGGTAAGTGCAACCATACAGTACGTTATTTACCAGAGCAGCGATATAACAAGAGCTACTGCAAAAAGCTCTTCTGCATCTCTCAATCAGTTCTTTTTTCTCTTAGTTCCTCTCTCAGTGCCTCTCACTCTGAATAAGATCAGGATCAGCTAATTGCCAGAGATGTAAAATCCAAGGGTCCATCCTAATTAGAATTTCTTGGCCAGCTTGTACAATTTCCCGCTAAACCATTAGTTGGATTCAATGCTTTGCAAATGTGGCATGGAATTTAAACAAGAGAAAAGTGTCTGTTAAAATGCACTTTTTGAAACAGGGTACCTCAGGCAGTCCACAGGCAATTTTGAATGCTGATGTGAAATGATAAATGTTTAGACAGTGTTGGTTAAAGAGGAAAACGATTGTCATTTAAATGTATTGCCCATGACTAGTGCACACTCCCAGAGCAATACTTTGTCTGTTTTTAGATATTTTTACTTTTGCTTGTACACACTTTTTTTTAAACAAACCTTGAAAATTAAGAAAAAAACATTTTCCTTTTTTTTTTTTATAATACAAACACGCACACATATCAGTATATGCATGCAAATACACACACACACACACACACACACACACACATATGCGTACAAAAAGGATTGGTCATAATGATAAAACAGGCTTCATGTTCTAGTGACAGTGTGCAGACATCACCGGAAAGTGAAGTGGTGGATCGAGACAATTTAAATTAAATAATATATGTGTCTTATTCTTCACGATTTTATCACTGTGTCATCTCATTCACTTCCCTCTCTCATCTCCATCTCACCTGCTGTGTGTACTAACCAATGATAATGAAACACCTTCACTGTGGCAGATCAAGCTACAGACTCACAGCTTGAACCCTCTACCAATTCCCAGTGAGCGTCTCACACATACACACAAATGAATGAGTGTACATGCCAAGAACACTGACATAAACATGCTGAGGCCACTCCTGCATACTGTAAATGCATTATTTTTATATATACACACACACACAAGTTGGAGAGAGGAGATGATTAGCTTAGCTTAACATAAAGACTGGAGGACGAAACCAGCACCGACACCATACAGGCGGGCGGGACAGATGAATACAGTTAGTAGTCAATGAATAGTTGCAATGAAGCATGTAATGCCTACTAAACTCACATAATTATTTTTTTTTAAAAAGCTGGAGAATAAATACAACTGACACAAAGTGACTTCAATTAATCTCTACTTTTTCATGCACTTGCCAACTTAGCTCGACCCAAATTTAAATTATTAACATATCTGTGATTACACCTCCACAAATGATTAAACTACTATGCTTATCTGATGAGATCATTTATAACTATTTCAATAATTTCAAACAGTGTTGTTGGTGTCTCATGTCTGAGGACATGTCTGTCTTCACAGGAAATTAGAAAAAAAGAGTTAAAAGTTGACCAATGACCTTTCGACATTTTATAATTTGTCAACCTGTCATTACTGTAGATATTTTGATACATCTTCTCTTAAAGAGTAAAAGTGCAACACCAGATTAGCAATACAATGTGTGAAGGGTAAAAGAACAATGATTATTACCGATTATTACTAATGTGATCTCTGGTGCTCTGCAGTGCTGTCAGACAGTCAGACACTAGCTTTTCTAAACACAAACATAACATTACGTTAATCACATTGTCATATTTCTTATTACCAATGTAACGCAAGCAACTTGAAAAGTGTACAGCGCTAAGCTATCACATTCAATGAAGCTTCACTAGCAACATGGCAAAAGTAGTTCACTACATCAGAGCTATGTTGTTAGCCATGTGCACCACTTTTTCCGTGTTTGGCCGTGGCGTCGGTGTAGTTTTATTTTAGACCGCAGCAGAAAGCTTTGCTGTGCTTGATCTTCAGAATGCTCTGGAAAATTGGCTTGTATGTATGCTACTGCACTAACGTTACTTGATCAATAAAAGAGCTTAGCTTGTGAAAAGCTATTTGAACAGCAACGCTACTGGAAAGTAACGTTAGTTAAACTAGTAATGTTACTCCCCAACACTCTTTGCAACACAAGTTAGATTCAGTGCTGTGACTGTGTCAGCACAGGTTGCTAATCCACTGGACCGGACCGGTGAAAACAGAAATCGACCCATTCTACTTGCGAGGGCATGAATTTTTAAAATTTTTACTTTGGTGAATTTCAACATGCAAATGTGTGCCATTGACTAATAGCAAACAGTCATGACAGTGGTAACCTTTGAGGGAACAGAGAGCCAGAGAGTCCAAAAGTCTAAGACAGTAAGCTTAAGTAGCATTTTAACTGAGTTGCACCGTCCACTTTCATTCAACAATTCTCTTCATAACTGCCTCACAAACAAGGCATGTTTTTAGACAAGACCTCCTGAATAAACTCAGTGACCATATGATCAGGTTGAGTGTCAGTTAGGGTGTAGATAGTTCTAAGAGCTTTATTTCATCTCTTAAATGATTATTTATTGAATGAAATGATTTGTCCAAATGCCAGCACAGAACAGACTTTCGGAAGCTGCAGTGGTGACTGACTGTCTAGCATGTTAGTCAGTAGCTTGCCAGCTACTGTACAGTACTTAACCAACTAGCCATGTGATTAGCCCCTGCATCACTAAGCCTCTTGCAGCACCTATTTCACAAAGACACACAAATTAATCTCAGTCTGCTACAACCTGCAGAAAGTTTACTTTCTGTGGCACACAGTTTGCCATCCCATATTTGGAAGAAATAATGCTCACATTCTTTGAAACCCTGGTTGAATAACAGGGACACCAAAATGAAGTTAGACACCAAGGGAATAGATGAAAGTCTGTGCAATGTCTTCAAAACTGTGTGCTTTTGTGAAAGAAAAAGAGACCCTGACATGCAGAGGGCCAGCTGGTAAGAGTGATGGATGGATAGTGTTGCTCACACACACACTGTGCTCATGGACACAATGATACAATTTCAGTTTGAAGGACTTCTTTGACACAAAGAGCGTAACATACACCCACACACACACAAACGCATACACACACACACACACACACACACACACACACACACACACACCCATTTGTATGTCATCTGTCTGCCATGTATTCAGGCTATTTAGGAACGACATCAGCCATACATGTGTGTTTCAGTGTAAATCTTTATGCTTTATGCTCTTTTTTTGTTGTGTTCTCTGGTCTTTGTTTTAGAAACATATTTCTTCATCTTGACCCCCTCATAGTTAGGGTTTGAGCGCCAACAGCGGCGAAGGCCCTATTGAAACTGAAGGAAATCTTCCTTTCCCCCGGCAAATGAATCGTCTTTTGAGGGGCTCAACATACTGAAAAAGTTAGAAAAATTGGCAGTTGCATTAATTCTGGTGAAAAGTTACGTATTTTAAGGTTTTTGGGAATAGGCGCAAAAAAATGTGAAATGAGGGTTGGCGACAACTATACTTTACGCTGCGTTCCAAATTATTATGCAAATTGGAATTCAGTGTCATAAACATTAAATATTTAGTTTTGGAATCAAACTCATGGGTGGTATTGTGTCTCTAGGCTCTTTCGATCACTGAAATCAATCTCAGACACTTGTGATAATTAGTTTGCCAAGTGAGCCCAATTAAAAGAAAACTACTTAAGAAGAACATTCCACATTATAAGGCAGGCTACAGGTTCCAAGCAATATGGGAAAGAAAAACGATCTCTCTGCTGCGGAAAAGCGTCAAATAGCGCAATGCCTTGGACAAGGTATGAAAACAGATATTTCTCAAAAACTTAAGCGTGATCATCGTACTGTAAAGACATTTGTGGCTGATTCAGAGCACAGACGGGTTTGTGCAGATAAAGACATAATGAGGAATGTTACTGCCAGACAAATTCATCGGATTAAGAGAGCAGCTGCTAAACTACCATTACAAAGCAGCAAACAGGTATTTGAAGCTGCTGGTGCCTTTGGAGTCCCACGATCCTCCAGAGGCTTGCAGTTGTGCTTAAACCTACTATTCAGCCGTCCTGCAAAGAAATTCAAGCAGTTTAATGGATGCAAGAATTGTGAAATTGATATCAAAGAAGGGGTCCTATGTTAACATGTAACTTGCTTTGTTAAGATGTGTTTGATTGAAAAGGCTTTTGATTACAGTACATATGACCTCCTAATGCTGCAATTTCAACAAATGACCATTTTCAGTTCTTCACAACCTGTAAAATGTTTTGCAACTCTGTTGTGCATAATAATTTGGAACAGTGTATTTTGAATTTTTTATTTATTGAAAAAAAATATTGTTTTCATCAGATGTTTTTTTCAATGAAATTCCACTTAAACCCTGACGGTTGATAACTTGATAATTATTCTGTCATTTGCATCCACTATTTAAGAAAATTAGTGTAAAATATAATTTGCTTAATAATTTGGAACGCGGTGTAACCACGCCCATTTATTCTGGTCACGCCCCCTTTCATAACATCTGAACCGTTTAAGGTAGAGTTCATCATAGTTCATCTTCTATGTAGATGGTCCCCTACAAAAATCACACCAGTAGTTGAGAATGATTTATTATTTCCAAATAGAGATATTTATGTAATCATTTAAAAATTCCTTTTTCTTTTTTCATATCGCAATATATATCGCAGGGGAAAAAATATCGCAATGTCAGTTTTTTCCAATATCATGCTGGCCTAGTGTGAGGTGTCATTGAACTCAGCAGAGAGTTCCTTATTAATTGATAAAGGTTTGCCCCAACCCCTATGCTTTGGCCACGCCCACTTTCCCAGTTAATGGACTGTATGATGTAGAGTCTTGTGTGAGGTATCATTGAACTCAGCAAGGATTTCCTTTTTCAATGGTGACAATTTCAGTCCACCAGTAACCCTGAGGCGCGCAGAGGCGTGCCGGCCTGTCCAACGCTGCTTGCGGCTTTAATTTATGTTTGTTCTTCTTGTAGCTTTTGCTGCAGAAATAGTGTTTTTTGGGTCTGCCAGATACAAATAACAGGTTCCCATGAGGCTTCCTGCTTCCTGTCTAAGGCACATTAAAAATTCAAATTTGCATACATGTACACGCAGCATATGCATACATACCTCACACTTTTCATGCACCCACACAAAAATGCTCCACACACACACACACACACACACAGGTTTTGTACAAACACACACATCAAAGTAAAAATAGTTTTTCTTGATTTTACCCTGGGTGTCAGCGCTGGCAGCCTGAAAGCCAGAGATAGAGACACAGAAGAAAAAAGAGGGGAAAAAAATGGAAATAGAGAGAAAGGCATTAACGCTGTCATGCATGCGAGAAGGTATCTGATGACAAGAACTATATTTCATTTTCACTTTGGCCCCTGACAAAACTGCCTTTCTGTTTGTGTGTCCAATGCTACTTCATGCATGCATGTATATTTGTTGGGATGCACTAATAATGAATTCATTTTGGCCAATACTGATAACCAATATTAACATTGTTGATATGATCTGTATAAAAGAAGTTTCTATGATAATCATATTTTGATTTGAATGTTCTGTTTAAGTTTTATCAGGGTTGCTGAGGGAGCGATAACTAAAACATTGTGCAGAGCTGTTTTCAGAAAAAGTGTTTGTTTATATATATATATATATATATATATATATATATATATATATATATATATATATATATATATATATATATATATATATGCTGTCAATGCCATTAAGAGCATGCCAAACCTGTAGGTGGCACTGTAACGAAATAAGAAGCTCAAGCCCACGTTAGCCAATCATAATCTCGAAAATAGCAACAACAGCAACAAATCACTTCCTCTCATTCCTCAACAAAGGGAAATGTCTTTGTTTTCCAAAATAATCATGTACGTGTAAACATAGCCTAAAGCAAAACTTGGAAGTGCAGCTTGTCACTAAAATGATAAATCGCTGGTCCACCTTAAAGCCAGCCCACCTTAAGTAAGTGAGCCACATGTGTTGAAGTTGTTGCTAGCTTGTGGCTAATCTCCTAACCTTCACATTCTTAAGCAGCAGGTAGAAAGAAAGACCCGGGAATTGGTCAACTTGATGGATCAAAGGTGTGATCACCCAGTTAAAGTAACAATTCAGGCATGCTGGGAGAGAGAGGCGGCAAAACTTTTGGATGGACAGTGGAGACAGTGGCACAGGAAATGTCTATACATGACAAGAGCTTTTGTCCAGGAGTACTGTACATTTAGTAACCACAACAACTGCAGTTTTGGATAAGTGGAAGCTCGTAAACCCTGTCAATTTGTGTGCGACCCAAATTTATTTCATGAACTTGGGCAAGGAATAATACAAATGAAATAAATACACAAATAAAAAGTTTGAGACAAACTATAATTACTTATCAGTGGCTCAGTTTAACGTCTACTTGCAGCTCTGCTACAGTATCAGATAACCTTTAACTTTGCCTGCCGGTCACATTGAAACATTGCTTCAATACCAATGGTCCAGAACTGTTTTGTATGAGTAGAAAAAAGTACACACATTTAAATTTTTTGTGTGTGGACATGCTGGGACACACAATGTGGTACTGTACATGTAGTACTTTATCTTTCTACCTTTATGCTGCTAAGTGAGTGATTCGTTGTGAAGTGATAAGCAAAGACAATAACCTATCCATCTATCTAAGTACAGGTAGGCTATGTTATGAAAAAACCGAGTATCCATCGCTACTATAAAGGAAAAATATATATATATATATATATATATATATATATATATATATATATATATATATATATATATATATATATATATACAGTGAACCCTGGTTTATCACGGGGGTTACGTTCTAAGAAGAACCCGTGATAAGTGAAATCCGTGAAGTAGTAACCTTTTTTTTTTACCATTATTATACGATGAAATACTCCATAATACATTGAAACCAAAGAACAAAACCTTTTTACAGGCCCAAGCATTTGTTTAACAAATAAAAGTACTGTATAAACGTTTTTTTACAAATAACTACTCTACTGTAAAATAATAATTTTAATCATCAATACAAACTGAAGGCTTCAAATGTTGGAGATCAGCACCGCCCCAACCACCGCCCCACCGCGACCAGAGTCATTGGAACGGGAGAAAATGAAAAATGATTATGAAAATTATGAAAAAATAGTGACTCAGGTGTATTTCCCTGCTCTTCTGACGGAGCCGCTGCATCCCGACTCCGCTCTGTAGCGGGTTTTTCTTCTAAAGCCCGCGGTGCAGGTGTGTTTTTTCGAGAGAAGAACATAGTTATCGGTAGTTGTTGTCGCTCTTTTTTCTTCTGGGCAAAAAGATTCTTATAAACCGACATGCCACCATTGATTATGTTTGCAGAATACAGCACAATGCAAATCCATGAAGTAGCGAAACCGTGAAAGGTGAACCGTGAAAAATTTAGGGTCACATTGAAATGTCCTTATTTTTGAAGGAAAAGCACTGTACTTTTCAATGAAGATAACTTTAAACTAGTCCTAACTTTGAAGAAATACACTCTATACATTGCTAATGTGGTAAATGACTATTCTAGCTGCAAATGTCTGGTTTTTGGTGCAATATGTACATAGGTGTATAGAGGCCCATTTCCAGCAACTATCACTCCAGTGTTCTAATGGTACAATGTGTTTGCTCATTGGCTCAGAAGGCTAATTGATGATTAGAAAACCCTTGTGCAATCATGTTCACACATCTGAAAACAGTTTAGGTCATTACAGAAGCTACAAAACTGACCTTCCTTTGAGCAGATTGAGTTTCTGGAGCATCACATTTGTGGGGTCAATTAAACGCTCAAAATGGCCAGAAAAAGAGAACTTTCATCTGAAACTCGACAGTCTATTCTTGTCCTTAGAAATGAAGGCTATTCCATGCGAGACATTGCTAAGAAATTGAAGATTTCCTACAACGGTGTGTACTACTCCCTTCAGAGGACAGCACAAACAGGCTCTAACCAGAGTAGAAAAAGAAGTGGGAGGCCGCGTTGCACAACTGAGCAAGAAGATAAGTACATTAGAGTCTCTAGTTTGAGAAACAGACGCCTCACAGGTCCCCAACTGGCATCTTCATTAAATAGTACCCGCAAAACACCAGTGTCAACATGTACAGTGAAGAGGCGGCTGCGGGATTCTGGGCTTCAGGGCAGAGTGGCAAAGAAATGGCAAAAGAACACAGACATTGGACAGAGGAAGACTGGAAAAAAGTGTTGTGGACGGATGAATCCAAGTTTGAGGTGTTTGGATCACAAAGAAGAACGCTTGTGAGACGCAGAACAAATGAAAAGATGCTGGAAGAATGCCTGACGCCATCTGTTGAGCATGGTGGAGGTAATATGATGGTCTGGGGTTGCTTTGGTGCTGGTAAGGTGGGAGATTTGTACAGGGTAAAAGGGATTCTGAATAAGGAAGGCTATCACTCCATTTTGCAACGCCATGCCATACCCAGTGGACAGCGCTTGATTGGAGCCAATTTCATCCTACAACAGGACAATGACCCTAAACACACCTCCAAATTGTGCAAGAACTATTTAGAGCAGAAGCAGGCAGCTGGTATTCTATCGGTAATGGAGTGGCCAGCGCAGTCACCAGATCTGAACCCCATTGAGCTGTTGTGGGAGCAGCTTGACCGTATGGTACGCAAGAAGTGCCCATCCAACCAATCCAACTTGTGGGAGCTGCTTCTGGAAGCGTGGGGTGCAATTTCTCCAGATTACCTCAACAAATTAACAGCTAGAATGCCAAAGGTCTGCAATGCTGTAATTGCTGCAAATGGAGGATTCTTTGACGAAAGCAAAGTTTGATGTAAAAAAAATCTTATTTCAAATACAAATCATTATTTCTAACCTTGTCAATGTCTTGACTCTATTTTCTATTCATTTCACAACGTATGGTGGTGAATAAGTGTCTCCTCACTTGTCAACAAGACCCCAAGGTATTTAAACTCCTTCACTTGGGGTAAGGACTCATTCCCTACCTGAAGAAGGCACTCCATCAGTTTCCTGCTGAGAACCATGGCCTCAGATTTAGAGGTGCTGATCCTCATCCCAGCCGCTTCACACTCTGCTGCGAACCGATCCAAGACCAGATCATCTGCAAAAAAACAGTGATGAGATCCCCAGCCCACCGAACTGCAACCCCTCCCCACCCCGACTACGCCTCGATATCCTGTCCATTAATATTACAAACAAGATTAGTGACAACCCCTGTTGTTTCTTTTTGTCCATTCCTTTCTCTTTTACATCTTATCCTTTTTGTGCTAGGTCAACATGTGCATTGGTTTGTGTGTGGGATGGACAGGTGCCATAGGGTGTTAACAGCACCATCTGCCTTTGTCCCAACCCACAGACATACGCTAACACTAACACCAACACACACACACACACACACACACACCATCTGTGTGGCAAAGCAGAATTTTGGATTTGAATTTGTGTAGTATATATGTGTGTACATGCATGGGTTGCATCACTGCATGTTTTTAAGAGTGTGTGTGTGTGTGTGTGTGTGTGTGTGTGTGTGTGTGTGTGTGTGTGTGTGTGTATGTGTACGAGCATGCTGATGTGGCATGGGAGATGTTTCCCAATCATTCTAACTGCAAATATATTGCTATCATTCTCATTTACAATTTCCCTGCTCCCTCTATCTCTCCTCCCTCTTTCATATGCTAACAGTGTGATTGGGGATTTGTTGGCCTCCCAGCAGTTTGAACCAATCAAGAGCTAGTTTAACTCAGAGCGCTTGCACCTGTCCTGACAGGAATGATAAGGACCATAGCCAATCACCACCGCTCTGTTCCGTTGCCACGGTGATCAGCCTGTTTTGGAATGCCCACAGTGGCTTATGAGGAGAGGCTTTGCATCACATAGCTGTGTGAACAGAGTCAGTTTGAAAAGAGGAAGAATTCCTTTAATTTCAAATTTGGGCTTAAGTTTAACCTGTGAGCTGCTGGTGTTCCGTTTGTCTTTTGAGAGCCTGTCCCTCTCATTTCATCAACAACTTGGTAAAAAACAAGGTTTCACAGATATAAAAGGACTTACGATTTCACACCTATTATTTTTATAAACATATATTTTAATATTGTTGAACAGTGTGTAAAAAAGTAAGATTATATACTAGTTTCCTGTGTTTTCAACTGCATCATACAGTCTTCACCTGAGCCAGCTTTATTCGCTGAATGAAGACCATGAGATGCAGTGAAAGCTTAAAAAGCTTAACCCCTCTGACTGAATGTAGCTACCCAAATGACAGAGTGTACAAACTGTCATTTATGCACTATAATAGGTATCTCCTCAGTTGGGTAATCACCTGTGTTAAACTGTGTTGGAAAAGCAAAATAGATCATTATGTGTAATTGTATAGTATTATTAAACTTTTGTAAAAAATAGCAGAATAAAGAAACATATTTGGAAGTAATTTGAAACCTACACCTGTATATATTGCTTAACCAGTGCTCTTTCTGTTAAGCAGATAAAGTTATGGAGAGAACTGTAAATGAAAGGTAGAGTAACAGATAGCAAGAACAGAGGTAGGTAGAAGGGCTGTCTGCTAACCCACACACCTTAGCCTTTCATCAGTGCTGAATGCGTAGGCGATGGTGGCGTGTGTTGGTTTCTATTCGTCTGATACGTCTGACGAGCTTTTATTAATACAGTCACACCTTTATTTATTCATTAGTATGCTCATATTTTATTCATCCCATGGTTCATTTTATTTGGATTCACTGCAGCTCTTTCAGTGGAAAGCATCGTCAACTGAATCGTGGTTCAAGATGAAACAGAGACAGGAACAACAGAGAGAGAGAGTGTGTGTGTGCGTGTGTGTGTGTTTGGGGGGAAGTGGAAAGAGAAAAAGGGGGGTAGTGACAATGATGTGGACATGTAGAGACAAAGACAGGATTTTGGGAAGTTACAAATTCACAAATTCAGCTAAAAAAAATCCTAATTAAATATCACTTATAAATAATAATAAAAGTAGCATCTCACCTTTAAGGTAGAAAGAAATCAGACCACACACATTTTGACACATTTTATGTAGCATAAAAGCCAAGTGCCAACCTTCAGTCATCTTGCGCACATCTGTCATCATTTTAATTCCCCAAAGACACATAAAGGAAGTGCGTTTTAGAGATAAACAAATTAAGGGATGAGCACTTCCTCAGACTGTGAAACCACTCCCCACAAAACAACTAAAAACTGGGGCAGTGAACCAAACAGTGTGCCATGGTCTCAGATTGTTAGCAAACATTGGCCAGATGTCTGCTCTAACTTAATGCTCCTTGGTGATTAGCCAACCTTTTGGAGAAATGTTTAGACTAAATAACTTAACCTACCTACGTGCATATGGTGTTTGTCGCCTCATTTGTTGCCATGTTAAAGGAGCAGCTGAAAACTGAAGCGTTTGCTACACTGCTTTCCACATGTCAATCAAAAGTGAATTCTAATAATCAACGAAAGCTGCTGTACTGACCATGGAATCGGGCATCGTGCGGCTCATCTCTACTTGCACGTCGGGTGTATTATTTGTTTTCTTCTTTGCACGTGTGGATTGTCACTTGATAACCAGTGAAGCTGGCACGCACCAACATGCTACAAAGACGGAGTCTGTGTAGCAGGTAAAAAACCCACACTGCCCCACCTACGTATGTGACGCATCATGTCCCATGTATTTTGGTCGTTATCCTCAGTGTGAGCCAGTGCACTTTTCACACATCAGCTTTAAAATTTCCACTACCACAATTTTTTTTTTTTTATGTTCCTACTAGGCATCTGTGCTTGGGTTAAGTGTCTAAATCAAGGGATTTGCTAAATGGTAAAGAAGAGTGACGGATTTGTCATTCACTCCCCCAACTCTATCAAGGGATACATGTAGCATCTGCTTTTCATCCGTACCACGCAGCTAAAAAATATTATGTAATTCTCGCCGTCTCAGCATTGTGATTTGGCTGTAGCCTGTAATTTGTTTTTTATTTTCTGCTCCTCCATCTCAACCACTCAAAAATATCATAATGAATAATTAACAATAATTTCAAATTGATGAATTAATGTGAAATTGATCACTGATGCGGTCCAGTGTTGCCGTAATAAATCAAACTCAGCTGAAGTTTATTTAATTTATACATCCTTGACATATGTATGCTATAGTCCTAATAGTAATATACAGACTTCAATTGCAATCTCTTAGGCCTACATGTTGTTATTTAGCGCTAAATAAAAAAAAAAATGAATTGAATGTAGGTGTACCTATATTTAAATTAACACAGTAGCAGAGTTTATGCAGTGCTTTTTTATTTTACACATTTTTTTCATGATTCAGAGCCAGGCAACCCTAAACTGTGAGGGAGAACATGTACGCCCTAAGCGTAACTCACTGAATACATTACTTCATGATTAAAAAATTTGAATTTGACCACCAACATGATTTTGTCACTACATTTGAACTAATTTTGCTGGCATTAGAGTATATTTTTATAAGTTTATTTGGGCTCAGGCCACTATCAAGACTTTGCTCTGCTCCTCTAAGATTTATTTTACGTCAAAGCTTTCCTTCTGGATTAAATTCCAGCTGCATCATTAGTTTTTCAAGTATATTTCCCATATCAACAGAACCTCCTCTAATCTGGAATTCAGGCCTGAGTTTGGCAGATTAACACATGTCCTTGCATTTACTGAGGAAAGAAAAAAACTTCTGGAAGCTGCCCTAGACCCAATCAGATTCTAACCCTTTCCCTCAGAAAACTCCTGTTAAATAGCTTGACCCTTTCCATGAACAGGCTCTATAAAATGACTTGCATTGAAATTGACCTTTTAACCATAATAAAAACATGACACACAAACATCAAATATTAGTTAAAATTCACAATTTTGTTTTACTTCTGTTTTAGAGTATCATTCAAAAGTGTTTATACCCATTCATACCCATGGCTCTGATAGATTTCACTTCAACATACATTATACATTTCTCTGTTTTTGAATGCACCATCACTCAATAAAATGAGTAATGGCTTCGCCAATAAAGCATGAGTATTGATTGACACCCCCCACCCACCCACACACACACAGACACACACACAGACACACACAGGTTTGGTTTAATCAATTTAGTGTGAGCTAATTGGCTGTCACAACCTCTTCAACGGGCTGATACTGAAGGCCTTGATCTGGAAAAAAGGCCTGAGGGATACACTCAGATATACAAGCAGGCCAACACACAGACACAATGACAGCAGAAGAAGCATTCCAATAAGATCAAATGTAAACACAGAAATCTACAATGTGGAATATCAGAGCCATTTCTAATGCGCGTCTTATTTAATATCGTCTGCTCTCATTTCTGTAGCTTGAGGAAGTGCATTTTGCTGCAATATCTGTCATCATGTCTGATGAAAACTTGACACAACAACATGCTATTACTATTTGGCATGAATGCTATGCTTCCTGTGGGGCTGTAAGTAGAAACATTTTCTGAAAATATAAGGATCTGTGAATTCTGTAGAAATTGAACCCTTGAGTCATGCCTTAGTGTTCAGTTTACACTTCCTGCTTTGGCCAAATCACCAGTGGCCACAACTTAAAGGTATACTATGTCAGTTGGTGTTTTTATAACATGGTGTTTAAAGTTGGCCTCTCTTACCCAGTTCAACGATCCAGAGAAAGATTGAGAGAGCAGTGGTGGTCCAGCGAGCTACAGATTGAATGAAGAGAGGGAGCTCCATCAGCGAGAACAAAGCAGTGAATCCGAGGAATATAACGTTATTTTCTGATCATTTCACGGTGGTTACTTTCTAAAGCACAAATGAACACACCCACGGGTGAAGGTGCCACATTGCCAGGTTTTGTGTAAATGCAGAGTTTAGTACCGGTGCTGCATGTGTGTCAGTTAAACAGGAACACCGACCGACACACAGCAGAGGTCTCCTCTGGGTGCCTTGTTGTTCACTACAGTGTCACCTTTTTTTTTTCATACTTTACTATAAGTAATTTTTATTTTATAATTTGTTATCTATATTGTTATACTGAAGAGCTTCTAAACTGTTTCGTTGTTGTAAAACAACAACAATAAAGATCTATTACAATTTTTAATGCCAAGGGGCGGGACAAAGCGACACAATTGGGAATGAGAATGGGCTGCACACCTTGCACAATGTCATTGGGGTTACACACCCACGTAGGGGCCAAATGCTCTTTGCTGATACCCATAAAACGTCCTGCACACAGACAAATAAGAAAAAAGAACATACAGACAGAGGGCAGGTGAAATAGGGTTGTAGTGATGACAACTCAACAGACAGTTCGAGATCTTCAGACTAAGGCAGGTAAATCAGTAACACGGTAAAGAAAGAATTATTAAAGAAATACTTTAAGCATACAGTAACTCTCGCCAAAATGCAACCTATGGTCTTCTTGTGAATGTACCCGAATTAAACTTTCGTTTAAAAGCATATTTAGAACGGAAGGGTCACTTTTAAGATTCACCGTATTCTTGTTTTTTCGGTCTAATGGCGACTTGACTGGGAGTCCTAGTGGCACTTTTACGCCAGCCTCAAAAATAGCTATTTTTAAAACACTACGAAGGCTCAACACAACATGAAACTTTGCTTGAAGTATCACCAGGCTCTCTACACATGAACTCAAGCATCAAGAACATTGTGTTCAGAAAGTTTACTAAAAAGAAGGGTTTTGACTCCAAAGAAGGAAATGACATTCTTATATGAGGCTCCTTTTTTAACTACAAGGTCAATATTGTGTTTCACCAATGACAAAACAACAAATTATCCGTGCATTTATATTAAACTAAGCTTTAGGAGCTTTCAGTCTTTACTCTCTTCCCTCGAGTATTTTTGACTGGCGAGATAGACGGCGACCGGAAGAACAACAGCTACAGTGAGTTGCTCAAAACCTTTTAGTGAACTCTGTGAACACAAACCATGTTCTCAATGCTTGTGTTCATGTGTAGAGCCCTTAGTGATACTACGAGCAAAGTTTCATGTTGTCGAGCCTTCTTATTGTTTTAAAAATATCTATTTTGAGGCTAGCGTAAAAGTACCCCTAGGACTCCCATTCAAAAGGCCATTTGACCAAAAAACAAGAATACAATAAATCTTAAAAGTGACGCTTCCATCCTAAATATGCTTTTAAAGGGTTACGCTTTAATGTACCAACTTGCTGTTATGGGAGCTGTCTGCTACTATGTGAACACTGACAGTCTCCATCAGTTATGTGACTTTAAGCAGAGCACTGCCACACAAATAAAATATGCATGCGTCACTTTACTCACTTTCACTATTCACTATTCTCACTGCAGAAGCTAGCAGACCATTGCCAATGGGATGCACTCTGGATGTAATTTGGATGTCTTACAAGCTATTAGCTCTCTGGTAAACTGATGCATTGCCCAGCTCTCCAGCAGGGCCCTTAGCTCCTACTGTAAAACACAATGATCCTGATGTCAGACTGCTCAAAGTACATGAGAGCTCAAACCCTAAGCACTTTCATCCCAAGCGCTTGTCTCCTCAGCTCTCCCCCCATACATTCCTCCCTTTTCATTTGTTTCATCTCTTACTGCGCTCTGAGTAGGAACCATGAAGAAATTTAAAAAAGACCTTTCTTACATTGTATCCACCGTTCAAGCCACTTTACAACCCACTCAGCGGTTTCTCATCCAAATCCAATTTAGCTCATGTTTCCGTCCTCACTACCTCCCCCACTTTTTTACCTCTCTCCCTCACCCATCATCTTTTTCTCCTTCTCCTCGTTCCTCATCCCTTTCTTCTCCCATTTTTTTCACCCTCACTTCTTCTCTTCCCGCTCCCCCATTCCACCCCTTGCTTCCGTCTTTCCTTCTTCTCACTCCTCACCTCTCTCCCCTTTTCTCCCGTCCCTCCCTCCATATCTCTCAGTAACAACATGAAAGGCTACCTGTGCGCTGATAGCCAGGGGAGGAGGGCAGAGAGTTAATTAACTTGCTATCTGGGACTGACTTAATAGGAATTCAAACTATTAATAACAAAATAGTGTTAACCGTGTTAGCAGAAATGTAGCTTTAGACAGCATGTGCAAGGATATGCAACGTGTGGTGGTGAGTGTTGGTGTGTTTACAAATCAGTGCTTGTATGTGGATGTGCACAAACACAAATATGGATGTGTGTCTTTATGTGAACACAAACACACTCATGCTCGCAGTACCCAGACCGGAAGGTGGCAGGTGTAATTTCACGCATTAGAGGCACTCAAGAAAAAAAATCTTTGCTCTCCCAAACCCCACACACACACTTCCCCTTTGGCTCTTTCCTCTCCCGCCACCCGAACCCTTTGAAGATAACTTTACTTATTACCCTTACAATGGTGGCACGGAATGCAACTTTAATTTGCTTTCCGAAAACGAGACGGGGAGGAATCTCTCTCCCTCTGTCTCTCTGTAGAAAAGTGAGCGAAGACGAAGGAGGAAAAAAGTGATAAAGAGAGATAAATAGAAATCGCAAGGTAAAGCTTTTTTTCCTTAAGCTTGAAAAAAATCGTCCCGACTACCTTTTCTGTTTTTTTTCCTCCCATTTTTCTCCACCAACTCTGAGATTGGCAAAACGCTGATGTGTACTGTTCCTAACGTGCACGAACGCACATACTTTTAACACACAAAAACGCAACAACCCTACCTATTTGCTTCTCCTCGAGGAGCTCGCTCTCAACCTTCCTGCTTCTCTTCTTTTTTTTTGCTTTTTTTAGACATCCTTTCCTTCTGTCGCCCATCCACTCTTACTCTCTTTGTCTGTCTTTCTCACTCTCTCTTTGCGGTAGGCAGGCAGGCAGGCAGGGCTGACAGGTCCTCTTACAGACAAGGAGGAAATGGTTGCCCTTTGAAGTGGAATTGGGGCCCCGTGGAACTGTCTAGTCTCTACTGCATGATTAGTGTGGAGCTCAGAGGGGGAGAGAGAGAGAGAGAGAGAGAGAGAGAGAGAGAGAGAGAGAGAGAGATGGTTAAAGCAGTGTGAAGACAAAGTCCCTTTCTGACATGAAGGCCTACTTTATTACGTAAATGTACAATTTACTGGCCTTCGAAAAATAAAGACAGCATTGGTTGTTTCAGCAAATGGCCGAAAAAAATTATTTAGGTCCAAATAATGATTGAAATAATGTGATGTTGTTATGGCGTCCAGTCTCCAGACTTTTGACTGTCACAATCATTTGTGTGTGTGTGTGTGTGTGTACCAAGGGGGTAAGCCTCTCCTCTCTAAGCGTAGCTCCTATAGCACCATTTTGATGTTAATAAGCCATCACCCCCCATTAGCATTCCATTGACTTCAATTTATTTTGGCGCCACTTTGACAGCGAATAACTTTACATCTGAAGTGTTTAAAGACTATTTGTCCATTGTTTATTTCTAAAGAAACACAACAATGTAAAAAAAGCTCAGTTACCTTATACCTCACGTTACTGCTCTGTAGCAGACGTTTTTGTGAAAATAGGCTAACGATTGTGTCATAACCAGGCTACTTGCTGTCGCACAGTAGAGGAACTACCACAGGGTAAGGTTGCAGACAGGACTTAGATTAGCTGTTTAGGTTTAAATACTAATGTTGACTAGCGTTTTAGTTAGCAATAATTAGCCTGTGCCTATGTTATCTCCTAACATATATGTACGCTCTCTGTCTTTGCAAGATTCAGAATGATTGAGATTTCTCTTGGCACAGCTACCAGAAGACTTACAAGTTTCAGACAGGTTACTCACATCACATCTACGTTGTTAAGGTCAGTTGGAGGCTGCGCAGTAACGCTTAGCCATCACTGGAAAAGTGCTTCCAATATCCTTCACTGGTCTCCGTCCAGAGCAACGGGATCTATTGGTCCATTTTGTTCACTGTCTATGGTGTATACAGATGTTACTGGTTCCATTCCAGTTTTTAAATGTGTAGTTTTTTTTAATAGGCTGCGTGTTTAGGTTTACTATTCAATTTCCTCACAGTCCTTCTCTGAATATACCTAATCATGAAATGCTTTGTTTTAGCCTGTCACTTTAAACCCCCCTTCCGTAAAGCCCAGTCTGCTCTATTTGGCTTGCAAGATAAATATGGGTCACCTTTGCAAAGGTAGTTTTCAATTTGGGACATTGGAAATGGAGCCAAATGTGAATGGCTTTTTTTAATCCCATGTTTTCTTATCTAGGCAGCCCACAAAAGAACTGACTGGGTTGTCTTGTTTCACCGTTTGTCTGTTGTTGCACTTCAGATTCCTAAATGTATGTGCACAAGAACTGAAAAACAGAGTTTTTAATGATATGTCCCTTTAAGTATTGGGGGGTTCTGTAGTAATACTACTTTATATAATATGTGACTCTACAACCAATGTTAAAAAAGTGCAAATTCCAGCGACATGGTGAAAACGCTTATTACGGATTAGCCAGATCCTATTTCACATTGCTGTGGAGGAAGGTCTGGCAAAGCGGGACTAACATGATCATAACCCAGCTGCTCAAAACCTTGCTCTTAAAACCTTCTTCTGATTTCTTTGAATTAACGTTTGTGTGTACCCAGGAGATTTTAGTGGTTATTATTAGGGATGAGCGAGTACAGCATTATCTGTATCTGTTTACCACATGAATTATCTGTATCCGTATCTGTCTACGCGGACGGACGGACGGACGGGGGTGGGGGGTGCAGAGGTTTAAAAAAAAAAAAATCTCCGACGGCAGAGACGCAGCGCAAGAAATCTACTGGTTAAGTAAGTACTACAAACCGAAGTAAAAAACAAACCTGAAGCTGAAGAAACCCTAAACGTTAACGGAAAAGACCCGCAGACCTCAGTGACTGAGAGAGAGAGAGAGAGAGAGAGAGCGAGCTGTTCACTTCTCCGTGTTCTGTGTGAGTGAGCAGAGCGTGTACCGGCGGGGCGCACGGTCCGCTACCCAATCCGAGTACAGATATTGACTTGTATTACTGGTATAATACTTGTATTCGGGCAAAAGTGCTTTATCCGTACCGGATACTCGTTTCAGCCGAGTATCCGGCTCATCCCTAGTTATTATTATGGCCAGAACAAGGTTATTTATGTAAAAAGAAAAACAACGAGGCAGCTAACAAACACTAGCTTTTATATCAGGGCATGTTGAGCATGCCCTGTACCGCTGTCACAATTTTGACATTTTAGTGGATGATAAATTATTAAAAAATGATTGGGATTATCAATCACTGTTTATTTCAATTGCTGCCCATCACAAAATTAGCAGTCAGTTAGCAAAAGTGTGTCAATAATCTTCAAATAGTTTGCGCATAAGCACGTTCTGAATTTCACTTCTTGCTCTGCTGCACATAACACAAAGCCATGTTTCCATCCATGCATTTATATGCACATTATATAACTTTAAATGCTGAATGGAAGAAAATAAATTTGACAAATATATACACAATATGTTAAAATGTTTCATCGTTGTTAGTTTTATTTTCAATTAAGTGTTGGCAATGGAAATGTGTTTGTCAAATAAATAATGATAGAGCAAATATTACATGACAGATTAGCTGTTTGATCTGATTAATGCCTGGCCCAAAAGATTCTTCAAATCTTAACAGATGTGGGAAATGGGACACACACACACACTCACAATTTGGTGAGTGAAGAGCAATAGGTTTGGCCAGAACAGCACACACAAACATATTCCATTCACAAACAACCAGAATCTCAAAAACGTAAATCAAGCGTGATCAAACGCGAAGTCTACAACAAGGTAAACGCTACCAGCTAATGAGCTACCACAGGCAGTATGACATGCAGTAAACTGCAAGTGACAATGATTAAATAGTACCGTAGACACACAAGCATCAATCAACACATGAAAAGTCATAATAACACCATTGATAAACACTTGTTAACACAGTAAAAGGTGTTAGTGTGTTAAATGGTCAACAGTTGTCAATAACTTTACGCATATAATAAGAGCTAGCTAGCTAACAGCCTAATGTAAAATAACCCTAATAACGTTAGCTCGGAGTGTATCTACCTAATTATTATAGCAATTTGTACCAGCATTAAAGCGTTAAGCTTTCCATTGATGTAAAATATTAACGGTGATAACAAATGTACGGCACACACTAAAGATACTTACATTTAAATGATTATTTCACCGTTAGCGATGCTGCTCAAACTCCCGCTTAGGTCTGCTATTTAATTTTTTTTAACAAGCCGGCTAAGGCCCGCACATAGAATTGTGGGTGATTTGGGACCGCGAAGGATGCACAAACGCATCCTTCTCTTTCTATGAGAAATTTTCTGAACAAAGGACTCAGTCCTTGGAGAAATTTGGAGGATCCTCGACATTGGAACGGTCCTTCAACGGACAAATGACGTAGCATCCTCCAAATTCGGGCTTCGGAGGATCCTTCCTTGACACTGAGAACGGCTTTTGTCTCGTCTTGTCTTGTCTTTAGTTTTACTTCCTGTGTCTTCCCGTTCCTGTGATTACCAGATGTTTTCCACCTGTTTCCCACCCCTCGTTACCTGCTTCTTGTTACCCTGCGTATTTAGTGTCTGTGCTCCCCTCGTCTCTTGTCAGATTGTTTTGTTCGTCTGCCTGTTCCAGCCTGTTTGTGACTTTGTCTGCGTACTGCTGTGTTTTTGCTCCTGTGAGGATTCCGTCTTTGTTCCCGTTCCTGTGGCCTGTGTTTCCCCCATGAGTTTGTCCCTGCCTCTGTTCTCTGTTTTTGTCTTGCCTTTTTCCCCTGGACCTTTTTGGATTTTTGTGTTTTGGATTTTTTGGATTTCTTGGACTTTGTATTTTTGCCATTTGGATTATCTGTTGGTTGAACTCTTTGTTGTAAATAAATTCTGGATATTAACCTCCTCCTGCCTGCCTCATCCCTGCATTTTGGTCCTCATTCCCTGCCACTACAACAGAGGCATGAGGACTGTACTACGGAAGCAAGTTATGTCGGAGACTAGCGCTCAACCGGTGTGAAAGCATCACTTACTGACCAATCAATACTCAATTGATAATGGTGTCACCGTTCTTAGAAAATCCAAAGGTGCTTGGTGCGCAGAGAGAGGTGTGCTCATAAAAGTTAAAACATTTATAGAGCGATAACCCTGCCAACATACTGCATGATGAGCTGGACCCAGGCAAAAAGCTCAACACTGAAGCCTATTCTATCCCTTTACAAGCAAGCTTCTTTCTGGTCTGTGTTTCAGCAAGTAAGGAATGGAATCACTGGTCTCTTGGCTCAGCATGGAAAAACGCTCTCTTGTTCTTTCCATCTGTCTGAAACAGATTTCCAAAATCACAGTGCTCATACATTTATCTTTGAAATAGAAAACAGTTAAATAGTGATCAGTGTTTGGTTGGACACACTTAGCAGCTTCTCATGTTTCAGTCACATTGCTGATCAGTTAACCAAGATAAAAGTCTTTAAATATTCAAAACCACTAAACAGTTTAATAAACTTCATTGACATTGGGCATTATTTCTCTTCAAAGTGGGCCAGATGCACTCTTTGTGCCTAATTAGTGTTAATAACCACGCCCACATTAATACAGTAAATGCCTGTGCATTAATATAGATATGCAAGAGTAAAAGACAGAGTTGTAAAGTAAAAGGGGCAGAGGGTAAGTGAGGCAACAGATAAAGTGACTGTGTACAGCAAGTGAGGTGTGAAGCGAGTGAAGTGTCCCCTCAACAGCCATCTAACCCCTGGCCTTGGTAACGAGCTGCTGAGTGTCTAAACGTCATTCAGTTAACGAGTTATGGCCCTGTTGACACTAAATGGCAGTCAATGGACAGATAGATGGCCCACTGGGAATGGACATCAATGTGCAGGGAGAGTGAGGTCCATATTGCAATAATGGGAGCAATACAATATACTAAATGGTATTCCGCAGACACTTTTATCCAAAATGACATTAAGTAACACATTGAGTGTTTTTATTTTTAGAAGGCTGGACCCCTTAAAATCTGGGTCTGTTACGCCTAAAGCCTCTGAGACTTGGAGTACTTACCAAGATTTAGTTGTCAGATGCTGGGTGTCATGGGGCTACCCGATCATAGACGGTATATAAAGATGTAGCAATAGATGCTCACCAGATCTGCTGTCATTGCTTGAATTGGAGGACAGACAGAAGTTGCCCCACATTTCCCCACTTTTTACCACAGCTGGTAAATTATCCGCACTTCTTTCAGCGGATTGACTAAACAACGGATTCACTCTGTCCTCCAGAGTGAACAGAACTGTCTATGGCAACTGTGTGTTATACTTAGCAACAAGCCTAGAAAACCAAGAAAATAACAGACCACATTCTACATTAGAATTCAACGAAGCCATGTAATAAATGGCTTTTTATCAGTTTTTGAAATTCTGCCAATGACCATGGGATCAGGCTGACCTCATTTATTCTATACCCCAGACTAAATATAAATCCAGCGGGAGATGTTTAGGCCCATGGGATTTAGAAGCGATTGAGGGGAGGGGAGAAATCAGTGGTAAAGTGGTACCAATGGTCTTTATGCTAAGTGTATGCTAATGTGTAGCGCATATGCTGGGATTAGATTACACAATAAAATTGAATCTAATCTAATCCCAGCATTAGCAATATTAGTCTATATCTACGAAGTTCCACATCCGGGATTGCTCCGTTGCTATCAGAATTTCTGCTAGATGTCACTGTTTTTGGCCGGATGTCCGTTACCTTACACTTTCTTTGTGGTGGAATTTTAAACTCTGGTCAATTAATGAGGACTATGGTTAACTGGTCCTCAGATCTCTGCATGGTAAATCCAGACAGCTAGCTAGACTATCTGTCCAATCTGAGTTGTCTGTTGCACAACTAAAAACCTTCTGAACATACACAAAGAAATGCCAACAAACAAGATCACGTTTTTTTCCTATCCCAGAATGCTGTGTGGACTAGCCAGACCCTCTTCCACAGTGCCGCGGTGGAGAAGAGACTAGCTCTGATAGGTTACCTGAACTCTGCAACTCTAAGAAGGGTAATTCAAAATCTAGCTTTTTCAAGGTTTGATTTTGTCCATTACTCAAAATCTAACCTGATGCAAAATCCATGTTAATTTCGGTGACCGTTTAAACTGAAATCAATATTAGCAAAAAAGGGACTGTATTCTTCTAAAATACACCAACACAACCAAGTCTTCACTTTGTCTGATGTATAGGTCTAGAAGTAAAGAAAATTGAATTGAAAACAGGGAGGACCCTAAAGATACTTTAAGTGGACTGGTTGCTTGTTTAAATATTTAACCAATACTTTCTACATGTTCATTCAAAAGGAATAGTTTAACATTTTGGGAAATATACTTCTTTGCTTTCTGGGTAAGAGTTGGATGACAAAATCTGTACCACAGACCGCATGTTAACGCTCTATTAATTGATTTATTTTTGCCCACTTGGGGGTGGTACAACAAGCTGGAAACACATTAATATGAACATGTTAGCAAGCTGGATTCCTTTTTAACACATCCAGTATGCATGGAGAAAGATTAGGTGCCCTAAGTGCTGAGAACACAATACTGTTGCCATGGTCTTTGATAATGCTTTTGAGAAAGCTGCTTCCTAGAAATTTCCAGAGAAAGAGTTATCTCTCTCTAAGTGTTTTGAACAGCAAATCTAAAAAGCTTGCCATCTTTCATTTTTAAAATGAGTCCAGGATCTGATAGCAAAGCCTACATTTACTTATAGGGCCCTATCTTGCACCCAAGTTTCTTTGCTATTTTAAGACAGTCCAGCGCCCACGTCGTTTAAATAGCAAATGCAGCTGCGCACATCTTGCCGTCCATTAGCGTGCTGGTCTTAGAGGGAGGTATGTTCAGGTGAATTCTTGACATACTGCTACCTTGAGGCAGCGGGAAGTGCTTGCGCCATTGACCAACAAAAACCTGGTCTAAAGTCAATAGCACATTTAATTGTTATTTTTACAGCCAATTATTAATTACGCATTCCTAGACTTGTGAACAGCGCGACCCTAGGCACACTCACAGGGACGCACAACAGCACACAAACATGCAAAAGATAAAGTACAACCCTTTCGAAGCATGCACCCTTTTAAACTTGCACCATGCCCTTAATGTTGTCAAACAAAGAGAACTGTTCTCCTAAAATGGTCATAAATTGATAGAGAGTACTTTTTGAATGAAGTGATCATCGAGTTAAAACATCTACGCTGTGTGTTTGGACCTATAAGCCTTCCAATCAGCGATATTTTGTGGGTAAAAAACTAAATTTAGACCCTGGTCCCTGTGGTCTAAACTCAGTTAGGTCTTCAGAAGGTTCTTAGTTTCGGGGTAAAGTTCCTGCGGTCAAAGTGGCTTTAGTCTGCTTGTTTCCTCCCTTCTGCCTCTGTTCTGCACTCCACTCTTCTTTATGCTTCTTTTTCAGTTCCTTTTTTAAACAGACGCGTCACATTTCTAAAACTGTTGTGGTAAAGGCTGTAGCTTCTGGGGTCCCCAAAAGCAAAATATGGAAAAGATAAAGCTGGTCTTATTCTGTATTTTTGCCATTGTCAACTAATCCTATGAAAACACCAAAACAAAAAAACGTGTTAGCCCATGTCTCAATAGTTTCCAACTTCCCTGCGGTGTCTGTGGCTCATTTCCAACCCATTATTTTTCATTTAAATTATTAATCTTTAAAAACCATTACCAGCTTGAACCTTTGTTAAATTAACATGATGTGGACCACTACCTTTACTTCTGAAGTCCTCTCGTAAGAAAATCCCTTATGTCAGAGTGCCATGGCTTTGTGCATACCCATAATGTAGCTTTATTGTTCTGTTCTTGTTCACCCAACATATCGTAGTGCTGGGCATCATACCGTTTTATACTGGTGTTAATTACCTGTATGATAGTACTCTAAGTACTCTGGAAGTGAATTGAGAATGGGAGCCCTGTTAACTGCGTACCCTTCTCACTCGTGGTAGTAACTTTATAACACAACAATTAATGACCCCCAACTAACTCTCTTTAACAGGATAAAACCCCATAGCACACAACAATTTGTGACTTAACCCTTGTGTTGACTTCCCGTCAACCATGAAAAAAAATGTTAATGTTGAAATTTTGAGCGCTTATTTCGAGGGCCCATTTTTTCTGACAAAAAAGAAATTAACTGAAAACAGGTCAATTTGACCCAAGGACAACATGAGGGTTAAACAATTTCAACACTAATAATTTTACGTTTACAAATTTACACCGCCAAACGGCATGTTGAGTAACATTACAGCTGTTAGCTAGCCAGGTAGCATAACAGTCTTAACTTGGGAGAGGCTGTGGTCGCTATTGCACATTTAAGAACAGAGAAGAAAGTTAGAGGATGAAGAAAAACCGTAAATACACCAGAACAACGTATGTTCAAGAGAAGAGCCGTCTGTTGTTCCTAAGTTTGTTGTTTCTAAAAACTCTGACATAATTTAGCCACTGTTGTTGCCCGTTGTTCTCGGTCATGCTAACGTTACTGGGCCGTGCTAACATTAAAGACATGTCCCTTCAAGCATGCAGTGGCGCAACATTATGAACACAATAACAATCCACCTACCTAGGATGGGAGAAAGACAGATTCAGCGCAATGATTAAAACGCTGGATGTAAGATTTCTTGCCTCGCTGAAATACATCCGCCAACCTGCTAACATTATTCAAACACCAAAGGAGGCTGACAGCGGAGCTACGTTCAGTTGCTAACTTTTCTACAACAACCTAACTTACCTGTGGCCAAGACAGCGTTTAAACAACTACCTTACAACTATTTTGTTTTGAAAGGGAAACAATGTTAAAGTTAAATGTTTTATTCATTCTATTTAAGTTTATTTGACTACTTTGCAGTTTGCACAATAAAAATAGCTTAGATTCTGTAACAGTTTCATGCATTCTCCTTCAAATAACGATATTGTATAATGTTGTGGCCGCAAGCAAACCCTTTTGTGATGGTTTGGTGTTTATGTCTGTTTTCCTGTGTTTATGTTTTAGCCTGGTTCTATCTTGTCTTGCATTTTTTTGTAAGGTTTTTTGGTCTGGTCTTGTGTATTTTCTGTTTCCTGTTTTATTTTGATGTCTTGTCTCTGTCTCGTATTTAGTTCTACTTTCTGTGTTTTCCTGCCTCCATGATTACCTGGTGTTTTCCACCTGTTTCCCAGCCCTCTTGTCACCTGCTTCTTGTTTCCTCGTTACCGTCTGTATTTAGTCTTTATGCTTTCTTTGTCCTAATTCTGTTTGGTGTGTTGCATGTTCCGGCCGTTGCTATTTTGTATCGCTTCCCTGCAGTTTTCCTTCCCCGTGAGTTTTGCCAGCTTCTGAGCTCGAGTTTTTGTTCTTTTTTTCCTCATTCTTTGGATTTTGTTGCTGGACTCTGTTTTTGTTTAAATAAATAATTTTTTCGAACCCTCTTCCGCCTGCCTGCCCTTCTCTGCGATTGGGTCCTCCTTTCTTGGGATCATAACACCTTTAGTAAAAAGGATGACATTAAAATGTTTGTGATATTCTATGTACTCCTGACATTAGAATAAGCCATTATAAACCTATATAAAGGCCCAGTCAAGCAAAAGAAAGAAAATACCGTGATGTAAGGTGAAACTGACAGAATCTTTAAAAAAAACCATAAGATACCATATCAGCATGGGACTTACTGGTATTGGTATTAATAGGTCATGCACATTGAATTGACTGAGATTTTCCACTGGGTGAAAACAATCCTGCACTCCCTTCTCATGCTCTAGCCTTCCACAGTTGCATATATCCTTTTTCCATCTCCTTCCCTTTGTCCTCTGCTGTTTCCTTGTTTTCTATCCTCATCACCTCAACAAATATCTCTTCCTGCCACTGTGTCCTCTTCTCCTCTGTTACCTTTCTCTCCTCCACTCCTAGCCTCTTGCCAAAATCTTACCCCAGCTATGATTGGATGCCGGCTTCAGAGCCAAGGGCGGATCTACAGGAATCAAAGATGTCAGGATGGGGCAGATCTTTTCAATCCCACAATACACAGAGGACATTGTGTAGCCATGCCAAAATCAATCCGACTTCCATTCATCACCTAACCCTGTCTGTGCAAGGCTTTGGAGATGCCTTGCTTGTCTAAGTTGTCTGTTTGAAGGTCTCAATGTTTGTCTGTAACAGTTAAAGTATTATCATTATTCCTACTGTACCTTTGTCAAACTGCCATTGACTTTAACCTCTAATATTAATTATAGTAACCTACTTCATAGCTTAAATTAATATTTCACAGACTCACTAATACAATGGTAAATACAATGGTAAATAAATAAGCTACCTCTGGCAGAGCTTCAGGGCTTTGAGAAGGAAATATACAGTACATGTTCCAGAAGTCTTGTTGTCAGGGTCTGGTTACCAGGTGTGGTTGTTTGGGACCATCATGCCTGTAGCAAACCGTGCCATACCCAGGGAGGGTAACAGAAGTTTGTGGATGAATAGGATTGGGCATCAAGAACCTGTTCCAACTTGGAATCGTTTAAAAAATTCCAATTCCAATGGAATCGATTGGAAAATTTGGTTTTAAATCTAATCATGTGTTCAAAATTTAACATGCACAAGATTTGGTTTCCATAGCAGCCACCGTACTTCCAGGCGCTTGTTGTGTCGTAGCCATGGCACACAGTAAATGGCACTCTAAAGTGTGTTCCTCTCATCTGTAAAATAATCATGTGACCGGTTTCAACTCCACCCCTCGAAGAATTGGAATCGAGAATTGATAACAACCGGAATCCAAAAAATCAGGATTGGCATCAGAATTGTTCAAAATCAAAACAATACCCAACCCTACGGATTAATTAAATGTTGATTTTTGGATTAATAGTAAAAGAACATCCTGTCCCGCACTATCTTCCGTGTGCTGAATTGCTCCTACGCCGTTCTGGAGCGGATGCGCAGCCGTTCCACATCCTGTGGAATTTGGGGGAGCAGGACTTAAAATCAGCAAATGTTATAGCTTTCATAAACTGATGTATTAAGGGTCATCAAGGTAACAAATCTGTCATAATAAAACAATGTAAAAAAAGTTGGATATTAGGTGTCCTTTCCTACGTTTCATCTTCTAGTACTCTATTCCACTTTCTTTGTCGTTTTCTCCCAACTCAAACACTTTCCAACACGGATAATGAGGAAATGATGGCGTCATCATTATTCAGAGGGGCACGCACGCACGCACTATGACTAACTGCAACAAAGAGCCTTTTGCTGTATGGACATTGTTATCATTTGATGCATTAATCTCTCTCTGCGTTGCTCTGTCTTCCTCCTTCAAATCTCTGAGAAAAGAAATCACTTTTCCAACTATCAATAGTTGAGGAAAGAAATAGGGAAGACAAAGGCAACCTATATTTTGTACAAGAATAGAGAGAATTTGAAACAAGGCATTGAAAAAGGAACCCAAATTTAAATGCTGGTACAATAAAAAGACATGGGAATAGTCAGCTGCTACCAAAGACATCCATTTGTAGTTTTATCTCTGTAAACGGGCAGGTAATGACAGAACCACCTTTAAAACTTGACAGATGCATATCAAACTCCTTAATTATACTCACCATGGAAACTCTGTAAACGCCTGCCTCATCACTTGTGTAACTATGGTATAATTTGACAAAAACAAATTAAAAAACGATGATAAATTATGGGTTGATGAATAGATACTGCTAAAAGTGTCAGACAAATGCACACTGGGACCTAATTTGACTTCTATTTCCACTGTTATTCTCAAGGTGCACATTTAACAAATTGTTAAATATTATTGGTAGACTAGAGAATAATGGTGCTTTTGAAAATATTTCCTAGTTCCTAAGTTTAGTACGTTGATGGCATACATAAGATCTTCATGTTCAGACACTGGCCTCGTCAGCCAGCTCACCCTGAAATGTTCAGGGGCTGCAACGGAAAGAATAAACAAAACAAAAGTTCAGCTTGTACATTTGTAGGCACAGAGTAAATCCCTTCACATAAACAAGTTCAAGCAGGACTTGGTTCCATATTGATTATCCATTAGATATAAGATATAATTCCTTATTCCGCCTTCAGCTTTTTATGTTTCTAAAAAGAAAGTACTATAAACTTCCAAAACCTCTGAAGTAAGTGACTAACAACAAAGCAGAAATTATATCTCTATGCTACGCCTCTGCATTGTAATGGATGATACAAGACATTGATTGGTGCATTGATAAGGGGATGACGTTGCCACTGACATGACCCTTAGTCAGACCAAGGTCCCCCAAACTGCTGATGGAGGAATGAGTCTGCATGTTTGAAGCACAAACACACATCTGCACACAGAAAAACATACGACAAGTACATGTGCGTGTCCTGTTTCAGAACCAGTAATTATCTTTGTTTAGTATGTAACTTGTATTTTCCCTTGAAGATATTTGCACTTTGACTTAAAGACAAGGGGCCCTATTTTAACAATCAAAGCGCATGGTGTGAAGCGCATGGCGCAGGTGCGTTAAGGGCATGTCCAAATCAACTTTTTCTAGTTTGAGGGTGGATAAAAGGGTCCGTGCGCATGGTTCAAAAAGGAGGAACTTAGTGTCTTCATTAATCATAGTTGTGTTTTATTATTTATTTATTTCTTTTGATTGTGTGTGTGCGCGCTTCCTTGTGTGTGTGTGTGTGTGTGTGTGTGTGTAACAAGCATAGTGTGCACACACCGTGCATGAGCCTAGGCACATTTTACTAATGTGTTGTTAAAATACATGCTGTGCTATTGACTTTAGACCAGGTTTTTGTTGGCCAATGGCGCGATCACTTTCTGCTGCCTCAAGATAGCAATAGGCCAAGAATTCACCTGAACACACCTGTCTGTAGGACCAGCACGCCCATGGCCGCAAAGATGGGCGCAGGTAAATTTGCTATTAAATGACTGGGTGTGGAACAGGAAATTAACAACTGCGTTGGTCTTAATATAGCGAAGACAGTTGTGTTGGGCTTTGCGCCACGCTGCGCTGCGTGCAAGATAGGGCCCAAGGTGTTTTTCCATCCTGTCTTCTTTATGTGCAAACGAGCTTAAACTTTAAAGGGTTTTACAAACAGAAATCTCAGAGTTTTAGCGAGAATACAGAGAAAGCTATTGATCGCAATCCTAAAAAATTTGAAAGTGCTTGTTAACACAAAGCCCGAAGGCAGCTACACACACACACACACACACACACACACACACACAAACACATTCAAGACTCAATCGTCAAAGATTAAATAATTGCTTCAATTTTACATCTCTCTCTCTCTCTCTCTCTCTCTCTCTCTCTCTCTCTCTCTCAGAACAAAATTACATTACAGCTTCTTTTTGATGTCTGACCGGGAAGTTGAGTCCAAGGGTTCGAGAAAGTTTCCATGATGTACCCCTTGAAAGTTTGGATTCAAACTCATGCAGATGCAAAATACAAGCTCTCTTTTACCGTGATGACTTTGCAAAGTGAAAATAAAAAAAATACTCTGCCCTCCCATCTAAATGGAAATGTATCACAATCACCACAGCTATTTTCTTCCATTGCATTTCATCTTTTTTTTTTTTGATCTTCCTTTCATTTTTTTCTCCGTCTTCAGCTTTCTCACCATTGATGCTACATATTTCTGTGAGAAGGCGTAATACCATCCATGTTCACTTTCCACAATAACCATTCATCTAAAGTGGTTCTGCAAGAACCTTCTCAAAACATGACGACCATTTGGTAAAAGAAAATTAATTAATCTTGTTCTTAATCTGGCTGGAACTCTAGAGCGCCTGCTAACTTTGGTTGTAAAGCAATAAAATGACTAAAGCTCTCTGTACTTTCTCAAACCCCTCAATATGTTTTTTTTTTTTAGTAGAGTAGCTTAGTAGCCATTAACAAAGGGTTATACCAGTCATATAATGAACAATACAAAAACAAAAAGGGTTGAAAAAAGAAAAGGTGTATTTAATCAATCTTTCATTATATTTTATTTTACTTATATATTTCTTTCCTTGATAGCTCTTATGTTTAGATAAGTATTACAACAGTTGTTATAAATCAGCATACTAAAATGCATATTTTGGCTGGTGTTGAAAGATGTGTGTGTGCAGTATTCATTAAATAATAAAAAAAAAGAAGATGAGTTTGTAACCAAATGTCATCTTTTTTTCTTCCCACTTTCAGGTATGACTTAAAGCATACCTGTAAACTGTGTTCATGTTTGAATCAACGATTTATATAAACATGCTCTGGTTTAGTGCTTCCAGTGCGAGTGACATCTTTCCCTCCATATTACCAAGCCAAAGAGACATTCACTTTGTCTGGATACAAATTGACTGAGCTGTGTCCAACACAAACCCAATATCTCCAATGGTCACTTTTTTTTTAGCTTAATAATCAAATTTGCATTCTCCAAAAGGAAATATATCAGGACTAGAATGTTGAGCCCTTCTTTTGGCATTTCAAGAGCAGAAATCAAAAAGCTATGATTGCATTTCTTCATGCTGGATGTGTGAGGTTTTACCAATAATGGAGGTTTTACATTCTGGAGTGTCCTGGTGGCACTGGTGTAATGGGATCACAGAGGTCCGGGCCTTGGAGGACCTTGCAGACACGCTCTGTCTGCTCAACCAAACATCCCTGAATACATCCTGTCCGCTAGTTAAATGTGACGTACTGGCTGGATGACTTATCTACATGTGAGCACATTTAAACAACATACACATGCAAACCCTCACACTGACAAGTTAAATATCATCTAGTCACTTGCGAGCATATTTAATGCCTACGCACTAGGCCCATTTTAATGCTCTTATCAACATGGAAAAGTGGATTGACTCGCTTTGTGAAAATGTTTTTTTTTTAATTGAAAACAACATTGGCATATAGCCTACTGTAGTGTTCAATTTCACATTAACATTGTCACTTGCAGCAAATAATCTCTCACACAGTATAACTATAATGAATTTGCATCAGCTGTGTGCTTGGTATTTCAGACTGGACGTGCTACAATGATCACTCAGTTCACAACAACAAAACACACAGATCACTTTGGTCTTGTCAATGGAACCATTTGGCAACTTTTAAAAAGTAAACTTTCCATCCAGAATCTTATTGGCATCCATTTCGGTGTCTTACGCTCGCCATCCACTCAAAACGTAATGTCACTACTCTTTGGCCGGTTTGCCAGCCCAAACAAGTGTGTGCGGCGTGGCTGTTGTTTTGTTTCCGGTCTAGCTAGATCCGCTGTGGTGTTGGAGTTTTGTTGCAACAGCATGTGTAAAAAAACTACATAGTTTGCTAGGCCAAAAAGAAGAAAAAATTGATAGCGTTAAAATGGGTTAATAACGCGTTTAACTGACAGCACTATCAGACATACTTTCTGTAGTCCTCTGACAGCTGTGGACTTGTACCAGTCGTGCAGCCATGATGTGTTCGTTGTCGCGGACACATGCAGCCAATTTCAAGGAAACCCTTACACATCAAACACAAGTTGTCAGCTGTCTGCTGACTTATGTCCGAGCCTGTGTACACCACATCCACCTGCGAAGCTGTCAGCGGTCTGTCTGCCAGGCATACTGTGTGTGTAATACAATCTACCCACCAGTAGGGCTGTAGTCAAGACCACCTTTGTCGAGTCCAAGACAAGTTCGAGACCAGGACTTGTCGAGTCCAAGTCAAGACCGAGTCCAAAGAGGTTTGAGTCCAAGACAAGACCGAGTCCAAGACAGAAAAAAAGGTCTTATGCATGGCAGTATCAAGACAATCAAATTGTTGATATAAAAGCAAAAACAGTGTCGGAACACCTAGGATTTATGAGTATAGCCATTCCCCTTGATATCATATGGTGATAATTAATAATAGCTACATAGACAATACTGCTACAGTAGGTACTAGTACTGAGCATTAGAGCACCTAAATGACAACATAGCTTCACTCCAGATGTAGTGTAGAAATTAAGTGACCAGTATTACAGAGTGTAGCCCTATGGTTGGTTTATGGCTTCCCTAAAAAATATTGTATTCTATTGTTATTTGGACGTGGGTTAATAGGAAATACATGCATTTTCAGAAAACATGAAAGTTTGGTTAAACAACAATGAAGAGAGTGTAATTTAACATATGTTCTTTTTATTTGAGACAAATTGCAGAATTTTAAAATAAATCAATCAGGAAGAAGTTGTTTAGGGAACACACACACACACACACACACACACACACACAGCTGGCTCGGCAACGTTAGCTAATGTCCGCTAGCATACAAACGGGCTAACTATAGCCAGTTAGCTTTTTTATAACATAACAAAAACCCACTAATCTCGTAGGAGCAAAGCTTATTTCATGTAATAAAATGATGGCTCAAAAGGAGCACTAACGCCACAGGTCTTATGTTGACAACGAGGACGCAGATATAGGAAACTCTGAAGGCAGCCGTAATATTGACCTAGCAGGCTAGGCTAACGTTGTTGCGCTAACGTTAGCAAACGTTGGCGTAGCGTTAGCTGGCTGCCTAAACTTGTAAAAAGCCGAACAATATCTCCACCTGAACTGTGTTTCACTTTCCCTCCAATATTATCATCAACATAATAAAGACACCTGGACTCGGTCGAGACCAAAAGCCATATTTGGCAAGACCATTGGCCGAGTCCGAGACAAGTCTGAGTCCATAGAAAAATGGTCTCGAGTCCGGACTTGAGTCCAAGACTGGACTTGAGTACTACAGCCCTGCCCACCAGTCCTTATCAATGTAGCCACATGTAGCTCTTCACAGTGCCATTCAGCAAAGAGCCAAACATTTAACAGAAAATGTAAGCACAGCTACTTGAGTAAGTTGTGTATTACTTCCAGTTGTCGGCGTGTTGGTGTACATGTAAATGAAATGGGTGATACTTAAGAGCCGAGGGCCACATGAGAGCAGGTAAAACACGAGAGCAACTACTTTGATGATTAAATACATCACTCTTGATTTGGGAAGGAACACTTTTCTTGTTATTTCTACTAGTGCAGTATTTTGCTGATGCAAACTAATAATGATTATCACTGTGATATTACAACTCACTGCTTTTGAAAGAAAAGCACTACAAGAATGGATTCTTCAAATTCTCAAAAATTATGTGATCAGGAAGCAATACTAAGGCTTAACCCTCTAGCAGCTGCAACATGTCCTTCCTTGCTCAGTTTCTTTCTCTCTGTCTTTCTACATGGACACACACCTTCCTTTTCTACCTGTCTGCAATATTGCCATGTTCTCTCAGATTTGCCAGCTAACACTACTCTCCCTCTCTCTTGTTCCAATAAAGTCCTACATATATTCTAGCTAGACGTAACTTATCTTGTTACAAATTCAACGCCCAGGGTCAATTTCCTTCCAAATGAGAGCATTATCTGCAACAAGCTGTCCCCTGATATAAGCCAGTGCCCCTGCCGGCTTCATTTGTTTCAGGCAGACAAACAGAAGGCTAAAAACTCTCCCTGTGTTGTGTTGTTGCTGCCTGATTGCTCTGTCAGACTCTGGGTTTCTTTATTTTGGTCTGAGGCATGATAAGGAACAACCAACAGACTGGAACAAGATGCCTCCGCTCATGTTTAAGTGTCTGGGAGAGCATGGAAGTAGGAAGTGTGAGAGGGGCAAAGGAGGATAGGAGGAGAGGGTCAGCTAGAAGGAGAGGGCAGGAGCATGTTGAGAAAATAAGTAGAAAAAAGGCTTTTAATCTAAGACTCTTTTTGATCAATAAAAGTAGTGTAAAGTGACACATGGGATGTGTTTAGAACAGAGCTTTGTAAACTATTTCTGACCAGCTGCAATTGGTTGAATTGAGTTGTAAAAATATATTGCTTCTACTTTTGTGCTGTCTGTAGCCAGCACCAATAGGCCCCTTTTTCTCCAACTCTGGTTACTTTCTTGAAGGAATTTCCTGCATCACTTACATAAAGATGTTGGACTTACTAGAGACAAGTTTTAAGGATATAATACAAAACCTTTCCACATTATATTGTCAAAAACCGACTGTACTATGTAATAGACTGTACTATGCAAAAGTCTTAGGCAGGTGTGAGAAAGTGCTGTAAACTAAGAATACTTTCAAAAATATAAATTGTTTATTTTTATTAATTTACAAAATGCAAAGTAAGTGAACAAAAGAAAAATCTAAATCAATTAATATTCGGTGTTACTACCCTTTGCCTTCAAACCAGCAGCAATTCTGCTTCTTTTGCAAGGTACACTTGCAAAAAGTCAGGCAACGGTGAGGATTGTAGACGCAGTGATCGGTCAAGGAAGATGAAAAACGCATTAAGCTCATTTCGCTTTGAAATCGGAAGATGTCCAGCAGGGACATCAGCTCAGAACTGGCAGAAACCACTGGGACCCAGGTACACCCATCTACTGTCTGGAGAAGTCTGGCCAGAAGTGGTCTTCATGGAAGAGTTGCAGCCAAAAGGCCATACCTCAGACATATAAACATATATATTTGCCCAAAATATTTAGTCAATGGCATCATATCACCTTTGTGCGAGTGTCAGCGTTGTCGTCTGCCAGAAACCTTTTATTAAAGGCACAATTTTACCATACACTTTTTAGTTAGTTTTTAATTTTATATTTTTCACCAGATGAAGGATTTTAGTTATCGGATGCCTGAATCTTAACTTATCAGAGAAACAAGATGAGAATGAGTTTGTCCTAAACCTCCCACAACGCAACTCAATACTATATCTTGTCAGACCCTCCATGCCTGTTTAATGCCAAGGTCTTTTAAACCCCCAAAACACATAGTACTAATCCCCATTACTATTAGGCGGAATGTAATTTCTCTCTTACCCTCACTCCTTCCCCTTGGCTTTGCGCGTTCACGTGCTACCTAGTGCTGTCCAATTACTCTTTTTGAACGAGGGCTAGGGCTAAGATCAAGGGGTATATACCCCTTGAAACCAAGTGAGGACGAGAGCTTACTTGTAAACAAGGGCTATTGTACAGCAAGCAACAATGGCTGCTGCATCGACCAGAGAGACACATAAATGTAAGAATTTTCGGTGTAAATAATTGATTTAAAAATTAGGATAGCATCTTGGAAGTTTGTGCCCCCTTACCCCTTGGTTTCAAGGGCCAGGGGGTAGGGGTAAGATGGAGAAATGGGATTTAGCCTTTAATCCATGTTAAAACGGGCAGAGTGCCCCTTTAAGATAGGAGCGAGACAGTGTTTAGAGCTCCCTGGAACTGCCCAATTTGTGATTTCTTTTTTCTTGATGCATTTTTCATAATGTCATGGGAGTATCACAACATTTCCGGTGGACACATGGAGAAGTAACACTTTTTTTTGTTAATAATCGGGTGCAGCAGTGTGTTTGACAGCTCTGGGGAAAGTAATGCTGGAGTTGCAGCTACCATCCAGCTTTTCTAATAAGATAATTCAATAAAAAATGTTTGAATGAAAACTTGAGTAGCATGGGTCCTTCCAAGAATATCTAATTAATTGCATAGTAAGAGCATAGCAAGTGTGTGGCTGAGAGAGAGAGAGAGAGAGAGAGAGAGAGAGAACAACTGTGGATGTGCTGAGAGTAGACAGGTGTTGGTGATCGGAGAGAAGAAATTAGCAGTAAAGCTCTCAAGGAGTAGTAAATGTACAGTGTTGGTTTCAGTTTGTCTGTGAATAAACACTACAGCTCCTTCAGGCCCAAGTAACGTTCCTGTGTCTTGCCTCCCAGCTGTTAGGGAAATTAAGGAAGCTGTAACTTAAAGCAGGAATGGCTTTGTTTCCTTATTGCATATTAACTTTTGAAAATCAAATCAAGCCTCCTACACTAACTGACTGTCTTGAACCACTTTATTTCATTGCATTAGGTCAGCCCACACAAAAGTTTTACAACAAGCTATTCCAAATAAGTCTATGTGCAGCGGAGCTGGAGGTGAAACATTGTTTCAGCAAACTGTTTTAAGATTGACACTCCTTTGCCAGTGATCGCATCATTTTGATGAGCAACCATTGGAATTAACAACATGGATTTAGGTCTAGTTGCTAAGGCAAATGCATTAGCAACGCTTTGTGGCATAAAAGGAACCGAAAAAGACCATTTCATTGCAATTATTTGAATGACAATAATCCTCAACTAAAATATCATGATTTAACTTTTGCTGAATTCTTCTGCTTGAAGATTGGTGAGGGGGGAAAGGGAATGCTGGGCCAGATGGCAGAGACTAACTTTGCTGTTTGACTTCAGGATTATCTCAGGGCGAGCTTTAGCCTGCTGGCAAGCTGTGACAAGCAGTTTTGCAACGTGAACACAATCTATCCCTCTCATTGCCCTCCACAGCCTGCCTGTGCACACAGCAGATATCGTATTAATCTGAAAATATCACTCTGAGAAGCAACAGTGTGTTTTATTTTCAACTTGTATCCACCAGATAAACACTCTGAAATGTATCTATAACCAAAGCCAGTGATTTCAACATGTAATGTATAAGAAAATAACTCATCCTAAAATTTTTTTAAAATTCCCTGTTGGGTTTAGTAAAATTAGTAATCTAATTCTTTGAATACCAGAATTATTATTTTACTAAACTAAACAAACTAAAAGGAAAATGGTGGGAGAAAGTGAGGGAGGGGCAATAGAAAGAAGAGTTGTATGTGAACATATTGAAATGGCTGGTAGCTCAGCGAGACAGTCCATTACTCCCCAGGATTAATTATATTAACACAGTTAATTAGTTCAAACAGGTGTCATGGTGCACTGACTACATTAAAGACAGACACAAAACAAATATTAACACTGTCACAAATATGCAAACTAAAGCACAGACACCATCACATTCAGAAAATCTCTCTCACACACACACACACACACACACACACACACACACACACACACACACACAAAATATGGAAACCATGCTAACACCGTCTTTGATAATGTATGCCAGTGCCACGGAAATTACAACAACCAAGGCAAAATAGCATGGAGTGATTATGCCCCCCGCCTTAGCCTGCCAGCCTGGCAATGCATCCTACCCTTATGGCCAGCCTGGTAAATGGGGAATCCACAAGGAAGCGGCTTCATGCATCACATCAGCCTGACCCTGATGGATCCCATGTGTGTCCGTCAGAAAGTTTCCTTTCCAGTCATGGCTTCAGTAGAGGTCTCTTTTCTTCTTACATACAGTATTCCATATGATCTGGTAATGTCTCAGGAACTCACAGAAAATGCTGGAGGATGTGATAAGGACAATGTATGTTCTTCCTTACTTAGATTGTTGCCACCACAACACGGATAAGCAGCGGAAAATGAATAGAAGGATGTATGGCTAAATGGATCAAATGCTGAAAGTGCCTTAAGCTGCAGTTCATTTTGTGACTGCTACATGCTGGGTACAAAACAGCTCATTCTAATGGAGTAGAAGAACATATTATCTCTCCTGGTCTAACTGTCAGTACATTTTCAACATTTATCTCCACACAATCTCTAATTAATTTTTTCTAATGTGTCTTGGTGAAGTTATTTTTCCTATTGAGTAGACAGTAAAGCTAGACGAAAAATGGATGATTATGACGAAAACAAGGACAAGGATTAAAGACAGAAAGGGAAAAGTTTTTAAAAATAAAGAAAAAAGGGGTGGAACATAGGACACGTGTAAAGGAATGGGGGAAGAAAGGTAGGAGAAAGTAAAATGAAAGAGGCACAGAATAATGAATGAATGGGCTTAAAGAGAAGCGAGAGCAAAAAAGCATGGGGTAATATTCCTGTGGCAGGGAAAAGACATAAGGAAGTGGGAAGCAAGATAAATAGTGTGAAGGAATGGAAAAGGAAGAGGGGAGGAAGGATAGAGGAAAAAAGTAATAAAAAGTTGAGGCAGCAGAAAATGGCAGGCAGGGAGGGAGGGGGACTGGATGGATGGGGTGTAAAACAGGTGAAGAAGCAGAAAAGAGGAGAGAAAGGTTAAGAGGAAAATGAAGTGAAAGGGGCTGGAGGATAGAATGTAATAAATGGAGAAAGTGACACGGAAGAAATAAAAGACAGGAAAAATATTTGGGGAAATTAGATGAAGAGCGTAAATGAGTGATGGACAGAAGAGGGGAGTAAGTAAGAGAAAGGCAGACAGAAAGAGCAGATGTCAAACAAGGGGTGTGTTGGAGAAAGAGTATAAAGGATTTTAGATACAAAAAGAGGAAAGACACCAATTGAGTGAGAGAAAGGTGTAAAATGAATGAGGTGTGTGAGAGAAGGACAGCGAGTAAAAGAGTGAAACAGGTCTGCAGGGAAGAGAAACAGAGACTGATGTGTGTAAGAGAGGGAGAGAACAGGGGAGAGGGAGAGTAAGGTATATTGCAGGACTAAGTGGCCAGAGCGCTGGCTGCCAAATATAAAATCAATAGACACTATCTCAGTCCAACCCCCTACTGCTGAATCCATCAAAAAAATTTAACGATTCCTCAGTAAAAGATGCAGCAAAGCAGCACTACAAAACCTGAGAGTGTGTGTGCAGATTTACAGTACACAAAGATGACAAGCTTGTTTTGTGTGCATGCACACAGCGTAAGTGTGTGTGCTTTATGGACATGTCTTTGCGTATGTGTATAATGTAACAAAGAGGACGTTTGTGTGTAAATCACTTTGTTAACTTCACTGTCGCCATTGATGGGTCAATGTATCCGTCTGTGTATCTGTTTAAGTATCCACGAAGGTGTTAGTGTGTATATGTTATACCTCAGAGTGTGTGTGTTTGTGTGTGCTCGCGAGTTTGTGTAAGCTGACAAGCGGTTTATGCCAGGTAATTTCCAGGTACATAAGCTAAAACATCGCCTGCATTTTATGGACTTGCAATTGTGTTGATGTTGTCAAGGTCTCTTAGTCCGCCTGACACACACACACACACACACACATACACGCACACACACACAGGGATGTGATACAACAACTATGATAGCTAACGCTCAGAGATTCACACCCCACGGACTTGACCGGAAGGGATCCATTTCCTGACAGCAACCACAAATCATCCACACATGCACCACATATACATCCTCAGTGTGTGAACTTTGTGTCTCTTGAAGAGCGTTTTTAGAGAGGAAAATACATAAATGTATACATATAAAGTATTAGTTTTTAATGGATGCAAATTCCTTGATTCCTGTAAAGCTGCTGGCAGTTGTAAAATCCAAAATGCTACAATTAAACTGAGCAGAGCACTCCACTCTCCCCTGGGACATTTCCACGATTCACTGCTTTGCTGTTCCACCCTAACACACTCAAACGCGCGCACACTCGGCTGACAAGCTGGCCCACTGACAGTGAGATGTGAAAATCCCATTCACATTCTTCTGTAGATGTCTGGTTTTAAGAAAAACATGTTATATTTGAGATGTCATGGAGAGAATTACACTAACCACAATCCTAAAGTGTAACAGTGCCGTCTTTGCTTGGTGGAGCTCGCTGTTACCATAGAGACAGAGCATAACAAGTCATACTCTGAAAGCCACGCCCATCGGAGGGGAAATTAATCGGCGCCACAATATGCAACCAAGGGCTGAAACGCTAACATCCCACCACACAGCAGCGTTTAGGAATTAACAAGGAGGCACCTTCATGGAATACAAAGTCAATGGAGAGAGATGAATTGCTTTCCCCTGCGGTATAGGCAGAACTTAAATGCGCTTTGTCACTATGGAAATGTCTAGCGCACCTGGGAACGGCGAGTTTCTGCTATCACTGGACTCTACGATCTATATGTACACATTCTTGCATCTCTGCCTTTTCCACTTTTTTCTTTGAGTCAAATCAAATGTTTTATGGTCACAATCTCAGAGTTCAGTGGCTTGGTTCCAGGCTTAAAACTCTTAATATTAGGATATTCTGAAATGTCGATGGAGTAAAAGAATAGAAAGAGCTTTTCATAAAGTGGGTGGTCACTGTTGAGCTCCATTATTGGGAGTGAATATGCAGGCAAGGAAAGCGGAGAAGAATAGGGACGTGCATTAAAAATAGAAAGAGGTGGATGAGTATTAAGGATACACTGGGGAAAAGGAGAGAGATTAGAAAACAAGAGGGAAAGCAGGAGTGAAGAGGGTGGAATCGGAAAGAGGAAAGTTGGGCAGTGGGGTGAGTAAGACAGATAGATGGAGGGACATGGTGAGTGAGGGTGACAGAGAAAATGAGTGATAGAAAGAGAGACACGGAGAGAGGAGTGTCAATTTGCATAGGGGTGAAATTAAAGTAGCTTTGAAAGGCATTTCAACTAAATCAATGTAAAGTCCTCTACTGTAGGACTAGGGGATATATCTAAACAACGGGCAATCTTAGAGGTCCACACACACACTGATATGCTAGCATAAACATGCACACCCTCCCCCACACATTCACGTAAGCACACTAGTCTCTAAAGAAAAGCACATGTTCTGTTCAGTGAAGTACAAGCACACACACAAAAATATATATACTGTGTGTGTGTGTGTCTATATATATATATATATATATATATATATATATATAGACACACACACACACACATATTCACATGCCTATATACACATGTATATACGGTATGTGTCTATATATACACTATATGTGTAAATGTATATGTACAGTATATATGTGTACATATATACATATACACATACACATACAATGTGTGTATACAGTATATATAAATAAAACATACTGTACATATATACACAAACAATAAAAAAAATAAAAAAAACAAAAAACATATATACACAAACATGCACATGCAAGAACACAATAGAGCCATGAAAGAGGCCATCTCTGTGAAGCCAATGTGTATTGCCGAAGCAGATCGTTGCACCCAACTTACACTAATTTGTGAGTTTCAATGCTGGCAATAATGCAAATTGGTGAGTTAATGACCTCTATTTAATCATATCTGAGCTTTATTCTCAGTTGTCCTAATTACATTTTTGTTTCAAAATTGTCCATTACAGCATTCATTTTATCCCTTATGAAGCTACCCTAGACCAAACCAGCTGAGCCAAAATAGACGCTTGTAATTGTTTTTTCTTCTTGTTTTTCCTGTTCTCTTATTACCTGTATAATTAATGACTCAATCAATCAAGGATTATTGTAATATAACCTAATCAGTAGGAGCCTACGGCATGGTAATATTTTAGACTTGTGACAAGTCAGTATTAGGACACCGACTTAGCCCAATGGTTTCTACCTCGACAGTAACTCATGAGCTATAAAATGGCATGTACCCTCTAGTGAAACTTGCAAAGGGTCACCGAAAAGTCAAAGCAAGAGTTGATCAAAAAAGGGGTGTTGGTGGTATATAAAGTATGGTGATAAATAATATATTTAATTAATACAAGTTTATTTCTTTCTTTGGGTAAGAGATTACCTACATAAATATAAAAGGTAAATAACCAAAAGTGTATGCGATGGAATGGGACAGTGGATCAGAAGAAACTGCATTCTGATTCTGATCCTAAAAGGATCATCATGTGACCAAACATCTTGGCTCAGACAATTCATTCAGTTAAACTCATGTTGTGGTTATGTTTATTCAATTTATGATTTTACATCATTACTGGATTATGACGCAAATGGGAAATGTTGGCTCAGGTCAGATCACAAAACAGTATTTCATGCAATCCAGCCTTGGATTCCAAAAATATTGTCCCATTTCTAGGAAAATGATTTGCCAACCAGGCAGAATCGCCCTGCATGCCAGCAATATTGCCTAGCTCTATTTGATATACCTGCTGACCAGAATCACACCCTGCATGCCAGATTAAATATTCTTGTTAAATCTGTATACCAGCTCCACCAGATGCATCTGGATTTGGTGGTAGCACTTGTATTGTGTTTGGTGATCAAGTTATTCTGATTGGTTGATGAGTTGTGGGAATTAGTAGTCTCAAAAGAACAACAAATTTCATCAAGCCAATTTCACATCACAAGCATGATAATACCAGTTTTCCCATTTATTTTAATACCAGCAGCATCATTTGATTGTCAGTCAGTCCCCTGGGAAAATAAATCATCCCATTTACACTGAGCTAATGGGTGGGATTTTAATTAGAGCTGTCAACACCCCCGTTCTCCCTCTCTTTGTGTTCAACAGCTATTCAGCTTTTTCATTCACCTTTTCTTTTTTCAACACTCGTTTTGTTCTGCTGATTGCTATTCCACAGGGGCTATTCTACCAACTTTCACACACACACATACAGGCACACATAAAAAAAACGCATATACAGCACACACACACACACACACTCTCTCTCTCTCTCTCTCTCTCACACACACACACACACACACACACACACCATCAACGTACTGCTTTGTCAGATTAGTATTGAGGAATGAGAGCTGGGGGAATAGAGAATATAATGAGTAGACGTTGTAAACAGTGGAACTTCATGCCACTGTATTATATTACATTCACTGCAAGCAATCTCAGTACAAATCAATGAGGAATACTAAGTACAGAATAATGTGTGACCCTTTCACATAAATACATGCCTATTTCATCAACATATACTGTATTCAGCCAATATGCTCATTAGCTTCTCTCTGAGAACTACACACCTATACGGATAATACTTCTCTAATAATTCACAAAGTAGAGGAGTCTATTTTAAAAGCATGTTTCAATAGATCTAGCTGCTGTTGCTATCTGCTGCTAACCGCTATTTTAGTGTGGACTAAAAACTGGTCAGAGGGCATCCTTACTCTAAATGATCAGAATCAGAATCAGCTTTATTTTGCCAGGTATGAAGACATACGAGGAATTTTTCTTTGGAGCATCGTTGCTCCCAATGTGCTTACACAAACAAAAACAACCAAACAAAATATACACACTAATATATACACAATATATACATATTCTAAAATGTGGAGCATAGTGCAAAGGATACTGGTATAAATAGTATTATATTATTATATTACAATATGGACAGTATGAACATTTTGAACAGTTCTGAAATAGGAAATGAGAATGATGAATAATTAAATAATAAGTGAGATGTGAGAATGGGAATGATGAGTATGTTTGTTGGGTTGCACCTGCCATTTAAAATGGAGACTGTCCTCCCCAGAAAAAAATGCTATGCCATAGGTTGCCATAGGTTGTTTAAGCAGCTATTATGACTCATATTAAAGTTTATTGTGGCGTTGCCCTACAGTGGCCCTCTGCAATTATTACGGGAGCAAAGTAGGAAATAAGGTCAGAGCGTCAACTTCCTCGTAATGACGGTGAATGCTAGATTAGATCTGCTGCATGTGTTGACGTGGTTAGGTTTACGCATGAGGAGTGGGGATTGGTTAGGTTAAGAATAAGGGTAAGCCAATCAGAGGCAGTATAAGGCGCCATGAGGCATGTCCTGTGACATCAACAGGTTTAGCGAATCTGATCTAGCATCTATCTGTAAAGAGGGCAGGTGGGGTGGTCAATGGGTCAAACAAACACAGGACTTTCACACAGGAGACCAGGGTTTGTGTCCTGTTCAAAGTTCAAGTTAACGGCAAGTTTTTTTTTTTTTTTAACTTTACAGAACAAACGGAACTACAACACAATCTGAGTCAAGTGGGAACTGGACGTTAAATAATGTAGCAGATGCTTTTAATCCCAATCTGAATCTTTTACTAAACCTAACCAAGTAGTTTTTGTGCCTAAAACTGTGACCATTTTGACAACGTTAATGACGAGTATAAAACCACGACCGTTCGATTGAAAAAGCTGCTTAGTTGACAATTACATTGGTTACCACCAATGAGGTGAAACAACTATAGACTGTTGTAGTTTCTCTAGTTTTAAACAACAAAAAACAAAATTTTTGTTCAAGTTTGTTTCCTTACAAAAGTTTGGTGAAGAGTGTGTTTTGAGATAATCACAAGGTCTGGCAAATATTAGATTCAGCCTGTACCTCAGGACAAACAATGAGTATCACTTATTACAAGATGTGTTGTGCCTAATAATGTGCAGATGTGATGAAAATAGCTTCAGTATATTATTTTTCAAAAACCACCTTTGCATTCCGCCTTGCCAACTCAGCAGTTAATCTCTCTCAGGTAAGACTGACTCCTATTATAAGAAAGTAATACTACAAAAAAAGTGTCCTGCATAGGTTCTGCAGAGGAGCTCTCAGAGTAAGTGCCACAATTTCTAACCTGCATGATGGACCTGCACTGAGTACATGCAGTAGCTGTTGGATGTTAAGAGGGGTAATGTGATTATCTACTGGAGTTATAATTCTGAGATCTGCATGTTTAACATATCTTAATACTTGTGAATACAAATTACATTTGGATTGGAAGTCTTGGTTGCTGCACTGGTAAATAGTGTAATTTTTGCTACATTCATATTAAAAAAAAACATCTGGCTCCATAACTGACACAAAAACGGTAACACCAAACTGTTTGCTGCTTACTGTGTTTATACTATACACTGAAGATTTGAGGAGTTGAGACAAACAAAAAATTTGAGCAGGGGGTGGCTGAGATTTTAAAACAATGGCTGAAACGACAGTTATCCGATTTTATAAAGAAAATAAAAAATTGCACTCATCAGAAGCACTGACTTTTTTACATCCACATATAGGAATAAAAACGTACGAATACTATACAAGACATTGTTTGTAAAAAGTACAATTTAGACTTGAGGGCAAACCCTCTATATTCCAATTATGGGCATGAGCCCCATAATTGCTCTCAACCGTAACCCTGCAGCTGTCAAAACTGATTTGAGATACAGGGCCCTATTTTAACGATCTGAAACGCATATCAAACGCGAAACACAAGAAGCTTTGTGGGCAGATGTAGGGCACTGTTGCTATTATTCCGGCGGGATAAATGACTCACTCTAAATCGCAAATCTAAAATGGGTTGGTCTGCAGTAGCTACATTACCCACAGGTGTGGTTTTGGCGTAACATGCAATTAACCAATCAGAGCGTCATCTCACATTCCTTTTAAAAGCAGGCGTGCTTGTTCCATGGCGGAGAGCTATTATAGTGGCGAGGAGATCGACGTTCTCGTCAGGGCCGTAAAAGACAGAAGTGGCATTGTATGGGGATGCGAGAACCCCAACCAAATAAGCTTTGGTTAAACAGGAGTGGGAGGAATTTGGCACAACTGTTTCCACGGTTGGCATCCCCAGGATAAACTGGATCCTGGGCATACTCAAGCTGTCCAACCTCAAGGTACACTTACAAATCAAGTTCACATATATAAATATTTCTTATGAAAATCTTTTTAATAATTATTGACATGAAATAAATGTAACACCACCATACTTAAAATCAAAACAATGTGACGCAGCTTCGCAGGAAGGAGACCCTGGACCCTGGAGAAGTGCGCACGAGCCAGCTGAGGAGGGAGCAGCGCAACCACCAAGGTGCAGAGGATCCACACCAACTACACGCCGGGGCAGCTACTGTTTTGACCCTTCCTCCTCCCCCCACTCCATCCACCCGCTCGACCAGGAGCACATTGCGCATTACCACTCCCGGTTTTCAACTTTTCATTTTCCGTCACAAAGACATAGGCCTACTTTCCGATGTTTTGGGCTCACTTTCATGAGGTTATGAATGCATGGTGATATTTCAGCAATGTAGTCTAACATTAGAGCAAGATTACTTTGCTTACCTCACTACAGACGATGCAGCTCTCCTCTCCCGTGCTGCAGCTGGGGCATTTGTGTGGCATCAGTTCATGCAGTTCAACATCACATCTAATATTTCTTCATTCAACACATCCATGATTCATGGAAATGTTGGGTAAAACACAAGCCACAAAGAATGCTGCGACTAGTTCACATCACATCTTCATGGACACCACAATGATTTCCCTCGTGTGGTAATATTTGTCCTCATAATTATGTATGGTTTGCAAAAATGGGGACTGCTGCGTCCGTGTAGATTAGAGAAGCAAAGTGTAGGCTATGTGCGTGCACACGCTACATTATGGCCAAGCATGCACCCTTAAAATAGCATCTGAATAATGCGCCACTGACTTTAGACTAGGTATTTCCAGGTCTGTGGTAGAATTGTTTTCTGAAACTGCAAAATAGCACCAGGGAACATCTGAGCCGGAACACGCCTCCCATGTTTGAGTTACTAGTTGTGTAAAGGTAAGTAACCCAAAGAGCAGATACAGAAAAGCCACAGTTCACTTACAATCACTGTAGTAAGTGCAAGTTAAGTTAATTTATACAGCACATTTAAACACAGCTTAAGATGATCAATTGCTATAAAAAAACTTTAAAATGAAATGAAAGTACTGTTTGAATGAAAGTAAAACACACACAAATATATTTATCAACAATAACTGATATGGGACAAAGCACAGAATATACACATAACAGATCAATGGGCCTAAAAAAGGCGTGCAAACTATACCTCCGTTGCTTTAGGCTGGGCTACTACTGTTATTAACAAGGTAACGCTACCTTGTCTTGCTTGTCAAGCTGGAGAACGAGTAAACACCAGCAGCAGAAGAGCTGCTAGAGGGACGTTACGTTCCTCACTTCCAAATGGAACAAAAATAGGATTCTGTAGGGAACTATACCCTGCTGTTGAACTCCCTTCCTCTTCATCAAGGAGTCCAACATGTTAGACAACATTTTTGGTGCTGAATCATCACTGTGGTGCTCCTGTGCCATGCCATGTTGCTTTTGTGCATCTTGCAATGAACACACTTTTGGGATTTATTTAGTGTGAAATGCCCCCACACCTTGGATAACTTGGGTCATACTGATTTCTCAGCCTCTGCCATGCGTTTCAAAATGTCACGGGTCTCTCCGATGGTTTTTCCTCTACCATTGCTCTGCTCTTTTTTTTTTTTTGGCTCCGTGTTTAACTCATTTGCACTCTCTCTCTCTCTCCCGTGAGGTCGAAGATCCAGCTGTTCCACTTAGCGCTCCTTCTAGAGGCCTGGAGCACTTCCGTTGTGGAATCTGATGTAGCGGTTGTTCTTTTTGCATTTGTTTTCGTGGTTTGTGTGCTTTTCTTTTTGCATCGTTTTTTATTTGCAGCGCGTTTATGTATTTGGTTGTGTTGTGTCTATATGCAGCGCGTTTATGTATTTGTGTTGTGTGTATATGCACCGCGTTTATGTATTTGTGTTGTGTCGTGTTTTGTCTATTTGCATGTGTTTTCTGAAGTTGCAGGGCGTTTGCCCCTGTCGGCCACCGTACAGTGCAGCTAAAAAACTACACTAATCAAAAAGCCACCGAGGTTTTAAAAAGTTGGGGTGCATCTTTAAATTTTAGCAGCCAAATATTGGTGCTGCATTGTTGCTATACATCTGTATTAGTGAGTTCAATTTGCATCTGAGGCTCTGTTAAGCCAGTGAAATAGCTGAACACACTCTCCCACTTAACTGCACAGTGAGTAAATGGTAATAGTATGGTAAACATTGTGACACAGAGGACTTGTCTCTTCCTCTCCCAGCAACTCATTTCCCTGACAAATGCAGCACTAAAAATGTTTACCAATTGTTTAACACCGCATGCACGGGCTTGTGTGTGAGAGCGTGTCTGCAGGAATGACTTGTTTGTGAAATAATTTGACAAACTCCCTATATTACCATTAATGTCCTAGTGATGACAACGGCTACCGTTAACTTGTTTTCCTTCCTCCTTTGTTTTGAACTGTGCCTCTCTTTCTCTGCCACACAAACACACATACACACACAGTAAATGCACACTTCTGCCAGTAAATCCAACTAATCTGCCTCAGCAGCATTTCATTACAGTACTGACACACTTATTTTCCATATGTGAAAATGTGTGCGTGAGGTGTGCACCTTCCAACCTTGTGTGAGTATATTCCAGTCTAGCATGTCCCTGTGTGAGTGTGTGTGTTTGCTTGATTGCATGTTTGTGTTTTCTGACCCGCTTTCTGGCCTCTCTGTTACAGGGGAGATGTACTACCAGCTTTTAAATTAGTCACACATCACTGCAGGCATAATACACGCAACACACTGGAACAAGTGGCACACACGTCGGAATGATGCATATACACCAGTAAGTCTTTCACACTTCTCACACACACACACACACACACACACACAGTTGTGAATAACAATAGTTAGAATGGTTAGAGGGGAGGAGAGAGGCAGAGAGAGTGTTTGAAAGATTGGGGCCCAAGACAACATTGGTGACAGGAAAGCAAGCAAGTTATAAAACAAGGAGAGGAAGAAACGTCTGTGACAATGAAATTGGTTTGAGCAATTGAGAGAAGACCATCACCATCAACCAGCCTATTCCATAATTCTCAATGCAGTTACATGGTACTCTGTGACAAAATAACACCTTTATACACAGAAAGATATACTGTACATATAGACATGTAAGCTATAATGTACAGTGACCTATCGATCACGTTTGGTAATGACAAGGCCAGGGACTTTTGAGAATGTGTGTGTTTGGGTAGATAAAGGGTGGTAAATATAATTGGTTGCCAACTACACAACTGTCAGTCATTGTAAGATGACTAACACAGCATATTTATGTCAAATAAACAAATTCATGAACTTAAAGTACTACATTTTAGAAAACATCAATACCTTGAAAGCACAGAGTATTGACTCCCAAGCAAAGCGGCTGCTGAATGCGTTTTGGTTTTTTGAAAACAATAACAACAACGTATGTGGTCTAGTATTTGAAGTACTTTGAAGAATATTTTAACTTAATTAGGCTACCTGTTTGAAATAAAAATGCCTATGTCTATAAGCAAACCGTTTCAAGTAATTTGCCATGTGGTCCAGCAGAAGGTGCTCTTAAATTCACTATCAGCTTTATCTACTGTATGCCCACAAGGACGGAGCTAGAAGGGGGGAACAGGGTGGCACAGTCCCCCTCTGAAATATGATTGATGCCCCCGGTGCCTATGTTGCACCATAATCTCAAGAGAGATACGACAGTTGTATGACCCCAAACTTTTTTTCCATTATGTAGTACTCCCCGTTAATTACAGTTAATTCCCATGTGAAGTTTCCACCTTGAATATGCCCGGAATTCTTCAACCTTAGTTCAAAATCAATCAAATTAGATTTTTTTGAAAAAGTGACATCCTATTCCCTTTCCCTCTAAATATTCCTATATTCCTTTCATACTTACTCTCTCTTTTTCCTACCTTTAGTAAAGCTTTGTGATTCTCTCCTTCTCTGCCTCATCTCTTAGAGAAGCTTTATGATTTTTCCATATACATTTTAAGTCACAGAGTCAGAGGTGTGTGTGGTTGTGCCTGCACGCCTGTCTTGTCTATTGGATTATACTCTGGTGGCACCCATTTTTAGTCCAGCACACAGGAGGAGAGAAAGTTCAGCAATCCAAACATCAGTCTTGATATCACCAGGCCGTCCCCTTGAAATCAGATAATCCTGGAGGCAAGTAATGAAAGAGGAAGAAATATTCCTTTTTTTTTCCTTTGTCTTTTATTATCTCATTCAATAAGAGGTATCCAAGAGAGATGCAAGGAGATGCAAAGAGTGAAAAGGCCCCTATAACTTATATTTATATTGTTTATATTGTTTATTATTGTTGTTATTTATGATTTTACTTGTATTCTGAATTATAATTTATATAAATGAAAACAGTTGCTGTTCTTTACAGCAGTTTCTCCAATGGGGGTACATGTACCCCTAGGGATACTTTGGAGTGCTGCAGGGTGTGCATGAAATTTTTGCAAAAAATGCTAATTCAAAAATGTCATGCATAGTTCCTAAAATAATACTATAATAACAAATTAATTAAGTGATGGATTCTAAACTTACGAAATGTAGCATTGTAATGTTTTTGTATAAAAACGTTTGTTTAGTAAATCTATCACTGCCAGCCCTGTATTGTACCTCTTGAAATACTTTTTTTTTTACTAAGGTACAATATTGAAAATGGTTTGAGAAACACTGCTTTACAGTTTAGTGTGTGCTGTAGGAGAAGCTCTTCTAATTTACAAAAAATTTAATTCATCTAGACAGAGTGCAAACATGTGGAGATTCTGTCTGGGTCTGGTCATCAGAGATGTTCCTGGAATCATTTGGTATTTCAAGTCTTCCCACATCCTAAACCCTTCTCCAAGCGACCCAGCTGAGGCTTCCAAGACCCAGCTTGTGACCAGATGGCCCACTGCTCAGTCCCCCTTGGTGCTCCTCTCTTGAGCCACAGCCATCTCCGGGCTCACTCTGCTGCTTCAGTGGTTATGCAGTTGGCTGGGTCCCTCCTCTTTTGCTCAATGCCCAAAAAGCGGAGGGCTGTGGGCAGATATCAAACAGCAGATCATGACCGATGATGGGGATTAGACCTCCGGTGCTAGGTCTAGCTGCTATCGTTTTCTTCAAGTAGCTGCTAGCTAGCCACCAGCCGTTGTGACCCAGGTCAGTTTAGTAATGTTCCGATCCTGGTGTCGCCTCCGATTAGGGCTGTAGTCAAGACCACCTTTGTCAAGTCCAAGGCAAGGCAAGGCAGCTTTATTTATAGAGCACATTTAAGCAACAGGGCAATTCAAAGTGCTTTACACAAAATCAGTTAAAAACAATAAAAACAGTTAAAAGAAAATAAAACCCATAAAAAAACAGAAGAAACATTTCAAAAATAAAAACAGATAAAACACAGGAATAAAAGTTACAGTGCAGTATAAAAGAATAAACAGTAAAGAAATGAGCATCATTTAAAGGAAGGCAACATCAAAAAGAAAGGTCTTCAGCATTGATTTAAAAGAACTGAGAGTAGCAGCGGACCTGCAGGTTTCTGGGAGTTTGTTCCAGATATGAGGAGCATAGAAACTGAAAGCTGCTTCCCCCTGTTTAGTTCTGACTCTAGGAAAAGACAGTAGACCTGTCCCAGATGACCTGAGAGGTCTGGGGGGGTCATAGTGTACTAGCAGATCAGAAATGTATTTTGGCCCTAAACCGTTTAGTGATTTATAAACTAGCAAAAGAACTTTGAAATCAATTCTTTGGGGCACAGGAAGCCAGTGTAAAGACTCCAGAACTGGAGTGATGTGATCCAGTCTCTTGGTCTTAGTGAGGACCCGAGCAGCAGCGTTCTGAATCAGCTGCAGCTGTCTGATTGATTTTTTAGGGAGACCTGTAAAGACCCCGTTACAGTAGTCAAGTCTACTGAAGATGAAAGCATGGACAAGTTTTTCCAAATCCTGTTGACACATAAGTCCTTTAACCCTTGATATATTCTTAAGGTCTTAATGTGGCTGTTAAAGTTCAGGTCAGAGTCCATGACTACACCAAGATTTCTGTCTTTGTCTGTTGTTTTTAACATTGTTGTTTGAAGCTGAGCGCAGACTTTTAATCGTTCCTCTTTTGCTCCAAAAACAACCACCTCAGTTTTTCCCTCATTTAATTTCAGAAAGTTCTGGCACATCCAGCCGTTAATTTGTTCAATACACTTAGTCAGTTTTTGGTGGACTTGTCACCTTATTTGGACGTGGGTTAATAGGAAATACATGTATTTTCAAAAAACATTAAAGTTTGGTTAAACAACAATGAACAGAGTGTAATTTAACATATGTTTGTATTATTTGAGACAAATTTCAGAATTTTAAAATAAATCCATCAGGAAGAAGTTGTTTAGGGAACACACACACACACACACACACACACACACACACACACACACACACACACACACACACACACACACACAGACAGACGGCTTGGCAACGTTAGCTAATGTCCGCTAGCATACAAACGGGCTAACTATAGCCAGTTAGCTTTTTTATAACGTAACAAAAACCCACCCATCTCGTAGGAGCAAAGCTTATTTCATGTAATAAAATGATGGCTCAAAAGGAGCACTAACGCCACAGGTCTTATGTTGACAACGAGGACGCAGATATAGGAAACTCCGAAGGCAGCCGTAATATTTAACTTGTAAGCTAGGCTAACGCTTGTGCGCTAACGTTAGCAAACGTTGGCGTAGTGTTAGCTAGCTGTCTAAACTTGTAAAAAGCCGAACAATATCTCCACCTGAACTGTATTTCACTTTCCCTCCAATATTATCATCAACATAATAAAGACACCTGGACTCGGTCGAGACCAAAAGCCATATTTGGCAAGACCAGTGGCCGAGTCCGAGACAAGTCTGAGTCCATAGAAAAATGGTCTTGAGTCCGGACTCGAGTCCAAGATCAGTACTACAGCCCTGCCTCCGATACTCCCAAAAACCCTGGTATCGGAAAGTACTGGAGTTTATTCACCGATCTGATGCCACGTAATAAAGAAACAGAATGAAAATCTACGTTAAAGTAGCTTATTTATGTTCTTTTTTGGTTACAAATGACAGCCAAACTGGATAAAAAAAGAAAGTTCTGTGGCATTCACTGTTTGTGTTTGTTCATGTTTCACAAAGAGTTTAACCTGAGCCATACCGGCAACTAATGTAGAAATCATACAGGGATAGTATACAGTTGTTAAAATATAATAAAATATATGACACTGGTATCGGATCAGTACTGTATCCACCAATATGCAAGTTCAGGTATCCGAATAGGTATCGGGAAGCAAAAATTGTATCAGACCATCTCTAAATATATTACATCCATGCGGGACCACACTAGCTAGTTAGCCTGGGAACCAAGGCTAAATCTGCCGAGCTTATGTTCATTTACTTCTGACAATGGACTGTTTCACCTGTCAAACAATTCTGCTGTTTAAGAACAAGTCATAAATCAGAGGTAGACTTTTTTTAGGTACTTTTTAAGAGGAAATTTAAGAAGATATTGGTGAATGATGCCCTCATAGTAGGGCTGCACAATCAATCGAATTTTAATCACGATCACAATTTTGGCTTCCCACGATCAAATTTGCGTAATCAAGCGATATTTTAAATATGTCATTCCGTTCAAAGAACGCTATTTTTTTTTTTTTGCAAATCCCATCTATCGCTCTGTAAACCTGTTTTGGTTAAAATCAACAAATAATCGTGATAATTAATCGTGATCTCAATTTTGATCAAAATTATCGTGTTTATCATTTTGGCCATAATCGTGCAGCCCTATCTCATAGAAAACAAAATGTCTTCACTAAAAAGACTAAAAAAATCCATCAGAGCAGTTAACACCTACAGCATCAGGCTTGACTGTATGCAACAGTGTAGAGGGTTTTTTTTTTAGTTAAAAGGTTGTACTTTTTAGGAACAGTAGGATATTAATCATGTGCACACAGTCATACACATACAGTAAGGCACTGCTAACCATGTGTAGCAGCTAATTAAGCAGAACATGTTTCTATTTTGATAGGGACACAGAATAAATAACCCTGAACTACCATTACCGTGGTTTACACATGCACGCACACACATACTAGAGACAAATGGATGCAAACCCACAGGACAAATCCACACAAGTGCCTAATTTAAATTAGCATGCTAACAACAGTAATTGGGGAAAAACCACAGGATACAGCAATACAGTGGCTTTCATTCAGGCATCTAATGTGGTTTTGAACCTTCTTTTTGCAATAACAGATAGTTCACATGAAGAGAGAGAGAGAGAACAAAAAGAAAGGGACTGAGAGAATAGAGGTGGAAAAGCAAAAATAAATGTTTTCATGTTTTTATATACATTTTCAATTTTGTGCATGAAAACAAATGCAAATGCAAAAAAAAAGAAAAAGTAATTATAATTGTAATGCCCAACTGAGGTGGTGTGGAGGAAAAAAATTCTTGCAGGTCCAATTCAGTGGCAGGTTCAGATGAGTTTCATTCACTGCGCAGTGGAGAAAGCCAACACCAACAGTGACCCAAGAACAATGCTGTGTTTTAACGCTAAGCTAAAGGCAGACAGACTTCATTAACACAGGAGACACTAATGGTTTTGTTGTTCAGAGAAAATAATAGGAACTTAATCAGTGAGCAGGAAAGAGGATATCAAAGATAAAATAAGACTAAAACTGTTATTTAGACAGACGGAAGCAGATTTTGGGAAGCAAACTTAATGTCACAGTAGCTGCTTCTGTTTCTTCAACTGTAGACAAAACATGGTTTTGCATTTGTTACATGCCTCCTCTACACCAGTAACAGCCCCAGACTTCAATAACAGATGGATTTCAGCCTCCAGCTATTAATAAAAACATCACAGGGTACCAGTAAAAAAGAAGAGACAAATTGATTAAAAAAAATTAGCGAATACATACGGCATAAAAATAGTAAGCATGAATCAAATTATGTATCAGAGTTGGTGCTCAATTAAGTGTGTCATCCTAAGTCCTCTTGGAACATCTGTGTTTTTTTTTTTTTTTAACATAACATCTGGCATCATCTTTCATCCCGCAAAGCATGTTAAGTAGGTTTATAAACTGATGGTGTGTGTACACAGTTTGTGTATGTTGAGACATTCTACAATTAATACGCCTGGATTTCAGTCACTAATGTTTAACTTCATTTCACACGTTGCACTGTACCTGAAAGTTACTTTAAAACACACATTATATGTACAAACACACACATATATATACACACACACACACACATACACACACACACACACACACACACACACATATACACACACCCACACACACACACACATGCACGCACACACTCTCTCCCCAGACCATCTCAATTGGGTTCAGGTCCGGCAGAGGTGACTCTTGGTCTTCCTTTCCCGGGGCGGTCCTCATGTGAGCCAGTTTTTTTTTTCCGGATCGAGTTACCTTAATTTCTTAAAGTAATGATGGCCACTCGTTTCTCTTCACTTGGCTGATTGGTTCTTGCCATAATATGAATTCTAACAGTTGTCCAATAGGGCTGTCGGCTGTGTATCAACTTGACTTCTGCACAACACAACTGATGGTCCCAACCCCATTAATAAGGCAAGAAATTCCACTAACTAACCCTGACAAGGCACACCTGTGAAGTAAAAACCATTTCAGGTGACTACCTCATGAAGCTCATTAAGAGAACATCAAGGGTTTGCAGCACTATCAAAAAAAGCAAAGGGTGGCTACTTTGAAGAAACTAGACTATAAGACATGTTTTCAGTTATTTCACACATTTTTGTTAAGTACATAATTCCACATGTTCATTCATAGTTTTGATACCTTCAGTGATAATCTACAATGTAAAGTCATGAAAATAAAGGAAACACATTGAATGAGAAGGTGTGTCCAAACTTTTGGCCTGTATGGTGTGGATAGCACTAATGGGAAGTACGCAGTCTACATAAAACTGGAAATACCTACTAAAAAAGAGCACATCTTACTATCTTTAGGCAGGTTCACATCTTTTCAAAAGCAGTTCTTTCATTGTAGTAAATGGAAGGCACAGGGTGGATAGAAAGTGGTCACTGTGCACTTTATGTAGACTCACAACAACATGGATAACATGGATAACATGCATTAAAAGGGCAATTATTATATAGCATATTCAGGATTTTACTTGCTTTGTTTGTACATGTTTGAACATGTTTACATACTTCATACTTCACATGGCTGCAGCACCTGTAGGAGCGCCTGCCTCTTTAATCCCTCCTCCCAAAAAAGCCCAGTCTGCTCTGATTGGCCAGCATGCTTCCTGGAATCTCTGAAGCCTCCGCTCCATGTTTTTAGCTGTAGCTACGGATTATCTAACAGGAGTTTTTACCATGAAAAATCAGCAATATAGGCTTCTAAACCAAATATTACACAACTGGAGATGTCCCGACAGTAAAGGGACTGGAATTTGGGGAGAAATGACCGCAGATAAAGGCTTCTGAACCAGAGAGCGGATTGGGCTCTGTTCTAGCCCAGCCCGCGTCCAACAGGCTTTAGATATTTATGTCCGAGCCCGACACAGTTAAAATCTAATTTTTTTCATACTAATGAGACACGTTTGTTTGTGTGGAAAGCCTGCTTTTATTAAGCAACTGTAGGAAGGCATTCGGAAATGCCAAGAGATGAGCGCATCAGCGCACACGGGGCAACAAGCACACGTTAAAACAGGCACGCACAAGAGGCCCAATTCTATAGCAAAATTAAATTAAATGAACATAGGCCTACCAAAAATGGCCCCAACCTGGCGCTGATGTGACCGAGCCCGACCCAAACCCAAACATCATTTCTAAATATCCATTCATCTTCTATGAACCAAACACTACCCAATCAGACATGCTTCAGCAGTAATGCGACCCAGAATTGGGGAGAATTTGACAACATTTGCAGCCAAGGTGACCTTGTTTGCTGCCGTTAGCCTTGTAGCTACTTTAGTTAGCAGTTGACACTAGTAAAATACATTAGAATAGAATAGAATAGAACAATAAAAATCATATCAAGGCTTTTAAACAAAATACTTCTAAAAGAAAATGTTTCAAGAGTAATGTGTTGTTGAATTGGAAAGAAATTAACGACATTGGCAGCCAAGGTGACATTGTTTACTGCAGTTCGCATGTAGTTACATGGGACAAGGTTAACACCACAGTGGCTTAAAAACAAAAAAATAAAACACTGCGTAACACTTAGCCAAGAGTAGATAAAAACTGTAACCAGAGTGTTCAGAATAATTGGAAATCTGAAAATGTTTGCTCACAGGGACATGTCTAAAACACGTTTACCTCAATTTTGGCCACATGTAACCTGAAACTCCAACATAACATTGTAAGTATGACTAAAAATGCGGAAAAGCATAATATGTGACGTTTAAGAACACAACACCAAAACGACGCAAATGTAAAATGGTAATATTTGACTGGCTTGGTTTCAAATGGATACCCGGGGTCTCTTGGGCCTTTAAGCTGTGAGAATTTGCCAATACACAAAGGTATAGTGAGCACCAGTGTTAGCCTAACTTACTAGGTCAATATTACGGCTGCCTTCGGAGTTTCCTATATCTGCGTCCTCGTTGTCAACATAAGACCTGTGGCGTTAGTGCTCCTTTTGCGCCATCATTTAATTACATGAAATAAGCTTTGCTCCTACGAGATGGGTGGGTTTGTGTTCTGTTATAAAAAAGCTAACTGGCTATAGTTAGCCCGTTTGTATGCTAGCAGACATTAGCTAACGTTGCCGAGCAAGCTGTCTGTGTGTGTGTGTGTGTGTGTGTGTGTGTGTGTGTGTTCCCAATTTCTTCCTGATGGATTTATTTTAAAATTCTGCAATTGTCTCAAATAAAAACTTAAACTTGTTAAATTACACTCTGTTCATTGTTGTTTAACCAAACTTTAATGTTTTCTCAAAATACATGTATTTAATCTGGAGTGAAGCTATGTTGTCATTTAGTTGCTCAAATGCTCAGTACTAGTACCTACTGTAGCAGTAGCGTCTATGTAGCTATTATGAGTTATCACCATATGATATCAAGGGGAATGGCTATATTCATAAATTTTGGGTGTTCTGACACTGTTTTTGCTTTTATATCGCCACATAACCCAAATTTTTTTTTCTGTCCTGGACTCGGTCTTGACTCGGACTCAAACCTCTTTGGACTCGGTCCTGACTTGGACTCGACTAGTCCTGGTCTTGGACTTGTCTTGGACTCGACAAAGGTGGTCTTGACTACAGCCCTAGTTCAGTGCATGTGTTTAGTTTTTTTACTTTTGCAGTGTTTCAAACTTTTTAGTAACGTTACGGGAATCGCAAGCCTGATAGCAGGTTAACTTTACATGATTGTCCACGGCAGGTTGACGTTTGGTTGCTGTTCTCCAAAAGTTGATTCGGACTTAACGTTTTGCCGCAAGAACAGAACGACCTGCATTTTTACCAGACTGTCTGATGAGTGACGACCGACGCAGTGTGTGTGAATGAATGTTCAGCCAGTGCCTCACTGTATTGGTATTATTCACTTCTGAATTGTTTACCTTTATCAATTGAATGAAAACGACACCAGTCTGCTTCAGTATAACCATACACACCTCTAATGGAGATTTATTCTAAACAAACATCAGATTGTTTGCTTGCAACTCAATTATTCTCCATTCTTGGCTGAGATGGACACCATAGTCATAGTCTACGTTTTGAAAAACCACATCCCTGTATGTACATATACGGTGTGTGTCAGCTGCTGCAGGCATGTGCTAAATGACTGCTGCTGTTGATAGTGAGTTGTAATGTGAGAGCCGTCTCATGTTTTATGGCACCTCAGGGCACTGTAGTCTGAGGATGTCATGTTTATGTCCCATCAATATTAAATCACCATCAGTGCGGTTATTCCTATTAACCCACACATGAACACACAAACAAACAAAAAACTAGAACAAAGACTAGAGCTGCAATATTGTAGGTTTGCAATTGTTCAGACACTAATAAATTATCACAGTGACACCTGAAACAAAATGCACACACTACATATTCATGCTTCCCATATTCATGTATTATTAAAGACATCATGCAGGCTCAAAAACTCAAACTCATAAATAATCCCACTCTCACAAAAATAAACTAACTCAAAGGTAAAACATCTGAAAAATAATATAACAGCAGTTATGAGGAAAATCCAAAAGGCTCATTCCTCAAGAGGGTAATTGCACGTGTGACTTCAAGTCTCATCATTTCTGGTTTAAACAATTCCATCAATGTACCAATATGTCACTTTATGCAGCTTCCTCTTTCAGACCACATAGAACAAATGACCTAAAACTAGGTTTGGGTACCGAAACCCAGCTCCACTATGGAACCGGTTCCTACAAAAACGGTAGTTTTCGGACTGGACTAGAATGCAAATTCCGGTTCCTCTTTTTGGTTCCACTTAATGTGTCGACATTTTTTTTTTTTTCTTTGTGGCACGTGTGTCTGCTTGCGGTGTGAAGTGCATGTCCACGCTATTCTCCGATATGCACTCTACAAACACTGCTGACAGATGGCTTTTTGTTCACGCTCCAAAACGGACGTAAAAATTTAACACTTTCTCTGTAGTCTACCGTTAGCTAGCTATCGTAAATGTAGGCTCCTTTTAAAATGCCATATTATCCCTCTGGATTCACCAAAACGGGCATAAAAGCATAGTAACCATTCAATGCACATAATCACTAGTAAACACTTGCTCTGCTAGTCTATTGTTCAGGACAAGACCCTTGAGCCTGGTGGGGGGGGAGCAAGACAGCCTCCCCAAATTGTCTGCCCTTTCAAACTGTGTGTGTACAGACCTCTTAGACACCATCTGAGAGAGTTTTCTCCTGCCTGTGCAGGACATGCCATAAGTCAGGAAAGGTATCATATCTTTCATAAGGTATAATATCATATCATATCCAAACCCTAGCTAAAACTGCAGTAGTGTGTGCCTTCTGCTTCTCTGCTACACAGTTATGATTGCAACATTGTTACATATTGTTTTCTGCCATTTTTTACTTTTTTTGAAGGCGTTCTTAACCTCTCACTGCGCTGCTTCCCTCTAATGGCTCAATTTCCCCACCTGCTGCCTTCTTATTTGTTCGCAGAACTCTCCTGCTACTTGCTAATGCTTGTCTGAAAACTTGAGACAAACTTTCCCTTCTACACTTTCCTTTTAACATTTGTTCTCAGCACTTTCTTGCAACCTGCTCATGCTCTTGTCTGAACATTCCCTCCTGCACCTTGATTTCACTTTAATAGCTATTTTATTTAACCTTTATTTAACCAGGTGGGCCGGTTGAAAACAAATTCTCATTTGCAACACCGACCTGGCCAAGACAAAGCATATATGTGCAAGACAACATCAAGTGACACATTAAATACCCAAAATACATACAGTACATATAAAATTCAGTAAAGAATCTACCACAAATACAGGTATTATATTGAATCAATAAATAGTTTGTTCAAAGAAATATCTAAATATTATGGCAATAACGCAGGACATTACAGTAGTCCAGGATTGAAGAGGAACAATGTGGATTCCGTCCTGGCCGTGGAACAACGGATCAGATCTTCACTCTCGCAAGGATCTTGGAGGGGGCCTGGGAGTATGCCCAACCAGTCTACATGTGTTTTGTGGATCTGGAGAAGGCATATGACCGGGTCCCCCGGGAGAAATTGTGGGAGGTGCTGCGGGAGTATGGGGTGAGGGCTGCGCTTTGTCACCAATCCTGTTTGTAATATTTATGGACAGGATATCGAGGCGTAGTCGGGGCGGGGTTGCAGTTCGGTGGGCTCAGGATCTCATCGCTGCTTTTTGCAGATGATGTGGTCTTGATGGCGTCATCGGCCTGTGACCTCCAGCACTCACTGGATCGGTTCGCAGCCGAGTGTGAAGCGGCTGGGATGAGGATCAGCACCTCTAAATCTGAGGCCATGGTTCTCAGCAGGAAACCGATGGAGTGCTTTCTTCGGGTAGGGAGTGAGTCCTTACCCCAAGTGAAGGAGTTTAAATACCTTGGGGTCTTGTTTGCGAGTGAGGGGACCATGGAGCGTGAGATTGGTCGGAGAATCGGAGCAGCTGGTGCGGTATTACATTCAGTTTATCGCACCGTTGTGACGAAAAGAGAGCTGAGCCAGAAGGCAAAGCTCTCGATCTACCGGGCAATTTTCGTTCCTACCCTCACCTATGGTCATGAAGGCTGGGTCATGACCGAAAGAACGAGGTCCAGGGTACAAGCGGCCGAAATGGGTTTCCTCAGGAGGGTGGCTGGCGTCTCCCTTAGAGATAGGGTGAGAAGCTCAGTCATCCGAGAGGAGCTCGGAGTAGAGCCGCTGCTCCTTCGCGTCGAAAGGAGCCAGTTGAGGTGGTTCGGGCATCTGGTAAGGATGCCTCCAGGGCGCCTCCCTAGGGAGGTGTTCCAGGCACGTCCAGCTGGGAGGAGGCCTCGGGGAAGACCCAGGACTAGGTGGAGAGATTATATCTCCAACCTGGCCTGGGAACGCCTCGGGATCCCCCAGTCGGAGCTGGTTGATGTGGCTCGGGAAAGGGAAGTTTGGTGTCCCCTACTGGAGCTGCTGCCCCCGCGACCCGATACCGGATAAGCGGATGAAGATGGATGGATGGATGGATGGATTACAGTAGTCCAGGAAAACATACATATAGTGTAGTACAGAGTCTACAGTGGGGCTCGAAAATGTGGGCAGCCCAAGTAAACATTTGTATTAATGTGCATGAAGAAGCCAAGAAAAGATGGAAAAATCTCCAAAAGGCATCAAATGAGAGATTAGACATATATCACAAAAATTTTGATTTCCATCATTTACGCTTTCAAAATAACAGAAAACAAAAAAATGGCATCTGCAAATGTTTGGGCACCCTGCATTGTTAATACCTTGTACCCCCCCTTTAGCAAGTATCACAGCTTGTAAACACTTCTTGTAGCCAACCAAGAGTCTTTCAATTCTTGTTTTGAGGCATCTTTGCCCATTCTTATTTACAAAAGTCTTCCAGTTCTTTGAGATTTCTGGGCTGTCTGTCACACACTGCTCTTTTAAGGTCTAGCCATAGTTTTCAATTATGTTGAGGTCAGGAGATTGTGAAGACCATGGCAAAACCTTCAGTTTACACCTCTTGATGTAATCCATCGAGGATTTTGAGGTGTGTTTAGGGTCTTTATCCATTTGTAGAAGCCATCTTCTCTTGAACTGCTTTTTCAAAGATTGCATCAAGTTAGCTGAAATTTTATTGAATCCATTTTTCCTTCTACTTCTGAAATGTTCCCTGTGCCACTGGCTGCAATACAACCCCAAAGCATGACTGATCCACACCCATGCTTAACAGTTGGACAGAGGTTCTTTTCATTAAATTCTAACTAAAAAGTTCTATTTTATCCGCTTCGGTCCACAGAACTTGTTTCCACAATGCATCAGGCTTGTCTATATGTTCATTTGCAAACTTCAAACGCTGATTTTTGTGGTGAGGACGCAGAAGAGCTTTTCTTCTGATGAATCTTCCATGAAGACCCATATTTGTACAAGTATCTCTTTATAGTGGAATGGTGTACCACAACTCCAGTGTCTGCCAGGTCTTTCTGGATGGATCGGGCAGTCAAACGTGGGTTTTGACATGCTTTTGCAAAATGTTCTGATATTTTTCTAGGTCTTTCAGATCTCGCTTTAACTTCCACTGTTCCTGATGACTGCCATTTCTTAATTACATTCCGAACAGAGGACATTGGCATCTGAAAATCCTTTGCTATCTTTTTATAGCCTTCTCCTGCTTTGTGAGCGTCAACTATTTTCAGTTTTCTAGACAACTGCTTAGAAGAAGCCATGGTGCTGATTGTTGGGGCAAGGTAAGATGAGTCTGGGCATTTAAAACCTTAAGATTGACATCACGTGGTCTTTCCAGACGATGATTGAGAACAATCCATGACACCGTCAGGTCTCAGCTTTCCAAAGGGACAGTGCATGCTAGAAACTCTGCAGGGTGCCCAAACTTTTGCAGATGCCATTTTTTTGTTTGTTATTTTGAAAGTGTAAATGATGGAAATAAAATCTAACTTTTTCTGACATATTATACGAATGTCTAATCTGTTATTTGATACCTTTTGGAAATTTTTCTGCTTGCTTCTGATTGCTGATTGCTTCTTTATGCACATTAATACAAATTTTTATTTGGAGTGGCCAAACATTCGAGCCTCAATGTATATACAGTGTGTGCAGATAGAGTAGTGCAAAATAGGATATATCAGTTTATAGTGTGTATATATTGTAAGAAATGATGATCCAAAGCAACTTTCCTCGTATGTGTCCTCGTACCTGGCAAATAAAGCTGATTCTGATTCCATATTTTTCCAAACGTCTAAATTTTTCCTCTGACCGTTTTGTTAATCTCTTTTCACCTCTCTTTTTGTGTCCACTTCACTTTGTGCTTATGTATCAAGGCATAGTTCACTTCTACAGCCTCTTCAGAATCATTTGTATTTTGGATTTAATAATTAACAGTAGCACTGAAGAATGCAGAGTAAAGGTCAACATCAAAGGTTTTGAAATCTATTTAGTTAAGTTTATTTAAGTTGCCATTGTTAAAAGTGCTGCAATTGGATTTCTAGAAAAATAGAGTTCAAACATTTAGTCAACAGCAAGGGTCCAAAATGTACTTTTTGGTCCATCTGCCAATGGCTGGTAAACAAAAAAATATTTACCAATTATATCTATCTATCTATCTATCTATCTATCTATCTATCTATCTATCTATCTATCTATCTATCTATCTATCTATACACACACACACACACACACACACACACACACACAGTACAGGCCAAAAGTTTGGAACCACCTTCTCATTCAATGGGTTTCCTTTATTTTCATGACTATTTACATTGTAGGTTATCACTGAAGGCATCACAAATGAATGAACACATATGGAATTATGTACTTAACAAAAAAGAACTGAAAATATGTCTTATATTCTGGTTTCTTCAAAGTAGCCACCCTTTGCTCTGATTAGTGCTTTGCACACTCTTGGCATTCTCTTGATGAGCTTCAAGAAGTAGTCACCTGAAATGGTTTCCCAACAGTCTTGAAGGAGTTCCCAGAGATGCTTAGCAATTGTTGGCCCTTTTGCCTTCACTCTGCGGTCCAGCTCTCCCCAAACCATCTTGATTGGGTTCAGGTCCGGTGCTGTGGAGGCGCAGCACTCAATCACTTCCCTTCTTTGTCAAAAAGCTCTTACACAGCCTGGAGGTGTGTTTGGGGTCATTGTTCTGTTGAAAAATAAATGATGGTCCAACTAAACGCAAACCGGATGGGATGGCATGTTGCTGCAGGATGCTGTGGTAGTCATGCTGGTTCAATATGCCTTCAATTTTGAATAAATCCCCAACAGTGTCACCAGCAAAGCATCCCCACACCATCACACCTCCTCCTCCATGCTTCACAGTGGGAACCAGGCATGTAGAATCCATCCAATCACCTTTTCTGCGCTGCTCAAAGACACGGCGGTTGGAAACAAAAAATCTCAAACTTGGAATCATCAGACCAATGCAAATATTTCCACTGGTCTAAAGTTCATTCCTTGTGTTTCTTGGCCCAAACAAATCTCTTCTGCTTGTTGCCTCTCCTTAGCAGTGGTTTCCTAGCTGCTATTTGACCATGAAGGCCTGATTCGCGCAGTCTCCTCTTAACAGTTGTTCTAGAGATGTGTCTGCTGTTAGAACTCTGTGTGGTATTCATCTGGTCTCTAATCTGAGGTGCTGTTAATTTGCCTCTTGGTCCTCATGTTAGCCAGTTTTGTTGTAGCGCTTGATGGTGACTGCACTTGGGGACACATTTAAAGTTTTCGCAATTTTCCAGACCGATTGACCTTCATTCCTAAATTAATGATGGCCACTCGTTTCTCTCCTCCATGTCACCTCTGGGGTTCCATAGAATTGAATATAAAAGTAACCAATTACATTTCATTTTCTCTGAGTGTCTTTCACAAAATGTTGCAGTTGATATCACGATTACAATTAAAAAAAACTATATTGCGCAGCCCTGTCCATGTTATGTTACTCTAACACATCTCAGAGGGGAAATATCGTAATATTTACTCCACTACCTTTATATGAATGCTGATCATTTTTGACACTTGAGTCACAACTTACAAACAAACTTTACACGTACACAAACAATTAGTAAGCAATTAATTATGGCCATTAAAAAAAGGTTTCACAACATATTAGTTGTTTGATGACATATTAGTTGATCAACAAAATCATACACTGTCACACACACTATTAGGAAAAAGGTCAGTTGTTTCAAAACAAGCTGCTTCAATAGGTAACAAGCAGAATAAATAATTATCACCTAGACACTAAAATATAACCACTGGTGTAATTATCCACGTCTGCATGCACAAGATCACTCAATATCTTCTTTAATTGTGACAGACTGTGATGTTACTTATGAATGCAATGTTCTTTTTGGAACATAAAAGCCATGTTGAAAAAAAAGAGAGACTGTTTTTCAGCCCTAATTCATGATTTATGTCTCACAGTCACATAAGTCTGATTTCAAGATGGAGAAACATTATTAAAGATGACAGACAGAGACAAACATATCTACTGTATACATATTCATTGTATCTATCAACTACTGACATGAGATCAAATCTAAAACCGGGCTGCACAACTATTTCATCACAAATGTACTAACACTGACATATTGATTCCTAGGAATGTTAGCTAGCGTGTGTCTGAATTGTAACAGATGTCATTGTTGTGCTATTGAGTACCGCTATCAATAACACTGCTTTCCAAAAGGTTAGCCTGCTAAATACTCTGACATATAAGGCGTCATCGACAAATCAGCACAGTTTCATTGATGCCCTTTTCTGTGCAGATGTGAGTCCACAAAGTTTGTGTGTAATTTAGTATCAACTGAGCAGGTTGAGGCTTTGCCTCTGTATGACAGGACAGATTAGAGGTGTGTCTCCGGTTTCTTTCGCTGGTAAATGACAGGCATTCAGTGTCGCACCAAGGAGGCACAACTAAGCTATCATTGCTAATGGTTTAGCAGGCTACAGTGCAATGCAAAGTACGTCAATTGGAACTTATGCTATGCTCCTCACATCATGTAATTCTGAACTCATATAGTCATTTACACACTGTCTCAGTATCTATAGTTGTACCTCAGTATTAACATCCATTCGGTGGCTCAGGTGTGTTATTAACCAAGTAAGCCTTCACCTGTAATCAAAAAACTTGGTAAAACAGCATTAAATCAAAAAACGTTTAATTCGTATTACCACAGCATACAGGTTCACACATGCAAACAATGCTGGATTGTTATTGCCACTGATGTTATTAATGTCATCATTATTAAGTCTACTTATTTGAATATTGATTGATTTAGAATATTGATTTTGTAGCTCAATACCACACCTGTTTATGACTGTGTCAGAATGTCTGTGACCTTTTCTTGGTAAACATGAGAAAGGCATCAGTAATATGTCACCCTTCCTCCCTCTCTCCCTCTCTCGCTCTCTCAGCCACTAAGCATTTAGTATTTTCAGTTTACATACACACTGTAGTCTAGATAATGACTCTCATGGTGGCCAATGGTGAATTAAGATACGTAATGGATGTCCATGCCATTTCCGGAAAGCAGCAGCCATTTTGTATATCAACTTACTACTTAAAAAGCAATACTTAAATTTTCTGTAAAAAACTAAAAATTTAAATCTGCACTTTTATCCCTACTCCGACAGAAAGGTAACTGTAGAAAGTTCTGCATCTCCTATACAATGATTTATTTGTGGCACAACTTGTGTAACAACAACTTTTATAACAAAATAATCAAAACAATTTTTTTTTAACCTTTGGGCAGAGCCAGGCCAGCCATTTCCCTCTGCTTCCAGTCTATGTGCTTAGCTAACCACGTTTTGGCTGAATCTTCATACTTAAAAGTCACATATTATGCTATTCCGTGTTTTGTTATAGCTACTATTAGGGCTGAACGATATTGTGTTTTAGCATAGACATCGCGATGTGCCCATGCCAATGTGTCACATCGCAGGACGTTACAATGTTGATGCTAAAACCTTTTTGCTGCTTGATAGAAAAGTAAACTTCCACCGTTCTCCTTTTACATGATTATTACCGTCCGACCCTTCCCCTTTAAGACAGGTAGCCATGTGGGCAGCGTGGGTATGTGACGTTAGTCCGACAGGGTTTATTGTTACGGGAAATGAGGCTCTCTGTGTGTAGAAAAGTACCGTAGGCAGCAGCTGCCGCTGACACAGTGATGCATATAGTTTTCGATGGGTAGTCAGTGAAGCTACAGCAGTCAGTGTTTTATGTTCGCTGCAAATACGAACTAAATCACCTGATTAACGCAACATAATTACAACGTCTCCCGGCCCTTTCCCCTGCAGAAAGCTGCTACTAGCCAGGCTAAATCTAATATAGTTAGCCTAAAAAAACAAGCAAAAAGCTGCTACCAGCCAGGCTAAAGCTAATATAGTTAGTCTAAAGAAACAAGGGGTCCGTTTGTCCCAACTAACGTTACGGTTCGGAGCCGCAACACTGGAAATGTAACTAATCTACTACAGAAGTCTGTGTCTGATCTAACGTCATTTACACTGATTTAATTGTTCTTGGATACACAGTTTGTTGCTAGTGCGCGTGACATGCAGGTCTGATCAATTTATCAAACAAGCTGGCCCCACTAGTCGACCACAACCTGAAATATAGAAGAAGCAACATGCAGTCACTGTCATTCACGTTAGCCTGTTTTGATTATTATATGAATACAATGGTGTCATGCTAGTCAACCAGCGTATTTCTACCTAATTTCCCTAACTAAAGTTAGGGAACTTAGTCACAGCACTTACTTGCTTTGGTGTTTGTAAAGTATTAAAGTTTAACAAAGTATGGTTCACATTAGAAAACATCCTTTTTCATTTTTTTCTTCTATGTAGATGCACTCCCCTACAAAATCACCGCAGTCGTTGAAAATGATTTATTATTTCCAAATAGTGCTATTTATGTCATCTTTTAAAAATTACTTTTTCTTTTTTTCATATCGCAATATGTATCACAGGGGAAAAAAATATCGCAATGTAAGATTTTTTCCAATATCGTGCAGGCCTAACTACAATGTTATAATGTTGGGACCCAGGTGCACCCATCTACTGTCCGGAGAAGCCTGGCCAGAAGTGGTCTTCATGGAAGAATTGCAGCCAATAAGCTATACCATAGGTATGACTTTTTGGCTGCAACTCTTTTATGAAGACCACTTCTGGTCTTAGAAAACAAAACAAAGTAAAAATAATGAGCTGTAAAAAACAAATAGCAATGTGATTAAATTGTATTTGTAATGAAGTGTCTCATCACCTATAGAGAAGCCATGCATACAGACTGGCAAATCAATAGCTTTCTTTTGGGTTGCCATTTCAAAGGCCTGTTAGGAATCTAATTTAAATCGTGAATTATGTTCACATCAATACGCATATGTATAATATAGCCAAGTAATTTTTCAAAAAGGTGTGTGTCTAATTAAACATCCTGTATGCGTGTGTACACATACATTTCTTTTATAGCCATGGTTGTTTGTGTGTGTGTGTGTGTTTTATTATAATGATCTGAGGGTTTTCTGGTCTCTGAAGTGAAGCATTTAATTATGCACGCTCATTCCAAGTGACAGTCACACGGGTGCATGTATTTAAGTGTTTGTGCTTCCTGCAGTCAGCTGCAATGGCACCCTGTCACAGTGTCTGCATAACAGACGAATGTTAATAACAGTCCACGCTGTTCGGTGGCACCTGCCAGTCAAAGAACACAACCCTGACCATCTTTGCTCTCATTTTAAGCAAGATTTGCTCAATGTCCTGAACACAGCTTGAAGACATGCCTTTTTCCCAGTGTCCTGTGTATTTCCTACAGTGGTCCACAAGAGACAGTTCACGTGACTACACAACACAAATGTCAACAGGGTGATGCGCAAGAGCATACTCCTAATTGTCAGCCGCATTTTTACCCACTCATTTAATGTCATTGAATTAATTATTTAGAGGTGTTTTTGGCACAAGGCCTCATTATATACTAACCTTCCAGTACGTCTGTGCGTGTCTGAGTGTGAACGTGGATGTCCGAGCTCTTAGGGGTACATAGACCATTTACCAGTGCCATTCTGAGTAAAGGGAAATACTTTGCACTCTAATTAACCCCAATTTACTTTTTCGAGAAAGCTCTAGTTTCATTATTGTCATTTCAATTTCTTCGTACAGTATGCCATCTTCCCTCTTTAGAACCACGTATAAAAAATTATAGGTTTATCCATTGCTTCAGCAATGAAGAGGATTGTTGCCATGGAGATGTTGGCCAACCTGAATGTTTGCTATTGGAACAATTTTCGAGCAGAATACCTATGTTTCAACCCCCATTTTTGTTAAAAATTACAAAAACTAAAAATCTTCCAGAACCTGTGAAAAGATTAATTAAAAAGATAACTTTTGCAAATGTAAAGGTTTAACTTTCTTTTCACTGACGCCTTTTATTTGCAGTGTTCTATTCATTTAATGAAAGAATGTTGGTATTAACTTCCTTTTATTTTTTTTCCAATTTAACATTCTGGAAGGAGCAGAAATCCAAAACTTAGTACACTTTAATATCTGTAAATTTTATCGCAAGTAATATCGTTATCACAATATTCCACAATGTAATAATCTAATATTTACCATATATCCTGCAGCCCTTGGGTATGTGTTGAGGGAGGAACACTTGTTTTCTGCAAAGAATTTCATTTTCTTACTTCTACTTTCTTTATGAAAATCCCAAGAGATAAAAAAAAGAAACAAAAGGAATAAGCAGAGGAAATGAAAAAGGGGGATGTATGAAAGTTGAGACAAGAAGGCAAAAGTTGCACTACTGATGTACACCATATAAGGTTCTTAAAGGTCCCATGACATGGTGCTCTTTGGATGCTTTTATATAGACCTTAGTGGTCCCCTAATAACATATCTGAAGTCTCTTTCATGGGTGGGCCAAATTCTCTGGGCGGGCAAAGCAGAGAAAGGGGAGATAACCATTCCGGATCGCCCATCTGAGCTTTCATTTTCTCAAAAGGTAGAGCAGGATACCCAGGGCTCGGTTAACACCTATCACCATTTCTAACCACTGGGGGACCATAGACAGGCTGGGGGAACACATATTACTGTTAAATACCTCAAAGTGACATTTTCATGCCATGGAACCTTTAATAAAAACCCAAACTTCTATTTTAAATCAGCCTCCCTGGAAAAAAATGTCAGTATAAGAAACGCACATACTTTTGTAATTTTGCATTCATTCAATATGTGAAAAGTCTTGATGACTTAAAACTTTGCATTTGCTGTACTTTTACTGCAGCAGTTACTTTGGAACGGTTAGTAGCATTTTCTGGAAAACTCTTCATTTTGAAGAATTACAACAGTAATCACTTGTTTATAACTTTAAAGCATTAAATCTTTAAAATATACGGCCGTGCAACACATCTATTGAAAGCTTAGCCTCTCATGTTTCAATTAAGCCCACACACAAAGCATAAGATGGCAGTTATGCAACTGTAACAAATTTAAAGAAAATAAAGAAATACAGAAATAGACTGAGCAGCTAGAGTCGAGTGTGCGTTCATACCTTTTTCCTTGTGCAGCGGTGATATATTCCCCAAAACATTTTTTTCATACCTCGCCAACAGTCCAAAGAAATGGAATATCCAAGCCATTTTAACCAAAACGAGCTGTTCGCCTTACAATCTTGAAGTTTATACAGAATTTCAACCTAACGGTAAACACTTTTCCATTTCCGGGCTTTGAATCGCGCCTGTCTTCTCACGCAAGACTCCCACACGCTCAGTATGGGTGTCACTGTATTCTCTAAAGTCTGTTAACAGCAGTATATTTAGATTATATTTTTAAAAAAAAACTCCATTCAAGCCTCTGTAAATCTGTGTCAGTAAGGCCTAGAATCACCCTGACACTTAACACAGAAACTTGGGTGTTACCTTTCCAATGATTTTTTTTTTTTTTTTTATCATTTCACAAGCAATTGTGAAAGTACAGCCAGGACATATACATAATCCTGCCAGTGTTGATTCTCTATCAATCTAAATTTTCAGTCCGGTGTGCCAGGCTAAACTGTTTTCATTGTACGCAAACCAGTTGAACCTGCATTCGTCAGTCACTATGACACCTTCTGGTAAATGAAGGTGATTTACCTTAACAATCAACGCTCCAGCTGTCGGGTGATCGAATGGATTTATGGCATTTCAGAAATTTTGGTTGGCTGTCAAAACTGAGTGGGAGGTTACATTCAGGGTGAGCATCAACACTGTAATGTGAGCATACAGTAAAAGTTGCAGATACAGTTTGTAATCACCTCTGCTCAGTATCTATTTACCACCCACATTGTAAATATGACGGCACCAATTGTTTTAGGCCTGAATGTTGGCAAATTGTGTTAGATGGAGAGCTAATGTGACTCCACATTAAAGCCACTTACACACAGTTTGTTCATGTTTTCATCCTAAAGTTTAACCCTTTCACTGTGTTTTCACTCCATCAAAGTTTCAAAATTAGGGTTGGGTACCAAAACCTGGGGCAAATAAAACAGACCGAATGAGGATTTTGATGCATAATTTCGGTGCCCCTGAAATGTTTGCACTGCTCTCTGAAGCTCCCAAACAGACGTTATAGGCAACAGAAGCATTACTGCATGTGACCCTAGTTAACATTACACATGACAGCGGGTGACATTAGACTACCATTAGCTAGTAGCTGGATTAAACATGGTTAAAATGCAGACAGCTAACATTACACCGGGTCAAGTGTGACTGTATTTCACTATAGAGGATTCTAACACCGGGACGTAAGAGCTGCTGCTGCCGGGAAAACAACAAAGATGCCATGTTCACTTAAAACTGGTAGTCTAAGCCATGTGGTGCATTCAAAGTTATGGTAAAATAGCCTTTGCCCATCTGGTGGTTGTTTTTGTTGTTTAGCAGTAATTTACTGGTGAAATATAAGTTATTGTTATTACATTAACAAAATCATTTAATTTTGACCATATGGCCGTAGCAATAAACAATGTCTTAAATGTCACCAACTGTTGGTCTGTGCTCTTCTTTATTTTTTCTACTTTTTTATTGAGTATCGGTTCATGCACTCTTTTAAAAGTATTGGTTTAGCAGCAGTATCAGAAGAAAAAAAACCCGATACCCAAACCTATTCAAAATGGCTATCCACAATTGGGGATAACATCACTGATGTTACTTCTAGTATTTTTACAGTCTATGCTTGCACACCATATGGTCCTCTTTATCAATCACCATACAGTGTGTCTATTAAAATCTTGACTGGGTCGACATGCGGCCTATGTTCAAGTCCACCTCTGAGCCACTATCAGAATCAGCCAGATTATTGCTTTATTATGTTATGGATAACTACACAATTGAGTATTTCATCTGAATTGTATATATCCATTGGCCTTTGCTGGGTCTTCTGTGTCTGTGCCCCATTTGATAAAAAGTTTTTTTTTCTAGAAAATATCAGTGACTGGTCCTTTGAAGGGTCTACATTTGAAGAGAAAAAAAGACTTCAGATGGAGAGATGTCTGATAATCTGTCTGGAGAACTTCAGATAACAGCTTGTTACACTTGAAGAAATATCACAAAACTTGTGTATGTGGGTTAGATCTTACTATTTTTTGGAAGACTGCAAGACAGGGAGTAGGTGTTGGGGAGGAAAAAGGAAAACAAATGGATGAAATTAAACAAAACTTCTAAAAACAGAAACAAATACGCACATGTATCTTATCATTAGTCATAGTTTGTTGTGGCATTTTAACTCATTAAGACACACAGAGCCTTCCATATTTTTACAGTCACTTACAATTTGGTGTAGCTCTCTCTGCCACATGTAACAGCTTTTGGAGAGTCACACAAACAGAGAGATGAAGAAAATCAAGTATTGATCTATTATTATATAGGTGTTGGTCAGTTTGTATGCCTGCCAATCCCATTTTGAAGCTATAAAATTTAAATGAGATGAACAATGTATCTTTCTAGATAAAACTAAGTTTCCTTTTGGGGACATACTGTAATTTGAGATTGGAAAACATTTTAAAATGGAAAAAAAGGTATAAACTGCAATACATGGCAGAATAGAATCCTTTGTTAGATTAGATGTCAAAGTAGCAGGGAGGTTTATTTGTTCTCAACTTCAAGATTTAGAAATCCTTGTTTGTTGTTGGTGTGTTGTCTCCAGCTGCTTTCTGCAGATGGTTAACAGACCTGCACTGTACACATTTATGCTGATTTTATCACCAGTTATTTATACAGCTAAATATCAACTATAATGCCTTGCTTCATTTGGTCCCATTACTGCACCTCCCTTAGCTTGACATTACCTGCAAACTGAAATTTTCCATGTGGATTCCACCAATCATTAAAAAATCAGCCAGCAGCTAACTGGTAACTACTTATAATTCAAGAATTGTTGATAATATTATCAATATATATATTCCTCTGTTTTTAGTGCTGTGTAATATCTTTTTAAATGCATTTTGATTTTTATAATTGTTTCTGGGCCTTTATTTTGACAGGTCGGAGTCAAACCCGGGCCCGCTGCTCCGGGGAGTAAACTTCTGTATATGGGCGCCCTCTACACCAACTGACCTATCCGGGCACCCATATATAGAGGTTAACTCCTCAACGCAGCGGGCTGGGGTTTGACTCCTCCTTTGCTGCATGTCATTCCCCTCTCTCTCCCCTTTCATGTATTTAGCTGGCCTGTCAAAATAAAGGCAAAAATGCCCAAAAAATAAATAAATAAATACATTTAAAAGATTTGGTCTCACAATTTATAAGGTTTGAGCAGAATACAAATCTGGTGAACTTTATAAACATCCGTGTAGTTCAATTTGTAACATTTTGTCACATTGCCTACTTGCTGTTTCTGAAGAAAATCTGCCCCACTGAGAAAAATGGATTTAGGGAACAGTGGTGGGAATATTACTCTCTGGGAGAATAAAGCTGAACAGCCAACAAGTGTTGTTCAAATAAAAGAAGCATCAAGTGTGATCATGTGTTTCTGGCAGCAAGACAGATAAGCCAAAAAACACAGTGGGGCTCAGCACACACATCCTATAACAAAAATACATAACACAAATATAAGGAAAGTAGAAATTCTCCCTATTTTTCTTTCCCTCCAGAGCGTCTTTTCCAACTGCACATATACAGATCCACATGCACACAAATATATAACTTTATTAAAATGATGTCCTGGCATGAGCTGTCCTCTCCATCTTGGTGATGGTTTCATTTGTATCTCTGTTCTAGTGATTTATAGGGCAAACAGGCTGCTATTAGTTAGCTTAAAAAATGGCTGTGCACTGAGAAATGCCAGCTTTTATTGGACCAGGCATCTTCCTCCACCTTCTCACTTCGTACAGCCTAGAAAACCTAAAGTTAAATGAAGTATGCACACGTAGACACTCCAAACCTGGAAAAAGTAGTTTCTCTTCCACTCTTGTCCTTCCTCTTTCCCCAAGCTTTTCACAATTGTTTTGAGATTTTACAGACAGAGAAATTAATTGATTAATGCAGGAAAAAATCTTTGAATCTTGAAAACATCGTGGCTTCTCATTTATTTTTCATGTCCACATGATGGCAGCAAGAAATAAAATAGAAGAAAATGTATTCCACAAAAAATATTACATTTGAGGAGAACAGCCAGCTGCTTGCCAGTTAAACTGGAGAAAAGGATGTCATTTTTTTTCTTTACTATTCTGCAATTTGTCAAAATCCTATCCTTGTTTCATATACTAGGGTGAGGATACTTCTGCAATGGCTAAGGACTACTGCATGACATCCATAACCATCTGAGGTCTGAGTTTACAAGCGCATCTTCTTAAATTAACCTTATGTCAGCACAAATTTAACTGAACTTTTGTGTGTGATTATTAGGATTTTTTCCATTACTTATTTTCCCCCATAATATTCATAGTATATGCGTATGACCTCTTGCCCTCTACCATTACATTGTTTCATAACCATTAATATGCTTACATAAACAAAACATCCTTCATGAACTTTCTCTGAAGGGTCGGTTTGACTTTGGTGAATTTTGGATGAACCTATTTTTAGATAGTTTGTTGTGCAAAAATAAAATCTAATCAAATAAATATGGTATCATGTGTATCATGCTAACTGACTGCAACATGAAAGGTTGAATCAGAGTTCTGCTTGAAAATTAAAGCCACTGTCACGTGTGTGTGTGTGTGTGTGTGTGTGTGTGTGTGTGTGTGTGTGTGTGTGTGTTAAAATGCATGAGGTCTTGAATGTTGAAAGTTTATACACAATGTCAGCACAAAGGACGCATGAGTGATTTTGCAAGTGTGTGTGTGTGTGTGTGTGTGTGTGTTTGTGTGTTGCAATGCTAGCACGCCCTTGGTGCCCTTTCTCCAATCAATCTAAGGAGGAAGTGTTGGGTTAGCCCCACCCTCTGCCAGGGCTGCAAGAATTAATATTAATCAAGCATTGATTAAGGCCTTAACACTGAACAGCCATTATTCACAACACCATCCTTTCTTCTCTTCATCCTTTCTGTCCATTCCTCCATCCTATATGCTTTCATCCATGTTTTCCCTCTTGTTCTTCTTTCCTCAATGAATACCCAAATTGTCATCCTGCATTTTCTATCATTTACTTTAAATCTTACTGTCCATACTTTATCCCTTTTAACCAAAAATCACCATTTCTTGAATCATTATTTCTCAATTGTTAAATATAAATGCATGCATGCATGCCTCCTTCCCACATCTTCCTTCTTGATTTCTTTCTCCTCTAGTTTCCTTCTACTACATATCCATCCATCTGTCCATCTATTTGATCCTTATTTCATTCTCTCTAGTTCTACTTGCATACTCCTTTCATCCTTTTTTCTCCCTATTATTTTCTCAATTGATTTACTCGATCCATCCAACCATCCCCGACTTCATTCATCTACCTCTCCTTCCTTACAATACCTTGGAGAGCCACAGCCAACAGCACCAAAAGAGGGGAGAAAAAAAAGGTAGAGACAAAGGCATACTGAACTAAGAGGAGGGACTAAGAGAGAGATGGAGAGCAGGACATGAGCAGCTCAATAAAACACAATAGGCCATTGTTCTGACATGACATTACTCACCTAGGCAGAGAATATAGAGAAGAGGGAGTTTGGGGTAAGAGAAAGAAAGATGTAAAGAGAAGACAAAGACAGCACGGGGGGGAACCAGAGAAGAGTGTTGGAGGGAAGGACACGGACATCTGCCACAGCAACATCAAGAACATCAGGTACATCTTGTATACCTACTTTTGTGGTGGCTACATCCTAAAAATGAACCCTGTCTCCTACACAACATTCATATATACTACTAATTTGATAGGCATGAGAAAGCACCATGATGAATTGTTGGGCATATAAGGCAAAGGACACACTATGTGGTTAGGAAAAGGCAACAAAAACACTTGATTACGGTTAGGTTGTGCTTTTCCTTAACACCTACGTTTCTAGTCTTGTGTCAAGTTTACTGTTTTAACATTGAACCAAGGCCACAATCTTTTCTACCCCATCACAAGATAAGAGCGTTGAGATTGGACAATTCTGCAGAACCCTGCTATTATATTTGAAATAGCCATTTTTAAATGTTCTGCTCATAGAGACTAATAGTTATGTTCAGGGAAATATCATGAATATGGCAAATAAATTATGGTTAAGGCATTGTAGGCTTAGGCGAATAAAAAAACCGTAATAATATGTCTTGCCCAGCCAACTGTGGCCATGGGGTAAGTGTCACTGCCGCCATAGCAGTTGGTAGCTGATGGGGGAGGCTCGGTGTTATTGCTGCAATTAGCATTGCACTAGCAAGGTATTTCCACAGAGAAACACTTACGCGGGTGTTTAGGGGTGCACTAGGAGTACTCATGTGGGGGAAAACAAAAACAAAAAAAAACTCATAAGTACCATTATCATTATGTTGATTAAAGAAAACAAAACAATTCTGGCAGCATTTTGTTTGTCCTAAAAAATTTATAGCCAATGCAAATCATCAGAATATGAACAGCTTTAGTCTGGCGGACTAAGAGCTAAAAATTAGGATATATTTTTTTCATAATTCAAATTGAAAGTCAAAAGAAAAAACGAAAATAGATCAAATTAAAAATATTATTCTACAACGCTAATAGGAGTGATCACGCCATAATTCTATTTAAAAGAAATAAAAACAAAACTGAAAAAGCCAAGTTAAAATGATAATTGGAAAAATGCAAGTGACAAAGAGTCAAATTTAATATGAAAAGATAAAATATAAATACTCAAACTGAAATCTTAAATTGAAAGATGACACTGAAAATCTCAATGGGAATATGACAAGGGAAACATTAAATATGAAACTCAAAATGTGAAATGTTTGTGTTAAAACTGAAATTTTATATAGAAAAAAAACTATTTCATTTCAGCCTTGCACTTTCGAATTTTCGATTTTAATTTTTGTCTTTAATTTTTAATTTGGCAATTGACATTTGAATCTTCACCTTTTCATTTTGCGTTGTGTAGTGTGTAAATAAGGAGGCGTGGCCCAAAGGCTGGTGGGAGGGTCTGAAACCGAAGGGGTGCAGAGGAACTTTAGGGACAGCAGGGGGAGCTGACTGCTGGGGATCCCTTGGCTTCAATTAACTCACCGTTGCCGGCTACAACCGCTGAACATAGGCTACATTGTTATCAGCCGTTGCTGCTTGCCTGGTCCTCCAGTAACGTTAGCCGTTAGCAGGGTTAGCATGGCGGCGTTAGCCACGGTTAGCCAGGACCAGTTGGGATCACTTTATGGCTGTGTCTCAATTGTTTTTGCGAGTAACCAACTCGGGTAATGTTACTTTAGATAGCTTTATTATTCACTGTGAGTACACAAATGTTGAAATTACATAAAATGCCCGCGATAGATTAGCCTGACGCTAATGCTTAGCTACCTGTTCAGGAGGAAGAGGCTCTAAGCTGTCTTCATCTCCAATATTTACCCGGGGTTTGTAACGTGTCTGGTCACCTAATTGTCAGAAACACTGTTATTTTTGCATAGTAGCTTTTGAAAAGATGCCTGGAAGTCTGGAATGTGTCTGGGAACACTAGTTGCACTATGACCATGAAATGCACTTTATCATGTTGTTCTATGCTCTATTGCACATTTTGTTTGTCTTGTTATGACATTTTTCAAATATTTTAATAAAGTAGCTCATTTTTTTTCAAGTTAAAGTACACGGAATCTTAGAAAATCCTTTGTTACCCTGGTATTGAAATCGGCATCGAGAATTGTTATTTTACTGGTATTGGCACCGTCTACTGAATTTTTGGTATCATGACACCCCTCTACTACATGCTACATTTGTCTGTAGTAGGTAATTCCAAATACAGCCAACATCTCCGATAGGGCTGTAATCTCCCAGTCGACTAGTCGATTTATTGGTCGATACGTTCTGGCTCGACCAAAATTCTGATTGGTCGATTTTTTGCCGTGTTATTTCATCAGGTGGAAGCATAGACCATTACGGTCTATGGGTGGAAAGCACTTATTGCTAATGGGGGTATACAGCGCCAGCACGCCACGCCATCACGAATGGACTAAGCGCAAAATGTGTGGGACTCAAAGAGAAAGTTTCAGAGTTAATGCAACACAGCGAGGCACTGAGCTTGACCACAGATATGTTTAAATATGCAGTATATATTAAAGTAGACGTGCCTTTGTGTTTAAGAGTAAAAGCTTTAAATTAATAGTCTATTTGTGTCTGAGCCGCGAGGCCGAGCTCCATGTTCAGCCGCTCCGTGCGAGGACATGCACAGAGCGCTCAGAGCCGACAGACGAGTGGCAGTTTAGTGCAAAATAATTAGGTCAAAAACGTTTAATATACTGCAAATAGCCTACCAGGACAAGTACTGCGGGACAGTACAGTAGCACTCCTCCCATTTTCATTTCAGAGCCAGGCAGCACCAAGTCAAAAAAGTGAGGAATCAGAATCTATGAAAAAAATGTAACACTGCTTATAATGTAGCAGAAGAAGAAAAAATTGCACCCAATATAAAAAGTTAATCCGGAGCTGTGACAGTAGTCTCACCAGGACATGAAGTTAACTTTTTTGACCACCTGCCACAGTCACTTTTTACTAGCCACTTTTTTTGCCTCACAAAAAGGTGAAAAACAGGAATTGCTGTCTCTCTATGAGCCTACTCGTGAACATAGTTAGTAACATAGTTAAGCGTCTGATTGGCTGCCAATGTGGCAGGTAGATTGACAGTGTTACTTGCCAATTGCAAAATTCACCCGCATTTGGCGGGTGTTAATTTCATGCCCTGATTCTCTCTCTCACACACACACACACACACACACACACACACACACACACACACACACACACACACACACACACACCCCTTGGCAAAAGCTGGCAGAACTGTATTATTACACTGCTAAACTTTGCTTACTTTTAGCATCATCTTTGTTGAACTATAATCAAACAATGTTCTATGTGCCCAAGGGTACTAATGGATAAGAAGTCTCCACATTGTTCCTCATTCCCTTTCTGTCAGCAAAGCCTTGAAATGCCAGTTCTGAACAACGGTGCTGTTGTTTGAAGTTGTTGTTGGTTGTGGTTTTTATACATTTGTAAATAAAAAATCTGTTACGCTGTCCTCTGTGAAGTCAATTATTTGAAAAAAAATAGGAGGCCGGCAAGTTCACATAAGTAACAGACTTGATTTGCTAGAAACAAGTGCATTTCAAGCAGCCATTCATCAACTTAAAACTGCCTGTTCTTTTTATTACAGAAGCGTCCCAGTTTCCCAGACACTGTAGCTATACCATAAAAAGTAGATCTAAATAATAGTAAGGAAACAAACTTAATCCTGAAAGATATACACAGATATAAATCATGGCCATGACTTAGCATTAACTCAAAAAAATAAATTACTGAATAAGTAATGTCTCAACCATTTTGAGTGTACTTATTTCAAGCATTATTAACATTGTGTGTCAATGTCAATTAATTATCTCAACATGGGTAAAGTGCATATGTTATACTCAGACCTGGACATACCAGTCAAATAATATTCTTGCAGTGGACACCGTCCTACACCTAGAAAGGTGAGCAGGGGTCACATAATTATTCAAGACATGAACAAATATGGTGCAGAATACACAATTATACGGAACCCACAGCACACAAGAATGAGATTTGCTTTCACTTTAACGCAGGCACCTTGTTAGGATAGGTTTGATTGACAATTACAAAACTTTTCCAAGGCAAATCACAGTCAGCATTAGTAAAGGCCCCATTAAATATATTAAAATGGTGTCCGTATCTGAGCATCTTTCTCGATAAGAAAACGAAAAGATTTGTGTAAGGTGAAACACACTCAGTTGCACAATATGATTGGCTCTGACCCAGAAGCACCAAGGTGTAAATGGAAATCACACAATATGTCTTGTTAAAATGATCTGCTCATGGGATGAAATCATTACTTCATGTAGACAAAAAAAAAGGAAAAACTGCTTATTGAAGCCACAGAACCATGTGACTGATATGCCATAGGCTATTGTATGCATTTATGGCCACTTCTTCTCATCAGATAACTGTGTCATGTATGCTTGCAATTAAACAATGTTCCATTGCTTGCTTCAAATGTTAAATGGACATTCCGGTGCCATTCCGGTGTTTTGGCCATAGTTATTATACACAAAGTTAAATGCTGAGATATGGGAATTTAAAAATCAGTCAAGTGCAGGAAACAAGCTGCAAGATATTCAGACAACCCTTCAGGTTGGCTAATATTATGTGGAAGCATAAACAAAGGCAACCCAAAACAGAGACAAACCTTTTACTGGGGGAGGGGGAATATGTGCTTCTCTGCACAATTGAAAACACCACCAAGCCACAATCACTCAGGTGGAAAAAGAGTGAGAGAGACAGAGAATGCAACAAAAGAGACACTCCTTTTTCCCCCCAAATCAGCCCATTTTCACCTTTTGTTATTCTTTTTGTCATTTGTCACTCTTTTTTTCATTTTCAAATGCTTTTTGTCTCTTGTGCACATTTCCCCTGTGCTGCAGCAAAACAACATCAAGCAATTTATAAGCATGGCTGCCTTCTAAAATGGAACCTAACATCCAAAAGCCTCTCCAGAAGGAGAGCCACTCAAACTTTACCACTAAGACACACACATCAAATCTCAAACACTACCCTATTGATTTATATTAGAGGCTGAATACATTCACCATCTAGACAAATATCTCACAAATGCACACAAACAGATATGTAAATGTATTCTTTATAAACTTCATTCACCTTATTATGCTAAACTCCTAAAGTTTCACTTTATTCTCCACATGCATACACACACAATCTGGAGATTGTTTCACCTCACACACAAACAACTTTTATGTCGGAATGATTGTACTCAGAATTGATGTGGCCTATCTACAACTTAATTAGTAAAAGTAAGGTAAAGAGCAGGTCAGTCTCAGCAGTTATAATAGAGCTGTAAACCAACTTCACCACTTATTCAATAGGAAAACTGGCGGTCTGGCAGACAAGAAAGAAAGAAAGAAAGAAAGAAAGAGAAAGAAAGAAAGAAAGAAAGAAAGAAAGAAAGAAAGAAAGAAAGAAAGAAAGAAAGAAAGAAAGAAAGAAAGAAAGAAAGGAGTGCCTTGAATATATTCAGAGGTAAATCAGTTCCAGTGGTTGCTTCCTGAAAAGTAGTTTGGCTGCCTGGAGACGGATGGTATCCCAGGACCACACCCGACACCACTGCAATTACTGGGCCGTAATTTTACTGCCATTGCCGTTTTCTGGGTCTTGCTGTTTTGGAAGTGGAGAGGCAGATGGACAGAAACAGGGATGATCTCGGTAGATACAAAAATCTAAGACCTACAAAGAGCCTGTAACTGTCTAATTGAATAAGCATGGAGAACAAATAAAATGAGTGCAGTCTACAATATGAGTTACCATATTTGTCACATGTACTGATCGGTTGAAGCATGGTAAAACAATTGGATTAAAGACAAACCCCATAAACCTGTTAACGTTTCATTCTATTAATGCAACTGAGACTGTGGTATATGGGAGTCTTAATCTTAACCCTGAAGCCAACTCCTGATGGTAAACAAAACCCTCAAAGTCGTGTGGAGGGGACATAATAACCCAATGAAACAGGCATTAAAACACAGATGTTGTTAATTGTGTGTGTGTGGGGGGGATACAATCCATTCTGTTAACTCCTGTTTTGTTAAGTATTGAAGGCTTGCTGGTTATATATTGTTTAAGGCTTTAAAGTCATAATGTCTGTGTAAACACACACAACATCATCAAATTTAGTGTCATACTCCTTTATTGAAATGAACTATGTGGTCTATTTAGAAACATTTTTGAAAGTAGAGAGTAGTTTCACAGAGGCGATACAGTGCTTGCCAACATGCTAGCATAGGAACAAAACTGATGTTTGTAGTAGAATATGTCACCCAAAT
>JABXJD010000018.1:1722500-1947500 GCA_013375575.1 Percina caprodes | reverse complement strand
TGTATACGCTGGTCCAATATCCGCCTGTGAAGTTGGAGTCCACTCTCGTCCTGGCGAAGCAGTCTCAGTGGCAGGGAGTGTGGCAGTACACCAGCTAGTGAGCCTGCGAAACAGACAAATCTGCCGAGCTCATGTTTCATTTGCTCTGGCAGACAATGGTATGCTGGCGATGCCAGGCTACTGGCTAGTTGATTTAGTCTGAATTGGTGCGTTAACCACACCCGCTTCATTTAAATATAAGAAATAGAAATAAAGTAAATAAATAATATATACAGTATATATAGCCTCATTTATATTTCATGATGTATTTATTTTTTTATTAGTGAATAACATGGCATTCGATACTCTGAGATGTGCATCACAAACCCCTCAGGAAGGTCACTCAGCAATTAATGACCCATAAATTACACTAGGCAGCGTGTGTCTGTGAAAGACCACCGCTACCAAGTCACTGTCCATTTTACACACAATTACAGTGCATTGCTGCAGAGCTTTGTGGGTGTTGTGACCCCTGACCTTCTCACCCTGCACTAGTAGGTGCCCTTCTACTACAGATAATGGAGACCAGTTGCGCACACTGGATTGGTTCAGCAGAGGTGATTGCTGTCTCCTGATTGGTCGCCAGGAGGATGGGAGCCATTTAGGCTGTGTCTCAAATCGCGCGCTTCCGTTAGTGCACCTACAGACAGTACACTTTGTTCACTACGTACTTACTTGCATAGTGCGTAAATTTCGACAGAGGAGTGTTGTCTCAAATCGCGCACTGCCATGTGCACTTACCGGAAATGACGTTCACATTTCATCCCTTCTTCTTCTGTACAATTGTGAATTTCGAAGGAGAGCATTCCAGTCTGCTGTTGTTTTTCGCAAATAATTCCTGCTTTGTTTTTGATACTTTAACAAAAATAAATGTGATTTTGTTTTTATTTGCTCCATGTCACGCCAGGATGACGATTGCGACGCCGTCGTCATGTCACCTGCCCCCCATTAGCAGCTAGCAACTGTATCGTAATATTCGTTCTGGTTACTGCACTCTTTTCAATCCATTAATTATACATATTCTTTGCAGACCACTATTTTATGTATATACACTAAAAATAAGTAATGTTAATATATTACTGTTCATTTTAATGCTCAACTGTTTCATGAGGACATCCTCGTGGCCCATAGATAAGACTGTTGTTGTGAAGCATTACCCTTACAACTTACCTAATAGACAAAACATCATAACATCTTTTATTCTAAGTTGTATTTTTGTTCTAAATGCTCTTCATACATGACAATACAATAGCAAAAGCAGAGGTAACAGACCTGACATGTAATAGATCCCATTCTTCTATTCTGTATGCTCTAACATTATATGCTTGCAACAGTCATGCAATGTGTAATACAAAAGATAACAAAGTAAAATACTTTCAATATAATTTTATTTTAAAAATGTGTTTGTAGTTCTGCAGGCTCCCCCCAGGCCGTAGCTAGTTTGATGGGGATAGGGACATGAGGGGGGACTTCAGACTCTCCAGGGGATCCTTCTACGGTCTGATGGCCATCGTTGCCTCTAAATGACGGACCTCTATTCCTCGTTTGTCCCTGAAGAGATGGGTTATACAATATATACATCAGGTGGAGGCAGTAACAGCGGATACGTTTTAACATTACGCTACTGTTAACGTTACAGGTGTCGTGCCAATGTACTTATCCCCGCCAGTATTTGTATCCCCTGGCCGTGGGAGCGCGCATGCACACAGAGCGAAGATTCTGCTGCCCTTCGAATTGTTTAACTGCTGTACTTTGAATTTACCTTATTTTGTGTATCCCATCCCCTAACATGCAAAGGGTCTGTCCTGTGCTCATGTGTTATTTTGTGTTACGTTGGGGGTACCCAAAATATCAGGTAGAAAACGGCCTGATATTTTGGGTACCCCTTATGTAACTTTTGCTAGAAAACAGCAGACCTTCCCAAATTATTTCAGGTTGTTTATTGTGACCTATTAAAAACTCATATGGTAGACAAGTGAAAAAAGGGTTTACTTGAAAAGCCATATTAAACTAAATAAAATAAAACAGAAATCACGTTAGAGGACAGGGAGGATATGCCTATGAGTCCATAATATTAAACGACGCCATAAACAATTCACACGTCGCCTTAATGTAACAGACAAATACACGTATTTATGTAGTTAACTGAGACCCATATTACTATGGAAAACCCTGTTGAGTCTTCCACGTCGCTATTTGTTCAATTTAAGAGGTAAATTCAAAGTGCAGCAGTTAAACAATTCAAAGTGCAGCAGAATCTCCGCTCTGTGTGCATGTGCGCTCCCGCGGCCAGGGGATACAAATCCTGGCGGGGGTAAGTACATTGGCATGACACCGGCAATCTGCTGATCGATCTGAATATGTACAACTTGTTAAGATCACACACTTAACACTAAAATCTTCTACAGTGGGAAGATAGTTTAACACAAACAACAATATACTAGCTACAACACATGTAACGTTATCTTATAATTTATTTGCCAATCTGGTTAAACTGCCGCTGTTAGCTAGCTAAGGTTAGCTTGCTAGCACGTCAAATTACGGTACCAATAAAGGTTATAATTTGTGGTACAAAAATCATTACAGACTGTAAAAGTAACCAAATATATATATACAGATGGCTTATATGTTATAAGTATAGCAAAAAGTTGAGTGTGGAAAGCGTCCATTGATCCACACTCAACTTTCTAGCCGTGTTGAGTGCACCATCCGGGTACTCTAAGTGCACTGCATTTGACCGCACTGACAATTTGAACGCACTATGTACTCAAATAGTTAGTATTTAGTACAGAAGTGCGCAATTTGAGACACAGCCAAGAACTCTGCTCCTTCTCTCTTCACTCTGCCAAATCCAAACATGTGCCTCTGTATAACTGTGAGATGATTTAAGATTGTGTAAGTAATGGTTCAGCCTGGTTTTGTGCTGCTAATAGCAGCGTGGTAGGAGTGCGAAGTCCTTTCTTTTGTTTGTTACCTTTTTCTCCTGTTTTTCATGTAGGAGTTTAGGTTAGAGCTTTGTCTTTTCTTTGTATGTTGTTTTTGTTTAGGAAAGTTTAGGTTGGCTCTAGTAGAATTTTGTTTGTTATGTTGGGACCTCAATTCTTTATTAAATAGAAACTATTACTTGGCAATTCTTTGTTCTGCCCTTGTTTGGGAGTGGGAAGAGTGTGTGTGTGTGTGTGTGTGTGTGTGTGTGTGTGTGTGCGGGGGGCACACGTTATGTCGCGTCTCGATTACCCCTAGACATTGGGACGTAACAGTGGGTGTATGTTTTATGAGTCAACTAATAAATCATTAAAATGATTTAACAATAATACTAACATTTTTTGTCTGTCACTCAGGGCATTGCATTGACTTACTGTACATCAATTTCCTGTGAAGTTACCCTAACCTATACCCATTAACCCTACGGTTAACCCTCTGCAACCGAAAGGGTCATACAAGCAAAACTGGTAAGTCTGATTCATATTTCAATCATTTAATAACCATAAAAGACAGGAACTTACCAATTTTTGCAGCTTGTTTGTCTTTAAGGTCCTACAACCATTTTTAACATTCAAGTGACCTCACAGTCAAGATCATATCTTGACTGTAGACAACAGGGTTGTTTTACAAGCTTTATTAGAAAATAAAACCTAAAGGGTTAACCTAAACCTAATCATGACAAAAACCCTAAAATGTAAGTTTTAGACTACACTAAGGGACATTTATGTGGACATTTAATGTCCTTGCAACAGTAGTAATACAATAGTTTGTGTGCATTAAAAATTTTAAACAAAGCTACTGCATTGCAATAAACTCCCTGACTGGCCATTCATCAACTTAAACAGGATAGATAGGCAGACGGGGATGAGATAGGTTCCTAGTGGATTTAAATGTACCTTGCAGTGTCTTGTGTAATTTGCAGTCAGTGCTTTCATTTTAGCAGAGCAGCAAGGCTTACAAAGGAAAAGTTTAACTTCAGATCCAGTAATGGCTCCTAAACATAACTGAGCAGAGGAAAAGTGTATGAGCAATTCTTGTCTGACAATAAGGCCTCGTCAAAATGTTCACTGACATTTTTCAGCTTTTTGTCCTTTCTTTGGCCTTTCATTCACTTACAAACAACGTTTAGGTTACTGTGAACTGAGCTTTTAGAGAACTGTGGTTTGTGTGTTGTCGTGTAGACAGGTGAAAAAAGGTGTTTGGCTTTTAACATCTAATGTTATCTCCTTTGTGAGGCATCAAAAATGATTTATTGGATTGGCAGACATAGCCAAAATAGTACAGGTAACATGCTTGATAGCAGGACCTTTAAATGCGTTTACACTAGGTGTGCATGATTCAGAAAATTTCACGATTCAATATAAATTTTTTGGCTCAAGATTCGATTCAAATTGATTCTCAATTTAAAAACGATTCACAGTATGTTAACGTAGTTACTTTTCCCATGTGATAGTATACACTCCATTACAATACGAAAAATGCATATACTGTACACATATAAACACACACACAATATATAAAAAAAATAATAATTAAAAATCTATGAATCACTTTTGATGATTCTATAGAGCTTGAATCGATTCATGAATGTGAATTGATTTTTTTGCACACCCCTAGTTTACACATCAATGTACAGTTAATCCTCCATTGTATTGTGGAATGAACAAGTCAGAATGTGCACCAAAACAGCAACTGTTGGCTTGGCATGCTCTTAAAAAAAAAAATACCTGATTGAGTGATGTATTTGTTTAAAAGAGATAGACATATTCAGAGTAGCTAGTGGTAAGGTTAATGCATAAAAAAGCTTTCTGATGAAGTGCACTGTCATGCAAAAATATTTATACACTAACACATGCCAATACATATCCATTTATCTTGAAACTTCTTGTCACTCTGTCTCTGCCTCAGTGGCAGGGGTAAATTAAAACATCCATTGGCCCCTGGGTGTTCAATCCCAAAACTCTCCTTGTAACACATTTTTGTTACAGTTGACAGATTATGTCCAGTGTTTCCTTTAGGACTTTTTTTTAGCAGTGGGGGCAGGTTGTCCAGGCAACTGCAACCGCAACCCCCCACCACCACCACCACAACCACCTCTCTTTACACACAATGAGGCATATTTTCAGTTGTGTCATGATGTTAATGATGACATCCCATACAATCTAGTCATCATGGCACAATTATGCTTAGTATAAATAAATACAAATATAAATAGTAATTCATTTGTATTTGAAGGTCACAAAGTGGTTTTAACTCGCATATCAACAACACCTACTATATTTATTACCCTATTCAATACTGTATAGAATTGTAATAAAACAATACTATTTATGATCCTATTTTATAGTACAACTGGTATTCCTAACAAATTGGGCCTAAGCCTAATACCATATCAATGTGCCAATTTACTTAATTTATACCTAGTCCTATGTCAGGGTCATGAGGGCCAGAATACAACCAGCATCGTCAAGAATGAAGATGTGAACATAAAGATTGCGTCATTCATGTGCATATATACTGAAGGTTAGCCACAAAAACAACAGCTTTTTTTCGGCTTGTTTGTCATTTTTCACTATTTAAAGTAGAGCAGAGCTGTGTTTGTGTAAACAGCACGGTGGACGATAGTGGACAGTCCAGACAGATCAGATTTAAATATATCACTTCCTACATGTGTATGCCTGTAGACAGGTGAGTGGTATTGATACGTATTTACTTTTAGGTTTTATTGTAGCCTACAGTAACAAGCATGGCGGTATTTTTCCCATGCAGGTGCTGCACACAGTCAATCTTCCAAAATGTAACGCTTGAATCCAAATGAATTGTGCTTGAAGCTGCAGGCCATCCAATTATAACAACCTCATCCACATTGTCAAAATCATTTAGATATTGACCCATTACATTGAAAATCTTTTAAATAACAGGAGCCTTTAATTTACTGTAGCCATCCTCACGACACACTACCTGATCGCCTTTTTCTAGTCTCCCGTTTCACTCTCCGCAATGCTGTCTTTGGAAAAAAGTCATGTCGTGAGATCGATAACAGTTAGCTAGCTAGCCTGATTTTGTTTCTCGTAATGTTAGCCAATATCCTCTGTTCGGAATTTAATTAAGAAATGGCAGTCATTAGGAACAGTGGAAGTTAAAGCGAGATCTGATCTGGAAGACCAAGAAAAATATCAGACAGAACAGCTCGCAGGATTGTGAGAAAAGCAAGTCAAAACCCACGTTTGACTGCACGATCCATCCAGAAGGACCAGGCAGACACTGGAGTTGTGGTACACCATTCCACTATAAAGAGATACTTGTATAAATATGGTCTTCATGGAAGAGTCATCAGAAGAAAAGCTCTTCTTCGTCCTCGCCACAAAAAACAGCATTTGCAAATGAACATATAGACAAGCCTGATGCATTGTGCAAATGCAATGAAGTTATGTGGACCGATGAGGTTAAAATAGAACTTGTTGGCCGCAATGAGCAAAGGTAAGTTTGGAGAAGAAAGGGCACAGCATTTAATGAAAAGAACCTCTGTCCAACTGTTAAGCCTGGGGGTGGATCTATCATGCTTTGAGGTTGTATTGCAGCCAGTGGCACAGGGAACATTTCACAAGTAGAAGGAAAAATGGATTCAATAAAATGTCAACAAATTTTGGACGCTAACTTGATGCCATCTGTGAAAAAGCTGAAGTGGATAATGATCCTAAACACACCTCAAAATCCACGGTGGATTACATCAAGAGGAGTAAACTGAAGGTTTTGCCATGGCCTTCACAATCTGCTGACCTCAAAATAATTGAAAATCTATGGCTAGACCTTAAAAGAGCAGTGTGTGACAGACCAGAAATCTCAAAGAACTGGCAGACTTTTGCAAGGAAGAATGGGCGAAGATACCTCAAACAAGAATTATTTAAAATGCAACCGCGACTATGGTGCATCTGCCCTATTTCTGATAGCATGGCGGAAGAAATGTTGCCATGGCAGTGCGCCACAAAAAAATCAGAGGAAACGCTGATGTCTAATGTCATATTTTCTCGCAGTTAAAAATTGTATTGAATACTTTTGTTTCTCATTACAGATCTGTAAAATGTCACTGTGCACTGTGTAACCCATTTAGATACCAAATGTATGACCAATATAATCAAAGCCCTTTAAATTTATCTTTGTTGAAATCTGAATAAACATAAGAGTAAAAATGTAAACAAGGGGGCTGTTTATACTTTTGGACAGCACCCAGATTAGGTCTGCACAATAAAATCACAATCTCAATTTACCTTGTATGCAATTTAATTTTTAAATGACTTAAATTTATAAAATGTATTTTGATAGAATAGCTCTCACAAAGTACAGGTGTTCACCCTCAGACTACAAACTGCTAATTTTCTCAACGACCACAAAGGTGAGCTCTTGGGAAAAGGACTGAAGGATGCCCTAGCATCTTGGAGTTTGGAAGAGGACAAAATGGCGTGTATAACAACAGAAAATGGATCACACATAGTGAAGGCAATCTCCATCAACAACTGGACCAGGCTCCAATGTTTTGACCATAGGCTACATCTGGCAATTGGTGAGTTTATGTGTCTGTATGATTGACTGTGTGTGTGTCACAAAGTTAACCCTTAAACTGTAGGACATTACTACTACAAATAAATAAAGTTATTTGTGATACTACAGACTAATAGTTTGTGTTGTACTCAGATGGAGAGCCACCAGGCCCCCCACCCTGTCAGACACACGCTAATCCTAGTCGACGGGAAATTGACAACTGCGTCAAACTGCGTTAAACTAGCAAAGACACTTTGCGCTGTGCTGCCCCTCAAGTGGACGCTACTTGACCCCCTTATGTGCAACCTATTTGTAATGATATCTCTCGCTCTCCCTGTCAGTATAGTAGCTTGCGCTACCTGGCCTATTAACGTATCAGCATGATGTGAAGTCATGCTCTGCAGCTCGGCTTGGACACAGCAGCCTCCAGCAAGAGAGAAAAGGCGAACACTATCACGCTTTCCTTTATCCCCTCATTGGACTAATTTTGACAACACCCAACCCTAGTGGGCTAACTATTTCCTCGTTCTCCCTTTGCCACAATGTGCCACTTGTTCGATAAGTACCTTCTTTACTTCGCGCTCAACAGTTGCTACTGCTGTGACTCTGCGGCGGGTCACCTTATAATGGAGATATGTTGCCACATTTTTTAAACCAATGTCAGGGACTAGCCCTGAAAACCACTCCACCCGCCACTGTGGCTGGTATACAAGGCAAAGTCACCCACCACTTTGAAAAAGTACTCGCCATTGGCTGGTGCTAATTTCCCACACTGACCTACTTAAATGGCCAGTTGAATGTCAATTCTATAAAAGACAAGCGGTTAAAGTGTTTTTTCTTTATTCATTGAAGCCTCTATGTTTACAAGCTTGTGGTGATGTGCAATGTGCTATAGGTGCCAAAAAAATTAATTAGTTTGGTACCGCCAATTTCTTTTATCATGGTTAATATGTGCAAAAAAATAAAAATAAATAGTGATTCATATTTTTCCCCAAATTGTGCAGCCCTAACCCAGATCAGTAGGAAAATAAAATAGTTTTCTCTAATTTTCTCTTTTACCATCCAGGGCCCCACTGGCATGCTGTGTCACTTGGGCACCCAGGACACTGATGCTAGATTCTGCCATTTTGACTTTACTCTTTCATTTATAAAAACACACTCCATCCCTGTTGAACACACACACACACACACACACACACACACACACACACACACACACACACACACACACACACACACACACACACACACACACACACACACACCAGAACTTCAAAAACGTACACTCTGCCTTGCTCCTCACCTAAACAAGGCAAGACAGCTTTATTTGTATAGCACATTTCAGCAACAGGGCAATTCAAAGTGCTTTACACAAAAACAGTTAAAAAAATAAAAACAGATAAAACACAAGAATAAACATAACAGTGCAGAACAAAGAAATTAAACATTAAAGAAATGAACAGCCATTTAAAGAAAGGCAACATCAAAAACAAAGGTCTCTAGCCTTGATTTAAAAGAACAGAGTTACAGCGGATCTGCAATTTTCTGGAAGTTTATTCCAAATATGAGGAGCATGTTTAGTTAGACTCTGGGGACAGAAAGCAGACCTGTCCCAGATGACCTGAGAGGTCTGGGGGGGTCATAGTGTAGTAGAAGATCAGAAATGTATTTTGGCCCTAAATCGTTTAGTGATTTATAAACTAGAAAAAGTACTTTGAAATCAATTAATTGAGGCACAGGAAGCCAGTGTAAAGACTCCAGAACTGGAGGGATGTGATCCACTCTCTTGGTCTTAGTGAGCATACTCATTGGTGACGTGTCTAGATTGTTCTTTTTTAAGAGTGGCTTGATGACTTCAGTTTTCAGCTTTTCAGATGTTCCTCCAGGTTTTTATGGTTGATCGTATGAAATTCTGTCATATTGGAATTAGCTTTGCCTGAACACTGTGACAACACATATCCTGTACTTCTGTTCTCACCAGTAGGACGATTCTCCATTGGGATCTTTTCTTTCCAGAGACAACTTTGACCTTAGTGGGAGCAATGGCATCAATAACATTTATAATTTTACAGTTGAAAATATCTACAAGCTCAGTCACTGAGAGCCCAGAGAGGGCGGGTGTGGAGGAGAAAAGCCAAATAAATGTTTTCAGTGATATACCGTTTTCTGATTTACTTTGTTTGGACACTTTTGGGCACAGAGATAATGCCGTTAAAGAAAACACAGGAATGATCAGACAGAGCAACGTCAGTCACCACAACCTTGGAAATGTTCAGACCCTTGGAGACAATCAAGTCCAGAGTGTGCCCCTTTTTGTGCGTGGGCTCTGTCGCATGCTGAGTCAGTCCATAGTTCTCAAAAACACAACACAGTTCTTTGGTCCCCCTGTCCTGGGGGTTGTCAACATGAATGTTAAAAAATCACCCGCAATGATTACACAATCAAAGTTAATGCAGATTATAGACAGCAGTTCAGTGAAGTCATCAATGAAGGTTGCACAACATTTAGGTGGCCTGTAGCTATTTAGTCAAGTATAGCTTGGGGGAGGACCTTAAATGAAGAACCATATATTCAAAAGAAGCAACATTTCCATAACATTTACGTACAGTGGAATGAGTCATTAAACAAAATGGCGACTCCACCTTCTTTCATATTCACTCTATTCTCGCTCATAAAACTGAAGTTAGGGGGAGCTGACTCGATGAGAACAGCAGCGCTGTTATTATGGTCTAACCAGGTCTCAGTTAAAAACATAAAATCTAGATTGTGATTAATAATAAAATCATTGATTAAAAATGATTTTCCTGCCAAAGACCTGACATTTAGTAAGGCTAGTGTTAGTGTGTTTTCATTTTTTGGGACAAGTTGTAGCTGACGAGGACTGGATGCTAAATTTGTTTGCAGTTAAGTGCTTATTTGCCATTCTTTTTCTATTACCTATCACAACATAAATTGAGGAAGAATCGAACACACAGGGCCCGGGCTTGTCTTGGAAAGAGTCATGAGTGCCACTAGGCCTGCAGCCTGGACCCGGCACATATCAGTTAATGCTTGCTGGATTTTGCACACAAGCGTCCTTATCAGTCTGTGGAGAAGGAGTTAGCTGACATCATGGCAGAGGTGCCTGGCGTTTTATTTTTGCCGGGGTTGAGCGATGGGGGAAGGAAGGGGTGTACATTTGGTTTCAGCAACTACCAGCTGCTTCATCTGGTCAGTGAACTCCAACATGGGGAAAGGGGAAAGAGGGGAAAGGGTGAGTGGAGACAGCGATGGCTCCTCAAAGGGTTTGGGGTTGGTAAGGGGGTTTGAGGGGTGTTGGACGGGTGAAAGGGGAGTTGAGGTTTTGTGTCTCTGCTCTGTGGTCTCCCACGGTCAAATCTTTGCTCAGGTGGAGGGTGTGGTGGATCACTGCCGCACTTTATGTCTTCCTCTTGTTTAGTGTTGTCTTGTCTCGTGTCCTTGGCCGATGGAGCAAATGTGTAGCGCAGAGAGTAAAGTAGGTTAGAAGTGAACAGCTTTAGTCCTGGCTTGTTAAGGAAAAGTCCATCTGCTTTAAACAGATGTCTGCGGTCCCAGAAAATGTTAAAATTGTCAATGAACTGCAGAGAATGGACGATACATTAAGTTGAAAGCCATTTGTTTAGTGCCAACAGTCGGCTGAATCTCTTAGTTCCTCTTCTGACTGGCGGTATAGGGCTTCTTAGGGATAGGGATTCTTTGGGTCAAGTCAGACACTATGTCTTTGGGAAAACTGAGGATTTTGGTGTTTTTACTGCTTTTTAAATCTTTTACAGCAGAGTCACCCACAATCAGGGTTTGAGGCCCAGTTGTTAGCTTTTTACTTTTTGAATTGCTCTCAGTCCTTATCCTGCTGTGTGGCGATGAGACGCAATCCTGGTCATCAGATGGCTGTCCAGCGTCCTGCAGCAGTGGAGCAAATATGTTATCCAGTTGCACACCAAGTTGTTGGGGATGCATTTTGTTGCTAATTTTCCCTTTTGCAGCTGTGTCTTACTAAGTACAGGGGTTAAAGAGGCACTAAGCCTGGATGATAACGCAGGCCAGCCAGTCATATAAAAAATGTCAGGGCGCTGTGCCCTCCCGTTAGTCGTCCACCCATTTCCCAGGAAAATGATTTACTCTTAGGCTTTGCACCAGATGAGTTCCAGGGAGGACTACCACTTGTTGATTTATTACCTGTTCCACAGCCCTCCTGTTCTTTTGTAGTCTTGTTGGTGCTAATTAGCCGTGTGTTAGCATGCTTTTGTCCATTGTTTTGGGTCCATGGTAAAGTGGTGTCATTTCCACAAGATCCATTCACTTCCACATTCACTTCTAATCGGTGAACCTTAGTTTCCAGAAGTGCAATCTTCTGAAGGAGTTTGTAGTAGTCTTCCACGGAGAAAGGAGGCATTTTGCTGCTAATTCGCTTTAGCCACAGTCACTGCTGCTCATAGTTTCTCTCAGAGGAAAAGCAAGATTATCAGCAAAAATATGCAAGCAGAGGCAGGAGCAAGCAGCAAAGCGTCTGCACTGGTAAAGCGTAAAACTCACACACTTACTGTACAGTATTTCCTTCTGTGGCACTTGTTGTTGACCTGTCACACTCACACACACACACACACACACACACACACACACACACACACACACACACACACACACACAGCATGCATAGCAGCAGTCATTTTTCTTGTTAATGTAGCGTGTCGAATTTGCAGGGTGGCGGCGTGCAAATGAAAGGTTGCACGTCTCACTCGCTTGGCAATATGTATTTGATAAGAGCTGTAAATCAACTAGTGTAGCAGAGCAGAGCCTGCAGGGACGGACAAAACACATGTTAATGGAAAGCAGCTCTAAATCGGAGTGAAATACTGTATGCACATGAGCAAGTGTGTGTGTGTGTGTGTGAGTAAAAAAAAAAAGACAAAGTAGTGGCAGTTGAGCTGTCGTTTACCTGTGTGGTACGTGTGTACATGTGTTTGCAAATGGGAAAAAAGGGAGTTTCTATGCTGCTCAAACAACAACAACCAACTTTTGTTTCTTTTTGTTGACATAAGGATGCACAAACTACACGACTGATCTCAGCCAAAGCGTATTAATTACAACATTGATACTAGGGTTGCACAATATTTTGTTTTTGTTATTGTCATTGAAATAAACACATAGCATTATTTCCTTTCCCTGCTCTTCTCTGTCACTCTACACACACACACACAGGAAAACAGTTTTGCCAAATTAGTGACTTTTCAGACCACCTTCGCAACTTTTATTTTTTCTTCTTTTTCACAAAAGCGACTAGCATCAAATCTGGCAGCTTTCTATGGAAAAGTCAGCAACTTTCTGAAAAAAAACGCATGTGCCCTGAAAGCATAAAAGAAAGTCTGGAAGGTGTATTTACCTTAATGGACAAAAGCACCATGGGTCTATTTTGACAAGGTGGAGATAATACTGTCATTACTGTGCTCCCTCTGAAATAGCTCTATATTATAAACAACAGATAGGCCTAGTCTCATCACAACATACACTCTGGCAGACACACACACACACACACACACACACACACACACACACACACACACACACACACACACAATGATATTTGGAGAAATGGCCATAAAGAGTAATGAGTAATAAGGGTCTAGATGTGGACTACTGCTCTTGTTTCCACTCATGTGTCCAGCTTCTTTCAACAGCTGTATTCTCACTGGGGCGTAAAATACATTTCAGTGCAGAATCCCCATGGATCTGTGTGTTTAAGGGTCACAAACGCTGGCTCACTTTCCAAAAACTGAGGAAAGAAACAAATTGGAAGCGGGTAGCAGAATGAATTTCTTATCAAAAGTTACCAAAAGCCACATGAGAGCCACTAAAAAATAAATTAATAAAAAAACAATTTCATGTGACAAATAAATTGATTGATTGATCTAACTGTGATAAATTAGGAGGCTGAAGTTTGTGATGTGGGCATTTCAGATTGCATTAGGCCTATATTAAAATGGTTTTCTAATGATTTGTTTATTGTGGACTGAAAACAAGTTGGGAACACAAGTGGGGAAGCAATAGTAAGTAACAAAGAACATGTTGGAAAAATTGAACTGAAGTTCAGACTAGTTTTTTTTTATGTTGACACACATAATTGTGGAGTCTGCACAAGTAGGCCTATAGCCTAAAAGGTTTACTATCTTATTTGTATCAGTCATTCAAAAAGAAAGTTATGCACAAAATCCTTGAGTTTGATTTTAAGTAATTAGGTAGCAAAACAAAATCAGCCTTCAAGCAAGAGCAGGCACATATTGGGAGTGGAATCCTTTAAAAATCTACTTTTTTCATCAAGAGCAGATTTTGATAGATCCATGTATAGGTCCAATACATGCTGGAGGACCACAACTGGACTGACTACAGTGATCCAGTTTATCCTAAGTGGCCTATTTGCTGACAGTACACAAAACATTAATCATGTCCTTTAGAAATGTCACCCTCAAAATAATGCACTTTAATATAATTTTGACTTGACCCAATACACAGATGCCATCTCCAAAGGGTTTGACTGTCCTCTGTTAAGCAGAATGTACCAAGGCGAAGCAGCATGTGTGCTTTGCAGCATCCACACAAGGGGAAACCACATGATGACATAATGAGTGTTGTATCACCTGCTGCCTTAAATCCAGGATGCTCAAAACACTGCATGCATATATATATATATATATATATATATATATATATATATATATATATATATATATATATATATATATATATATATAACAGGCTGATTGCTATTGCAATATGACAAAAAACACGAGGAATGAGTTAATAACTGTATTGTACCTCCTAACAGAAACATACAGTGCAGACCAAACATTAAGGTAGTTAGGTTATCATTATCATTAGGTTACTATTGCTAAAATAAATAACGTCCCCCCCCCCCACTTACAGGAGCACAATCATTTAATGACAGCCTATAAACTACTGTAAGTCAACACATCCCCCCAGACTCTCAATCCCAGTGTAACGTTAACTAAACAAAACTGTGACGTTACTTGATTGACAATAAACCTGTAACCGGTTTGCAGCTGACCTTAATAATTTACATAGTGGCAGCCAGCCAGACGTAAATGATTAACGTTAAATCCCCCCCAAAACTTTGGCAAACAAAGAAACAAAACGCTCATTCACGACAGTCGCAGTTAACCCCCGTAGGTCGTTACTAAAGCAAGAAGAAAGCTAACGTTAGATGGCTAATGCTGAGCTAAACATGTTTGCTACCATTAAGAACATCGCGCAACATCAGCATCACACATGCACACGGAACGCACATGTAGGGAACCTCGTGAATTAACATGCAACGTGTCAACTGTTTGGAAATTCTTCAGCGTGTGTGAAGAAGATAACAAGTTTGCAATATCTACAACAACACCTGCAAGGAAAAAGTAGGGCATGGAGGGACGACACCAAAACCCTTCGGCTCAACCAATCTAATCAGACACTTGAGACAACATCACCCAGCTGAATTTGGACGAAGCAAGCAAAGGCCAAAGCTCAGGGGCTAAAGGTGAACACCAAGCTCCAACTAGCACTGAGCCATCCACAAGTCAGCAACATCTGTTAGCTTTTTTAAGCAAGGAAAGGAGCAAAAGGCATAACTGGAACGATAATGTAAGTCGTTGCGCTGATGTCATTTTCTGAGGTTGAAAATCTGGGTTTCAGAAGTCTCATAAACTACCTGAGCCCAAAATATGTCATACCAAGACAATGTTATTTCTCAGATGTTTCACTGAATGAAATGTTTGACAACGTATCAAAACACACTTGCAGCATCTAACATGTCAATCCCAATGCAGGGATTAGTTTAACAACTGACATTTGGACGTCACATGTGAGCCTGATGTCCATGCTAAGCATAACTGCACAGTGGCAATCTGTGACAATCAGTGACAGTCTGGCCTTTACTTTTGAGAGAATGTTACAACATTGGGGAATCGACAGGAGTAGGGTGCATGTGGTGTTGTGAGACAATGCAAGGAACATGGTCCAACCACTGAATGGACGCCAGCTTGGCTAGTTTTCCCTGCCTGGCGCACACATTACAGTTGGCAGTGAACGAGGGTCTGCTGTCACATACCTTTATACTGAAAGGTTATATTTATTTTTGTATTTGTTTATTATTATTATTATTATTATTATTAGTTATATATTATTGTATTGCCATTACCTGTTTTCCCTGTTTGCATACAGAAGTTTAGTTTGCTAAATATAAAATCACTTTTTTTGTTGGATATTGGATGTGAAAAAAAGGAAATGGTTCTTCCATAACATTGCATTTTAGATGTGTGTATATTTTCCCCCACCAGGAGAAAATGTACTGTATATAGTTCTATTTTATAGCGATCAAGTATCTGTTCAAGAAATGTTCTATGCAAAATGTAAAATGTTCTATAAAAGAAAAGATAGAACAGATAATATAGAAAGATATAAAAGATGAAACAAATATTTGTGTGTGTTGTAAAGTGTTTAGAGAAAATTAAATCGGAATCGGCTAAAATTGGCACACACATACAGAGATGGGAATAACATTTAGCTGATCAGATGTTTCCTAAAAATTAAGATTAATCACAAGTCCCGTATTTCAAGTCCGAGTCTGAAGTTTTTTGGAGGACAAGTCTCAAGTCCCTGTGTGCAACTTAACTGCAACTCGAATCAGAGTCTCAAACTCGAGCCTCCATCTCTGCCCATTGTAGACAGAAATTAATCAACTTTTTCTTATTTGTGTGCAAGTTTAAAAAAGATAGACAGGGTATCTTTGTGAAAACAGAAAATCTAAACATTTATATAGCCCAAGAAAATGTGTGTGTGTATACTTAAAGATAGTGTATTTCTTACAATAAAGCAACAGGGGTATTAATACTGCATGTGTGGGAGTTATCATCTGGAGTCACTTAATCAGTCTTGTCTACAGAAGGGCTGTTGGAACAAATTCCAAAAGTCTAATAGAATTTGAATAGTAAAAAAAAATAAAAATAAAATTTGAACGCTGAAATTACTATTTGAATGTAATTTTTTTTTTTTATAAATATGTTGGCTAACACTAATCTCCCTCTTCTCACCTTGGCCTACCTGCATGGGAAAATAGTTTTAACATGACTTTAAAAATCGACATCCACTGAGCCAAAATGCTTATGTTATCATTAGTTAGCTCATGCTTTCCTAACTGTGTCGTGAGTTATAGGAGCTTAATGGAGACAGCTAAAGTTAATGTCATTTGCCATACAGCTGTCTGAGTAGCTTCAACTTCATTTATTACCTTACTTTACTAACTGCTGCATTCTCAAAAACGTGACGATCTGCAAGAAACAGGTTGCTTATAAATCACTAAAATAGTTGTGACAGTACTGTTTGGCTAAGTTATCAGTGGCGTTAGGATTGTGGCTAACACTATTGTTACTTAGTTTATGACAAATCGTTTCGGCTGAGCTTTCTAACGTGCTGTTATTGTGCTAACCAAGCATAGTTAGCCTTTAAAACAGAGTCGCTTCGCTATACTTGTTAGATAATGTTTCATTACAGAGTTCTCTGTTGAATTGTGTTGGACGCTGTGGCCATGTGGTGGAAAATGATACTAAACAGAGAGCAACATGTCGGAAATGCAATGCACCGTGACGTGGGCCCATTCAAGACCAGGCAGATGGAAGTCCCTCTAGTGGACAGAACATGCAACAACCACATGCTTATAGTGCCATTGACAATGCATAAGCCTGAGTAGTGTAGTACACATTAATAACAGGCTGCATTTGAGCATTAAATATTTGAATATTAAAAAAGAAGGTTTAGTTTGAATGGTATTCTAGGCGGTGAGTCCTAGTTGAAGCCATTTTGTGAAAGTTGCTGTAGGCTATTTAGTGTCTGCCCTCCACAGAGCACTTGAGAAAAGGGAAGGCTGTTGATTTACCACTAAATCAACTTTATGTTGTTGTTATTGATCTCACGACATTACTTTTTTTCCATAGACAGCATTGCGGAGAGTGAAACGGGAGACTAGAAAAAGGCGATCAGGTAGTGTGTCGTGAGGATGGCTACGGTAAATTAAAGGCTCCTGTTATTTAAAAGATTTTCAATGTAATGGGTCAATATCTAAATGATTTCGACAATGTGGATGAGGTTGTTAGAATTTGATGGCCTGCAGCTTCAAGCACAATTCATTTGGATACAAGCGTTACATTTTGGAAGATTGACGAATTCTGAACAGCGATGCCCGCACTGTGTGCAGCACCTGCTATTTAGCTAGTCTTACAATAGCACCGTCACGTTAGCTAACACTGGAAAACAAGCTAACAATCACGTTTTTTTCATCTAACGTTAGCTTACATTAACATTGAATGTTGTTAGCGTAACGTTACTTGTAAGGCCGCAAGAGTAAGACTGTCTTCTGAGTTATCCTCAGTTTATTTTCCAGCGACTTGTCACATTTTCACAATAGCAAAACAGTTAATGTAACCATTAATACTTCCAATACAACTAGTTAGCTAGTTATACATGTGCTAATAGCGTTAGATAATGATAAGCATTGACAATCACCGTTTTGCATTTCGCTGACACTATGTTTAAACTACGAGAAGTGTGCAGAAAATTAACGTTAGCATGTTTTACCATAGCTAGTTAATTAACTTCACCTGGTTTCTCCCGAATGCCTCGACTGTGAAATCTCTGACTGACGGTCATCACCAGGGGGGCGCTGTTTCACTTATTTGAGGAAACATAATGAAACGAAATATTGAAATATAATATTTTTACCAAAATGACAGTGAGTCACCCCATAATCCTCACAACATTTTTGTGTCTGCAGAAAGTCTTTGGTTGATCTTTGGTACTTTCAATGAAGTGAAAAATGGAGCCATTTTGTAGGCTTAGCTACTGCTTTAAGTGCGTTTTGTTTTCAATGTCATTTTCTATTAATTATCACATTATATCCCGGTTTTTATGTTCATTTTATGTCTGCTTATGTCATGCAATTTCCTTATTCTAAAGTATTTCTTGTGTAAAATGTGCTATACAAATATTATTCATAAAAAAGTATTACTACTTACATGTCAATATCTGCAGACTCATAAGCTGCATGAGTTTTTGATTTAGAAAGTTTGTGATTTGTATCATGATTATTCATAATGCTTAGGCTAAATCTCGCAAAAACTGAATTTCTTCCATGCATTTACAGATAATGTTGAAAATAAATAAATCACACACTGTATATTAGTCTACATGTTTCAGTAAAAAAATGTTTAGACATGACTGTCATGACTCCATCATGTCTTTGTAGACAGCCATTCTAAAAATATAGTTTCCCCTTTCGGGATTATTTGACTAACCACAACCCAACCACTGTGATAATTTGTGCTTATATCTAAAGAAAATATATCCTCCCCACCACTCCTCCTTTTCATAACAGCTTTTTTTTTAACAACTTTGTGAGAAAGTCCAGTATGCCACTTGGTGATGGAGGCACTTAAGATTAAATGTAAACTTTATCATTGATATCTAATTTCATACATATCTGTGGTAATCCAGTGGGCTACAAAGCATTATCTTAATTAACTTTTGGTGTAAATGCCTCTCCTCATCAAGACTCCGTTGGGCCTCCCAGCGGCAGCTCATAAAAGCGATTCAAGCAAAAACAAAATTAGCAAGGGATCTCAAAGGATCAGTGGTTCTTGGAGGTAATTACTTTATTTGTAAAATGTGACCATCCAACCTATGTCCGCTTAGTGAGCCAAAAAAAAAGAGGGATTATTGTATCTGTTGGTGAACATTTAAGCCAAATAGCTATTAACTCAATTATGAGCAAATCATTTCCCATCATGCATGTAGTTGATGCACGCAAAGAGTAATTGGATTGCCCTGTTGCCTTGATGCCTTGACATCAGTATAAATTGGATACAATTCATTACCAGCAGGCATTGTTCTAAGTGGTCAGCGTTGATTGGTTCTATGCCACCAGACATTTCATTAGTTCCTAATTGAAAGAGCACAGATTAGTGAAATTAGTTGCTGTTGTCTTGTAGCCAGCGATGATGCAGTTGCCTATTCACGAGAAACACATTTGAAACAAACACCTTGAGAAACACATTTTTTTGAAAATGACAGCTCTTTTAAATAAACCTGTGTTGCTGTTCAGACAATGTCATTTAAGGAAGCTCCTCAAGTTTCAGCTACTACTGTACTGATATAAAAAATTATGTTACATACTTTTTCTCTGATCAGTACTAAAAGTGTTTGCATTACAACAAGACAAAACACTGTTACTGCTGTCGCCATCTGGTATTTGGGAGCCACTGTCTTGTCCTTGTCTGGAGCATGGTGTGACGCTGAGAAAAGAACAGGCGCCCTGGACTGAGTTAAACTGACAACATTGACTCTTTATTGTGATTATAGAGATTTGTCTCATTCTACGTATTACAAAAGCTGTTGTAGAAGGCTTTTTCTGTACTGATGCTGCGAGTACTGTAAACTGATTCAACTTGCAAGTAAACCTAACTTTAATATAACTTCAGTGGTTCCTGTCTATTCTTCATAATGAAATTATTCTAACATGTATCTACCTTCTGATTAAGTTCTGTGACACGAATAAAGCTTGAAACACTGAGATATGAGTCACAATACAAGATTATTGATTATCATGGCAGGAAGCTGAAGAGGCTTGTTACACAAATGGAATAAACAATCAAAGAGTATTTAAAGATAAAGGAGCAGGCTGTTTTGGTTATGGGTCTTTATTGGCTTCCATGAACCATGTTTAAACAATGACAATAGCAAAAGAAAAGAAAATTTAAACAAAAAAACGTTAGGGCTCGTGTCCACTGGCATCTCTTCTACCCATAGCACATTCAACTGTTGCCCATGTGTACCTTCCACTGTAACTAAACAACAACTGAACCCAGTTCTTTTGAGAATATGTACTTTTCTTTTAGTGGTTTACTTTTTTTTTCAGCACAAAGAGCCACTGTAAAGTTCCTACTTTTTACTGCTTTATTGCTGGCTGAACTACTGCTACATCACATGTATGCATTGGCTTCATCCAACTCGGATTCAAACCACCGGTCGCTGCCACGGACTCAGCGTACATGGGGCGCACCTAGAGGTCGTCTCCCCCCCCCAAGTCAATGTTGTTAGTATGAACTGAACACATTGTCCTTACCGCAAAACCCTTTCTTACTTGGCCTATATGAACATTACATTTCTACCTGCATAGACTAAAAATTGCTATTACAAATTGGTTACATATGAACATAATTCTGTAGGTAATGGATCCATTTCCCTGTATGCCAGCGAAACAGCCTGTCAACCAGAGGAATGTAGACAAAAATAAATAAATGCTCTTGTTTCTGCACTTTTACACACTAATTCTTTGTTGAATGTTATTGGTAACACCGAATTAGCATGAGTTAACACCAAACTCTCTCTAGTTGCAACAATCTAACCTGGTCATGTGTAACTTCTAACAGCTGCAAAGATGGCAAAGAAGTATCTGGGGAACTGTACTAAAGTTCAGCAGTAGTTCAGTAAGCATGCAGTAAATTGCTGTCCATCCACAATGGCTACACACAGAAGAGTTGTCTTTCTCCGGTATCAAATAAAAGCTGAAATGCCCCAAAAATAACCAAAAAATAATCTTGTATTTTTTTCAGTTGACATCCATACAGTTTTAAAATTGTACAACATGTAGAATTGGTGTCACAGGCTGTAAAATATGTTTCAACTCACAGTTCTAGTCAAGAGTCAAAAGGTTTTTCATTGAAAGCAATGCTACACTTCTACATTCAGCGACTATCAAATGTGTACCGAACTGATCCTTTCAATCACAGCAGTCTACGTTAGAGTAAGCAAGATACAGTAACGTGTATGAGTCCTGAACATACAGTATATAGTCGCCATCATCAGTCAAAATATCTATTGCTTTGGTGGAGGCTGTGCAGCCCATTTAGTTTCCCCATTTAGAGTCAGCTCAGGTCACTTATCTGTGCCTATTCATGCTCTCTGTCCTTTGAATCCTGTATTAATTCTGTGTCAGACCTGAAAATTGACCATTGTGATTTCATGTGCAGTTTTATTATGTAGCTTGTTAAAAAATGATTGAAAACAGAAATGTTTATATCTGTGGTTGTCCCGATTCAGGTTTTGTTTTCTTTTTGACTAGTCCAACATCTTAACATTTGCTTTGGCTTTCTTTTTGAAATGGATGTCTTGGACTCATCAACCTCAAGCACTTTTGAGTGTGATCACTACCTCCATTTATACATCTCATTGAGGAGGTAAACGGATTCTTACCCTGTACAAAGACAATAATTCATTCAATACTTTAAACAAAGACAGGAACATCTTTAGAAAAAGAATCAATAAGATCACGTTCACATTGTGGTGATAGATAATATTGTGTACCATATTTGCACTGTAAAATGTACAAAATATCACCGTGTTGTTGGCTAGTGACCTGCAGTCTTATTCACAAGCACTTTGAAGCATGTTTATTTATCTACAACATACATGTACTCTGAAACAGTGACACATTTATAAATAAATATTGCAATCTTAACAATCTTACAATTCTTTTTTATTGTCAGTTCGTCACAACTCGTCACCTGAGCTTAATGAAGGTGAGGCAACCTCCGCCTGTTCAGTCTCCTTCCTTTCACTGTGTTCTCTTATGTGCTATTCACCAGCAGGTCTACTCTTTTCAATCTTTGCCCTTGGCCTTTCTTTCTGTCCTCACCCTCTCAAATGTTAATTTAAATAAATAGCTCTCTAGGAGAAAAAAAATAATTATATATTCTTAGAATCGTAATACATCTTTGAAATAAAAATAGGAAAAAAATGTAACCATGAAAAACATAATAAAACAATCTATTTATCAAAATATAATAGGACAAACAAAAGGAAAATAATATGCATAACTATGTTCAGCAAAACAAACATGTTTCATGAACCCATATCTATTTGAGTGTCACTCCATTTTTATTTGTATTGTGATTTCATTCAATATATCCTGTTAGCTTCATGTATAACACTGCAGGTACTTCTGGTCCGTCTTGTTGCCTACATTGTTTCTTTTTTAAATAATCCTCATTATGAAGTGTTCAGGCTTTGCAAAGTCAGAGAAGCCTTGCAGCCTTCTTTTTATATAAGTCACCTCATTCAGTCCCCTTTTAGTTTACAGACAGTATTTCACTGTGTACTTCAGTTCACAAAGTTCCTACTGCTGTCCAATTCCAGACAAATCAAGGGGCCAGGGGATTATGCGATTGGTTTTGAATACAGGGAGAATGCCGCTTTTGCCATTGAGGGTTTCACGAAACAGGAAATGTCCTTTCCTGTCTGTAATTGTGCAAGTTTAAATGCCTCTGTATGGATCCAAAGGAGAAACAGTCTTTTGTGTATACTTTTATCAACTCTTGACACATTCTGTTGTTTGAAGAAAGCGCAAGATCTCCCAAAGTCAGTGCTAAACGGCAGCTCCCAGGTGCCTGAATTCATAGTTGAATACTTGGAATATATATATATATATATATATATATATATATATATATATATATATATATATATATATATATATATATATATATATATATATATATATATATTTACATTTCACTTATGAGCAATGCCAAAAGCAAATGGGTCAAGTGATATAACAAAAACAAACATATTGTATCTTTGATGTACACCTACAGTATTCTTCAGTAAACATAATCATTATATAACCATTCAGTAGACTTGGCTGGTAAATATTAAAACTAGATCTATAAATAATCAATCAACAGCCACAGCCAATAATGGAAATACACCCTATGAGTAAAAAATACTTCAGAAATGATGTTCTTGCCATCTTTCTTTAAATGTGTAGTGGCTTGATAATGTTTGTTCAATAACATACCCTGAATTTACTGTATAACACAATGGTTTACTGGTATTCTGGAAATAAACATTCATTACCAATGGTGACTTCATTATGGATTTTTACACTAATATCTTTACAATAAATAATATAAAACAAACTCATAATGTTATTGTTTGCTACTATTGATTTCAGTGTGAGCTAGTGGTTACAGTATGCTTTCCATCGCCTCAGGGGAGCTAAATGTAAGCATCCCCTACACTGTCTGGTCAATTATCTTCTAAACTCTTCGCTACACTTTATATTCCCTTTACTGTTCTTATATTCCTCCTGTTCTCCCTCCCTTCATCCATTGCAAAGGCATTACAGGTGAATTGTACTCATTGTCCATCGTTCCTATTCCTGCACTCATCCGCTGGCCCTCCATTTCTCAGTCTCTTTCCCATTAGTCACAGATTGTCTTGTAGCCTCTCCATGTAGGTTCTGATTTCAGACTGACCCAGGTCCATATCCTGGCACACCCACTTGATGTCATCCTCGTTCCCATTGGTCACCAGGACTGAAGAGTTGGTGTATGGTCCACCCCCACCCAAATTATCATTAGGTACAACAGTGGCAAAAGACGTGAACTGGACCCTCTTGCGTTTGGCGGCTGCAACTGCAGCTGCAGCTGTGGATCCGGGGGAATTATTCAGATGCTCCGCTTGGCCAGTGGCATTTTTGCCACCAGTAGTGATTGCTGAAAGGCACTGATGCGGTTCTGGAACCGATCTGGGCAAAGTTTGTCCGTGGGTGACACCCGGTGTCCACCTGTGCCACCACCCTTACTAATGGTGCCCATGCCTGTGCCCATGCCCATCACCAAGGTGTTACCAGCCCCGTTCAGCAGGTACTTGTTCTCCTCGTATCCTCCTTCATTCCGGTCAATGATGGTGGTGCACTCATCAGGCAGCCTGCCCTGGCATTGGTCAGAGTGGTCAGCTAAAAGGTCGGCCTCGTTGCCAAGCCACACCCAGTCATGGGCGTGGTTCATGTTGCCTCCTGCTTCCAGCACAGGAACCTGCTTATGACGGTATCTGTAGATGAAGGACAATAATTAGTCTATGACTCAAGTACTGTTTTGAAAAAGTGCAATTTCAGGCTGTGTTGATTTATTTATATTGGAAATGGCCATCCCTTAATATAGACAGTAGGAACACACCGAGTAAAAGACAAGCAAGGGTGAACCAAATTTTGCCAAGATCACATTGTCTGTCAGGTGCTTTATGTCCTGGCCTTTCCAGTTCATATGGTGGTCCACAGAGAGTTCTCAACTGTGGTGTTAATGGATGGAGGCCTTAGAATTTAACCTACCCACACACTTTTATTGCTGAGTTTCCTTATAATTATTTCCTTAAATATTTCCAAATAAATATATTGAGTCCTCAATTATCATAATGTATTACCTGAAAGCAAAGCTGACACAATTGATAAGGAAGACCAGTATTGCCAGACAGAATACACCCAAAAGGGCATACATTCCAATCTCCAGATCTGACAGTCCTCTGGTGGTCTGAGTCAGTTCACTATCCCCAGTGCCTGGTACCTCCACTTGTGCTGGGTAGTTACTGTAGTCCCCTGCTTGGCTGAGGCCTCCTCCCCGGCTGCTGCTGCTGCCTCCACTGGCAGCTTTACCACCTGAAGCACGATGGGTTACTGTGCTCTTGGTCGTTGTGCTAACCTGATTAATGGAAAAAAACACATAGGTAGTTAAACAAATATTAACAAACTGGGTTAGAGTTAGTTTACGATCTTTTACATTAGTGGTAATTTGTTAATGCTGTTTGGTGTTTTGTTATTGTTTTTTTTTTTTAAAGACAAATTTGGGATAGATAGTTTATCATCGTAGGAAAAGTGACTAATTTTGATTTAAAGTGGATATTATGTACCCGGGAACTCAGAGTTCTCACGAGAGCATAATTGGAATTTGCTCAGCGAGTTACTCTGGCATCTATACCCTTGTAGCCGAGCTGCACCAATGACATCGATGTACAGTATTTGATAAAGGCGGGCCAGAAGCGAGCTAACCAGATGACGACAGTTTAATCTACCAGTTAGCTCCGCTGGTACCTAAGCGTATGGGCACTGGATTCGTCACCCCGTGTGTTGTTGTGATTGGTCGTAGTGTTATCCAATTGTGTGCAGTGAGATTTTCAAATGCACGTTTGTTCTGCCCCTCAAGTTGGGTGACTTTCATTACTCAATGCCAGACCCTTAATCTTTCTGATTTGGGTCTGGATTTCCAGGCTAGGTAATATGTGCATTGAACAAAATGACTGTACTTTATAATCAAACATAGTGGAGTAAAAAGCTGAATTTTTCTATCTTTACTAGTTATATTTGAGGTTTAAATGCCTGTCAGTGTCTTCACATTCTATCAAATTGATAGAACCTTTCTCATGGCTCCTTCCTCTCGATCCACTGCTGCACTGTTGGACTTCCACTCCCTTCCATCCTTTGTTTGGTGCTCACTGGTGCTGTTGTCCATTCCTCCTCCGTAGTCCTGTCCACCTCTTCCCATCGCACCTCTTTCTTCACTCTTTGCTCCAAACTTCACTATCACATTGCCAACTCCAGATGCCAGCACACTCTTCCTTTTGGATTTCTGGCAGGTCTCAGAGATGACCATTTCTACACGAACCAGTGTTCCCTGTCCGTCACCTTCTGCCACTACAATAGGCCAGTGCTGCTCCTAATGGAAAATAGAGACAATGTGAAGTTAAACCAACACAGCACTATGGACACCAAACTTTCTGACCATTTTGCAAAATCTGCAGTGTTTCCTCTTAATAGAAAATAGAGACAATGTGAGGGTAAACAGACAGTACTTTGGACCCCATACTCTCATTTTTGCAAAAGTGTTTCCTGAAAAATATGTATTAGTAAAATGTCTATGTTTTTCGTTTTCTGGAATATTTTACACAGCCTTAAACCATTGGCAAGATAAAAAAACTTGAAAATGGCTAGTACCTGATTGGTTATGGAGATGACACTCTCATCCAATGATACAGCTGAGAGGAGGAAGTCCTTGGGATCATAGACATCAAGTGGTGTCACTGAACCGTCACTGTACTGGATCCATGCACTGATCGCTGCTTCCTGAAAGTGAATAACAGAAAATTGTCAAGAGATACTGTACATAGAGACCATCTTGCAATGAGGAGGGAGGGGAGCGCCGCTGCTTGGATCACATCCATTTTCAAACTTGGACAGACTATGCTATTAAGATGACAGCATATGCACTCTTGACTGAACGTTTAACTCGTTGTGAAGACCCAATGTACTCACAAGAGGCAGGGAAAGCTTGAAGAAGGGTTCATTTGAACATGGATGTCAACATCACGGCAGATGATTGTGATCCAATTTACATCTCTCTCCGAACATTACAAATTTGATGTTCCAATGCACTGTAACCCAATTTTCATCACACATTATTCCAACCTACACAGACTTCTTTGCTACTCACCACATTACCATAACATAGCTAATTATATCATAATCATTAATCATTTATGTGTCATTCCAACATTTTTTTTTACTAAATATAAAAACATATGTGCTTAAGTGAAAAAGATATTAATTGGTGTTGGGCCTATCAACTTGACAAAGTGACATGTTTTTTTTAATGATTCAGCTGTTTAAGTCTCCAACACAATGGAAATAAATGGCCTATTGTTAGTCTTGGAGGAGCACAAAGATAGACATGTACATTACCATCCATCCATCCCTCACACACACACACACACACACACACACACACACACACACACACACACACGTCAACATCAACCACTTTTTTGTGTGCACAGACACACTTTTCTTCTGACTTTTGTGTATCTTTCTCCAGTGTCCACCACCACCATTGCAATGAGGACAAATACTCAAGCAACTATTCCATAAATTGAAAGTTCAGCAGAGAATGTTTTTTCGCTGCTTTTCTTTAAGTGATCCTGCCTCACTAATTTCCCTTGATAAAACCATTTGCTTTCTTTAATCAGATCACAGAAAGGATTGTGTAGGTATAACACAGCAAAAACCTCACTACAAAAGTAATTAAGCTCCAATGAGAGGAACAGCACTTTATATCTTTTCCTTCCTTTATTTTCACATTAAATTGTAACTTTTTCTTGCCTCCTTCATTCCCTTATTTATCCCCCTCCTTCCCTCAGGTCTTCTGTTTTAAAAAAAAAAAAAATGTAAAACTTTTTTTCACCCTTTTCTTCTCCTCTACCTTCCCTCTCCTCTACTTTCCTTCTCCTTAGATATAACATTTCCACAGAAGATATAAAATGAATGATAGAAAAGAAAAATGTTTGAAAAAATGAAATATGATATCTTTATTTTGATCGTAATGGGCTGCTTCTCAGCCAATTAGCCCTTGGACGTAAATTATAATATTGGGTATGGTTTGAGAAGGGAGGGGTAGAGGGTGTGAGGGATAATAGCTTGACAAAGTGTGATGAAATCATTTTTGGCAATGTGATAAGACAGTTAAGAATAGCTTGTAACATGGTCGCCTTGCAATATGTTGTGCATGTGGGTGTAAGTGAGCATGTTTGATTTTTAGGTGTGTGTTTTTCTAAATACTGTATGTTGTGTGGTTATGCACTGAGTTAGACAGCAAAAGTGGAAAAAATGCATACATTTTTACCAATTTAAATTGTGCTGGACACATATGACAAATGTATGTAAATGTAACTTGGATTACAATTGAGCGTTGTCAAAAAGAAAAATGTTTTTATGTGGTTCTAAGTAACATTATCGACCACTTTTTTTACTGTAGACCTTCATGTGTCTGTAACTGTAGCTAAATAGTGCTATAGCCTGGATGTTATATGCACTTCTAATGAGAAACTGATTATTGGAGAGATAGCAGCGATGTGATGTCCGCAGCACAGAATTACTCTTCAACTTTTATGATTACAACCTTGGGGGAATTACTGTAGAGATGGGAACTGCTTAAAATGTAGTCCATTAGTGTGTCTGTGTCTGTGTATGTAATTCAAACCTAAAGGCAGCGTGGAGTCCATGCATGTGTCTGCATCATGTGTCTGCATGTGCAAGTTACATTCTGAAAATCTGATGAATATAACCCCGGTAGAATGTGATATCTAGCAGGGGTGGCAATATTGTGATTTGGGTGTGTGAATGTGTTTGCGTACCTACTGTATAGTATCCTTTACCTGTTTGGATGTGTGTAGCAGGTCAGTGGCTGTAGTTGTTAGCTGTATAGCCTGGTCATTTCCAGGACTTGCTGTCAAACTGAGCGACAGAGAAGCAACCAGCTGGACACCCAGGTCAGTGATGGTGACCTACACAAACAAGAGAATATCATAATACGTGCTAATAAAAATGACTTATTTCCCAAATACATAAAATGATTCAATATATTATTTCACCTTGTCATCCAAAACAGTTACAGTCTTCTCTGCCAGGATGGAGTCAGACAGTGGGGACAGAACCTGCAGCAAAAGATCACACAACACATAAATAGTTGTAAAAAGGACATTAACAATTCACATTTGAAGTTTTCGCTTTCTGAAATGAATCTGCATTATTAGAGTTGCAGCGGAGTCTACATATGCACTAAAGCCATTTATTCCAAATGTGAGTTCCTAAAAGCTTTCATTAAAAAGCTGCATTCCGTGGCAGCTTTACATTTCCTGCTCTAACACCCAGTGTCTGCTAAGTCCTTCCAGGGGGAAAAAATCCTAAAAACAACAAGTGTTCACAAGCTGCAAAATCCAAGTGAAAAGACATCATGCTGCTGACAAATTGGTTGTTTGACAGGTGATGAGATTACAGCTCGTGTCTCAAAAAGATTCGAAATAATGGGGAACAACAACGTCCTGATCCTTCTGCATCGAGTATAGGATATTATGAAGCACACATTAGGAAAACTCTGAAAGACAGTACGGGAGAGAGTTGTATTAAATGAGCTTTTATTGTTGTCGCTGTGATTTTTGCCTCAAGGTGACAGTAAAGTGTTTGTGAGAGCTAGTTAACATTACAGTGCTTTGGGCCACATAGACTGTCAGTATCTGTCTGTTTGTTGGTGAGTTAGAAAACACCACACACACACACACACACACACACACACACACACACACACACACACACACACACACACACACACAGCATTGCCGTCTGCCTCCCAGCTGGCGTCCAATGTGTCAGCATTCAAGACATCTAAGACATCTTAGTAACAAAGCACTAGGCCAAAACTTAGGAAGTAAAAAGAGAATGAAAGTGAAAAGAGAACAGAGATAGAGCACAAGTGAGAGACAGTGAGCGAGCTAGAGAGAAAAAAATGCAGTAGGTGTCAGTGAGAGAGAGACAATGACAAATAGAGGAGGACAGAGAGTGAGAGGGGCAGAAAGAAGGAGTGGAAAAGAGATTGGGGTACGGATGGAGAGAGGGAGCAGCAAACGGACTGTGATAGAGATTAGGAGCCCTCTGCTGTAGTGTGATACTCCGCCTGGCGACAGGAGGACAGGCAGATCTGATTGGTGTACAAAGAAAATCTCTCAGTGAACGTGTCAGGGCGTCAAACTCAATCCCACCCTCAGTGAGCTAACAAAATGCAATGATTGACATCTTTGGGATTGCTCCTCAAGACAGGCAGAAAATAAGAGGGCGAGAAAGAGAGACTGGGAGGGAAAAAGGAGAGAGAGAGAGAGAGAGAGAGAGAGAGAGACGGGCAGGAGAGGAAGAGGTGAGACTCAGGGAGACAGAGCGGGGGGCTAAAATTGAAATGTCAAACTATCAAATGACGGCTGTCGACTCTAGCATCTCAATGGGAATGCTGGGTAAATTCTCTCTCCTGGCTCCCAAACAGAGCACAGCTGTCTGTATGCATGCATCTGTGTGTGAGTGTCTGTGTATGCTTGCATGTAGCGCTCCCCAGTCGAACGGATGCAAACACACACTCAGCTGTTCCCCAAAATCCCCAAGATATAACCCACTGCTGTGCCGAACGCAGTGCCAACCCACTTCTAACACACGCTCTTCAGAGCAATTACGCAAATGTAAGCACTTAGAACGATCCTGAATCATGAAGACATACAGTTTATATATACATGAACGATGGAGATGTAACATAATAGGATAGAATATAACAAACACTGTATTGACTATGACTGTGACATATTTAGAAGTACATTTGTTAGTTTTGCCTTGGCTCTGCTATATACAGTATTCCAGTAATGCAAAACAGTTAGCCACAGGACTGTCTTCCACTGTCACAATGGGCCAGCTTATTGGAATTCAGCAAGAGCGCGAGTGTGTTCACTGTGTGCCAGTGCAAGTGCGTGTCTGTGTGTAAATGCTGAACATCACACTGAGATGTCAGGGCCAAATCCGACAGTTAATTGTGGCTAATTGTGTAACGAGCTAGCAGGCGAGGCTTATAACTGCAAGAGAGGAAGAGGGGAGGAAGAAAGAGAGGATAATGTTTACACCAGTGTAGTGTTTATGGCTGCAAACTGAGTTGTCAAATTACACTGCGCTTCACATAATCATACATTTTTAACTGTCTTTCTCAGAGAGTCGTCCAACAAATGATGAATACATTGTTGATGTTGATTGTGTTTTTGAATCTGTAAATGAAATTCAACCACTGATTGTGGGGATGCTTTATAGTTCGTAGATGGTACACCAGAGCTTGTCTAGTTCTAAACTTTACATTCTATTATTTAATTAAAAGCTAACTTTAAAACCATGAGAATTTATTTATTTATTTTTGGGCCATTTCATTTTATTTTATATTTCATTCTCAGGTTGGTATAATAAATTGAATATACTGCTTCAGTTACAGTAGGAAAATTAGTTGTTTTTTGGTTTGGAATGAGAATATTTAATAAAATGGTTAAAAAAAATAATGTCAAAGAGAACAGACCATACATACCTGTATAGTGGTAATCCCAAGATCCCGCCCGATCAAAATTCGTCCGTCTATCAGTCTGGCAATGCGTGGATCTTCTACCTGAAGAGCACAGAAAGAGCTCTCAGTCACTACTACAAGTATAATCACTTTGATTATAAGGCTTATTGTGCATTTATCCTGGATTAGTACTAAAAAATGCCTATATAATTCAATAGTCAAACATCAGTCCAAACAGGAAAGAGTTTAAAAAAGGTCTAACATCTTGTGAAATATAAATCTTTTATTCCAAAAGTGAGATGACAAGATCAATACTAATCTTGTGCTAGTGCGCTAGAGTTAGAGCTGCAGTTGGATAATGACTAGCCTAGCTTAGCATAAACACTAAAAACACAGGGAAACAGCTAGTTTGGCTCCCTCCAGTCACAGCAGTTCAGCGGCCATGTAAACCCGGTGTTGGGCAAAAGGGTAAATTATTGTTTTAAAGAAACTGTTGAAGCATTGCTATTCATTAATGTTTATGTACAGATTAAACACACACAATACAACGTGTTGATTGGGTAATTTTAATGCTATGATAATAACCCTCTGTATCTAGCTATATGCTTCATGTACATTCATAAAAGTGGTACTGATCTTTCTAATCTCACGTGACTCCTGAAAAGCAATTGAGTATATATATATATATATATATATATATATATATATGTATGTATATGTGTGCGCATATGTGAGTATATGTGTGTATACCTACCTTTAGCTGATCCAAGACCAAGTGAGTAATATCAGCTTGCCAGTCCGCACCCAACATGTAGACCATCTCCCCTCCTGGGTCAGAAGGTTCTGCGACAAAATGGGTAAGGACTCGCACCAAGGCGTACTGGTACTGTAAGGTCAAGAGAAAGTTCAAATCAGACATTAATGATTAACTACACAATGGGCACTTATTTCACTGTGTTGTCTTGTGCATAAACTTGTAGAAAAATAGTTCACAATAATACTGCACAGTATCTTAAACTGACAAAAGCAAAGCACTACAGTACATACAGATAGTCAAATTTCATTCCCATTATGTGGTCGGAACGCTCTCATTGCCCTTTAGGAATACTGACATTGAATAAAAGGATTAAAAAAAACTCTATACAAGTTTGTGATGTAAACCAATTGAATAATACCTGTAGGGTGCAGCCTTTGCCCTTCCTCTCATCATCCTCATCATCATCACTGTCTCTGGTAGGTCTGGGAGGGAAAAAAAAAAATAAGACAGAGAGAGAAAGAGACAAGAGAGGGTGAGCTTATCTGGTAATTAAATGCCATTTTAATACTCCACACTCATCTTCAGTAAATCTACTGTATAATCTCTGCTCCAGGTTACTCTCTCAGCCAATATAAAGACACTTTACAGGTTTTTAATCCAGCTCTAACACTTTTAAAACACTTTAGTTGTACAGTGTGCAACTAAAGTGTGTGGGAGAGTTTTTCGTAAACACTAAACCTTTGTAACTTCTCTTAGCTGAAAAAGCATTAACCAGTTTCCTTTGTGAATGGAGCCCCAGTTCACCTTAACATGTGCACAATCTAAAGTACAATCTCAAAAGCCATATCTGTACTGAAATTGCTCGAATGTTCTTTATTTTTTAAGCCATCATCACAACGCAACTCCCAGGGCAGGCAATACATGTTCAATATGTTGTCTTAAGTTGCACTTCACAAAAATATATATTCAACAGGATTTGTATTGGTGTTTATACATACAACTGGAGAAACTGAACTGGAAAGTATACTAAATAGAGTGTATTCTGTAAATGAAAAGATGTTCTAAGAATTACAAATGACACTCAAAATATTTCCGTACTGGGTGGAAATCCCCACCTGGATAGCTCAGTTAGTATAGCTTGCAGCCATATATAGTCTTGACACAGCAGGGTGGGGTTTGACTCCGACCTGCGGCCCTTTGCTGCATGTCATCACTCTGTAATGCTGCATTCACACACAATTACTCTATTTAGTTTGATTTAGTCCTTGTTGTGGGAGTTCCATGAGTTTTTTACCACCTCTTTCCCGTATTATCGAAAGTTTAGCATATTTCAAAAGATACTTGCAGTACTTCTCAACCAGCGGTATATCATAAGTATAACCATTTTAAATTAATTTATCTTTTTCAAGTACAAATCTGCATATGAATCAGAATTTGTCTTATCCAGTTTTTCCATATTGTCCATTTAGTGCCACTGTACACTTCAGATTAAAGCAAAAATTAAACAATTACCACATATGCATTAAGAAATATCAAAGACTAATATGAAAATGCATATACTTGGTGTAATTCCACAGCTAAAGAGGCTGGAGAATCACAGCCAAATAAAGAAATAAAATGAATCTTAGAATACAGTGTAACCTTTCTCTCTTTGAGTGGAAGATCTCTTTCTCTTTCATACTCTGACAAACAAAGAAACACAAATTCCCTCTTCTCTGTCTCCCTTTATGTAATATCTTCCCAATACAACATGCAGGCATGCCCACACCAGACCATACATTCACACAAACACAAACACACACACACACACGACTACCTCTGTGTTCTTTAACTGTCCCAGAGAGTGAAACCCTGGTAATATTACAGGAATTCTCTTTCCATTTCCCAGTGTCCCAGTTGCACAAGTGTCTGTGTAAGAGTGTGTGCCTAATAGTGCTTGTGTTTCACTCTGTGAGATACTAGTTAGGAGAGATAGAGGTGTGTGTGTGTTTGTGTGTCTGTTTGTGTCTTTGTGTGCACACGGGTTGGTGACTATCTGAGCAGAAAGAGGCGAAATTGAAAAATAAGTCCAGCAGAACAGAATGTAAGGGCGTCAAAATAAAGGAATAGAAGCAACATGCACGCACACACACATACACAACAAAAAAAAAACTACTCATACACCCACATTCCCACGCACACTAATTCACAATCACACATATAGGCACATATGCAGACAAGCATGCAAGCAAGGAAAAAAGACAGACTATTAGGAATGGGTTTTTATAACCTGAAAAAAGTAGTGCACATGCATATTTTAGCTGTTGTTAAAATCTGAGCCTTAGGTTTCCCCATTGTGACTCTGAATTTGAGTTTAAGAAACTAAATTTCTTATGATTGTTTTTTTATAATTGCTATGACAATTCGTTTTCCACAAAACTGGCAGAATGGGTCACTTCATGTTCAAAATCACACATTGTAAACTAAACTCCAACACAGATTTTCAAAATACAATAATACACTAAAAGTTTATTATTTCATGGATTTCGCAAATTTCAGTATGACACTTTATGCCGTAAACTGTTTAAATTTGAGCATGCACAACTCACATCAGGCAGAGACAGAATGTACGTTTATAAAAAAAGGGAAACAGAGACAGAATTATCCTGGTACTTGTCTTCCTCTCCCTCGTGTAGGCCTTTTCCTTACTTTTTTTGTGTTCATCTTTACTGCATTGATAATTTTCCACACAAAATCAGCCCAAACAGGTCTTCTTTTACTGTATGTACTACTATAACATATCAAAATCAGCTTTGGCCAGGTTTGCGTAAACATAAAAAAGGAATGTGACTGTCATCCTTGCTGTCAAAGTACAACACTCACTTACTGTAACATATAAAGAATACTGTAAAAAAAAGATGGTCATGCGATTGAAAGAACCTCAACAGCTGAGTGTGTTTCCTAGATGGGAATCAGCTGTGATTGATCTATTTGCATAACTTCAATCAGCAATTTCTCTCATTTACAGTAACAATGTAATACATGTAAAATGCAGGGGAAATATTTGTGTTTCAATTTACAATATGAACAGCTGTTTACTTTGACTTTAGCCTAAGAAAGAAAAAGAAATTATGAGCCAAACAGAAGAAAGAAAAATAAAAAGCGGACAATATACTTCTGCCAAGGCTTAATGAGCCTCTACATTTTGTATTACATCAGTACAAATCTACACAGTGATTTTTTTGTATTGAGAAAATAATCTCAGTTTTAAACTACTATACATGTTTTCCCAGATCTGCAGCATCTGAATCAATCGAATGAATTATTTTGTTTATTAGTGATTAACTGTTAATAGACAAACAGAGACTGAAAATACAACCTATTAATTAGGTAAAAATACAGTAAATGACAAAAGAGACAGAAGAAGAAATTAAGATAATAGTGGGACATTTTTCTTTCTTACTGCAGGGTAGACAAAAGATAAATAAGTTCAACCGCTTATATGCTAGAGTGACAGTTTAGTCTGTCCTACATTCCTTCTTTCTCTATAGAGTATGTTCTTTTGCCTTCACCCTTTCCTTCTTCCACATTACACAAAACACACAAAAAGCAAGCGCATGCGCACACACGCACGCACACACACACACACACACACACACACACACACACACAAATGTGTAGGACACTTACACACCAACATCCTGTTACTGATCCACCCACTTGCATTGAGACAAGGAGAGAGAGAGAGAGAGAGAGAGAGAGAGAGAGAGAGAGCAAGAGAAAAAAAGAGAGAGCGAGTGAGTGAGACACAGTGCATGTGTGTGTGTGTGTGTGTGTGTGTGTGTGTTTGTGTATGTGTGTAAGTGAATGAATGCCTCATTCAGTGGCAATGATGCTAAAGCTATAATAGTAGTCATCAGTAGCCAGGCAGGCCTTGACCTCTTAGACAATTCTGGACTGGCTAGAATGCTCTATATAGTGCTCTATACTGCTCCATTCAATAAGCTCTATAATCACCCACGCACACATGTGTATGTACACACACAAAGACAAAGGCACACATACAAAAGCCAAAAGACAGACATTCACACATAGCCTCGGTTTATCCATTCTTTTCTCTCTCAGTGGCAAAGTAACACAAATCTTTAGATTTATTGTAAAGCAAAATTATATGCAACAATGACACATACAGTCTCTTTCTTTTGTCTTTTTTTCTCACATGCTGAAGCTCAGTACTTTTCTCTGAAGAAACAATGCTTTGACTGCTTTTAAGCAGAGCAAGTGCATGGACCAAGAGCTGTAGTCAAAGTTCAGAGTAGCATATCTGCCTTTTCTGTTGGTTCAAATTCAACTACCACAGAACACAGATTACATTACAGAACACAACAAGTTTGCTGTGAGAGGATGTCCTGATTGTTTTATTTGTATGTGTTTTTTGCATATTCAGTTATGTTGTTATTTTATGTGGTGTATATTTTTATCAGTCAGTAAATGAGCTACGATAAATTCAACTACCACAGAACACAGATTACATTACAGAACACAACAAGTTTGCTGTGAGAGGATGTCCTGATTGTTTTATTTGTATGTGTTTTTTGCATATTCAGTTATGTTGTTATTTTATGTGGTGTATATTTTTTATCAGTCAGTAAATGAGCTACGATATGTGTAACACTTCAACATCAGTAAATGCCACCATCAAGCCGCCTTTAAAAAGAATATATATATATATATATATATGGGTGTATTTTTTATTTTAACATGTTAACAACTCCCCTCTTTTGGGACGATATTGGTTGGGACTACAGCTAGACAAAATAATTAACTTTTAATTTAATGACAGCAACAACAACAACAAATTGCTAAAGACATCTGTCCACCAGAAAGACAAGTTTATTTGTCAACTGTAAAAGCTTGGGCCAAGCTACACTTAAAGGTGCACTATGACTTCCTATATGGTTTCAGTGCAATTTCACTTTTGTCTCAAATCAAAGGCATCTCTCCTTGATCTGCTAGCTGCCTGCCCCTAATAATACACTGTGAAAAAGCCCGGTCTCGGGAGACAATACAGGAGTCGTAAATGTCAAAAAAACACTAGGGACACAGGACAGGCACCAAAATACAGCAAAACACTTCAGCCAATCACAACAAGATGGTTGGGGGTTAGTGACAGTCAGTTTAATCATGATGCAAGAAGAGGATCCCTCTGATCCGATCTGTTACATAGCTGCAATATATTCTTTTTCCCACAAAAATGAGAAAAGAGAATTGTACACAGGCACGTTGTTCACTACATGAATCAGTAAAATTAAAAGTAAAATTTACCTCTTGTTAGTGATGATCGGTACCCTCCAGCCTTTAACCTGGCTCAGCTCAGTATCTGACACATCTATCTGCAGAGGTAGCTTGGGCACCCAGACTGTGAGCTGCAGCTGAGCAGATAGGTGCAGGTAGGTAAAGTTGACTGCCAAAGACTGACGGCCGCGCATTTCTTTACCATTCACCAAGACCTGGTCACAGTTTGTGGAAACCTGAAAAAGGACAAGAGCAGGAACAAAACAGGAGAGTTGGGTTGCATTTTGGACACCATGCATGCAGAATCTGACACTTTTAAAGGACCTCATACAGACTGCCACACCAAACCAATAATTGGCGGTTGGACAGTCTGGCAAGAATCTTTTAAATGGAACCTTGTTGATCTGAAATGAAGACAGATTCAGCAACATGGCCTATTTCTCGCTTAAAATGTTTTCAGATACACGTTTTGGGGAACTATTTTTGTATAATACGAGATCGTATTCCAAACGAGCCATCATTATGCTCGGTTTTCAAATTCCAGAGGCCAGACCCACCTGACGCGTTCGTCCAATCAGCTGCCGGCATTCACTTTTTGGGCGGCAAAAGAGATTACCGCCACCTGCTGTTATGGAGACGTATTACGTCTTGTGCCCATGCAGAACGTACGTTCAAGTCAGTGTCACATCAGTGTGTTCCGAGTCACTTTTTTTTTTTTTTTTGTGAACAACTTTTTATTTTCTTCTTTCATCATTTCAGACACGTCCTTCCGACTACACATTCGACTTATCACCAACAAAACAATATACCCATTTATCATTAGACAAAACCTACAAGGAAAAAAATATATATATATATATATATATATATATATATATATATATATATATATATACATACATACATACACACATACATATACATACCCACATGCACATACATACACACATACACATATAATAAAAAATAAAAATAAATAAGTAAAAATAAAAATACAAACACAATTGCGCCCCCTCCCTACCCACCCAATCCCTCCTACCCTGGATCTCTAACAAATTTTACGGCCACGGCACACCTCAGAACCATCCAATGTGAATACAGATATTAAGTTACAGCAAATACCTAACCTTATCAACCATTGACTGCCACGCTAAGATAGTGTCGGGTCCAGCACTGTGCATTCTTGCCACTGACAGCTCCATCTCAACCACGTCTATGTAAGTGTTAATCCATTGAGACTTAGTAATTGCATGTGGGGTTTCCACCGTAGAGCTAGCATTTTTTGGCCGAATGCTGCCTGTTAAGAGCATACGCTTTTCCAACATGTCATCTTTAGTGAGGAGGTGTCATTCAAAAGCAGCACAGCAGGAGAACACGGTACAATATCATCCACAACAGTAGATAAACTGGCACAAACTTCCCCCCAAAAAAGCTTCACATCCTTACATTCCCAGTACATATGCATGTATGAACCTATACAACCATCTGAGCAGAGTGTACAGATTGGAGAAGTTAAACATTTCATGAGAAAGCTTTTCCTGGGAGTGAGGTAGGTCCTATAGATGTAGTTGAAATGGATCTGCTGGTGGTTCGGGTTCTTAGAAGCAAGGCCAATCGAGGACCAAATGGTATCCCAGTCCAGTGAGTCACTTTCGTTGTAGCGTTGTAGGTCACTTTTTTGACCAACTCTGGGAGGCAGTCGGCCGCCGGGTTGGTGTGTTAGAGCCTTAACTTGATGATTTCTGCAGAAACAGATGCAGCCCCCAGTTGTACATTCCTTAAGCACAGCCTGGAGCAAGCTTTCATCAGAACATTCATGCTGTTGTAGTTGAGAAGCTCTTTTTTCAGTGATTGCTTACACCCTGTAAAGCAATTTGGAACACATTTTTGCAAAGTGCCCTAAAACAAAAGGTTAATAATAGGCTTCTGGAGCTTCTTCTTGCCACATTGGTGGCACCTGATACCCAGGGAGCTTGTGTCACCTCCACCAATCTGAAGCATTGCATTAAATGTACAACTTGTAACATTCAAAAACCAGTAATTCACATTCATTTTAAGACATTAGTATAATTGCGTTGAACACATCAGACCACCCAGAAGAATACTGCCAACCTTTGCACTGCATTTTAAATTGCAAAAGGATCTAGGAGGGGATCTGTTCTAAACTCATAAGAGGGCTAGAGGGCAAAAACATTCTCTCTGTGAGAGGAATTATGAATAATAGTCCTACATTTGACGACACTGATATAAATTGGAGACTATCAGTCATCTAAACCATGGCCTCATTGTTTACAATAATTCATAGTCACAGATTATTTTTTACAGTTATACCCTGTTTAACCCCATTAATCAACTCATGACCCCTCACATTTATTTGGTGACCTTAGGAGGGGCCCGACCCCAAGGCTTGAAACCACTGGTCTATACACTTACACCATACAGTAACTATATAAAGTATTTAAACTATAGACATTGACCAGCTATAACAGTAAGATGCTACTTAAACACTGTTGACTCAGTATTAAAAATCTAATAAAAGTAATGATATATATATTTTTACTGCAGAACATTACAAGATTTTGTTGATAATCCTTTTGTACGTAATTAGGATTTTCACACAAGCAAAGGATCTGAGTACTTTTTCTATCACTGTTCTAAATAGCAGTGCAATTCGGATTAGCAGTCATTTACTAAATCTATCGCTCTCGTTTTTGCTCATTAAGATTCTGTTAAAGCTACTGTTGAAATTGAAATAAAAAACGGTTTCTTTGCATTCTTAAATACTGAATGGTGGCCCAACAGTTGTAGTTAACAATGATTTCTCCAGACTAAACTATTTTCAGAGTTCATATGCATATGGTGTCTGCTCAGACACAGTTTGTCAGATGCAACAAGGACGCAACAAATAATTAAATAAATAAACATTCATTGTCTAAAAATGTGACATTAAAGCTGCCCAGTCATGCTATGGTAAAACCAAATTAAATCCAGATTTGTCATTATCAAAACGCTGTGGACATCATTCTTATGTTTACCTCTCAGTTTCATTGACAGTTACGTCTGTGGAAAATGGAAAACGTTTTGTGTATCAACTTGACTGAATTTACATATTGTCCTTAACAGCACCATTACGTCTTTTTTTCCATTATTATGGAAATTCAGATATCTGGTTTTAGAACAGTATTATTCAAATTCAATTGATACTGAAGTGCAAAACATTTATTCAGACACTGGATTATTATGGTTGTGTTTCAGAAAGTGGACAGCATCCTTAAAGACACTTTGACAGGCCGAAAAATGGAAAAGCCCGGAATTTAGTCAGTTTCATTTTCACCCTCCTTGCTCATCTGACTGTGTGACTGATTGAGATGACGTTTTTTTGGACAAATCATCCCACGTATTTTACCAACAATAAATTCATGCAAGAAGGAAACAGATCATAATGCAATGTAGGCATGTTGTGCTTTTTGCCCAGTTGTTATTGTAGCTTATCTTAAATCAATCAGATTTAGAATATATATTATTCTGGGCCAGTTAGTTGGTAATATTTTGTCTAGAAAATTATACTCAAACCTATGATTGTCAATTAATCTAAAGAATACTGAATACTGAATTTTCCACTGCCATTCACCCATTCTTGACATGTATATAACCTGTCTTCCCCTTCTTCTTTACCATACACTTTTATTCCCTTTTAATCTCTCTGTCATCTCTCCACACTACACGTATCCTAATCACCTCATCCTTTCTCCTCACCCCTTCCGTTTTTGCTCTCAGGCTCATATTTAACATGAACCCTTTAGTCTGACTTTCTCTGCCTTTCAAAGTCTGCCTGCCTCACCTTTCAATGTTTTTCCACCTTAATCTGCAAAATGCTAATTTCCATACCCGTACAGATTACTTAAGTACTGCTTCACTTTATTACTCTGTTTTTAAATGCATATATGTATTTCTAATATGAATTTACCTAGGATTGAGTTCTTGTGTGTTTGCTCTCTTATAGCAACGCTATAGAATTTGTGCATTGTTTGGTCAAAAGTAATTCAAGCTGACAACTTTTTTTTTATCTCATCCTTATTTATTTGCAATAATTTTTACAACAATGTTGCTGCTTTGTCATTTTTGGAACCTTAAACATGTTATGTTCAGGACAAACATATAACTCCAATGGGATGTTCACGTCGCTCTGTCTGTGGATGCTTCTTCGCATCTAACGTTTGCTTTGTGTCCTATCTGAACACACAGCAAAGTAAAAAAAAGTAAAAAAACATGTTTTTCCTAACTCATAATTGAATCTAATAACAATTTGAAAAGCCTGTCTTGTACATCTGTAATTTGAAAGACTTTCTGCCCTCTAGTGGGAACTCATTTTCGTGAAAAAGCGACGTTTGGTCAGGTGACTTTGGCATTTGTTACTGACACCAAAAGTCTCTTTTAGCATCTAGCCCTTTGGCGCCTTTTTTTTTTGACGCGCTGGGTCGGGACTTTATGACGCTTTGGGTCGGGACATCTGTTTAACTGACATGGGGCACAAGAACGGCACAGATAGGTTTAGGAAAACATTGTGGGGGGGTTACAAAATGTACATTTCAGTGACACGTGGCACAAGAATGGGACACAAACCCTAGTCTCCTGGGTGAAAGTCCTGTGTTGATTGGTCCACCTCTTTTAAGCGTGCCCGGGCACGGTTCAGCGTACAGTACCCGGGCACAGAACAATCTCACTAGTCAAACGAACCGGCACATTTTAACTGGGCCAAGTGTGAGTAAACCCTAAAGGCTGTTTTACACTTCTGTGTCAACTCCATGCCGTAGCTATGCCGTCGCTACCCATTTGGAGTTCTGTGTCAGGGTTGAACACGTTTCTTTCCATTGTGGTGCATTTCACCACCAGAACACTAGGGGATGTGTGGTTTCCAGAGGGTCAATCGTAAAACTCTGCCATTTCCAATGAAAGAGTGAGAGAGACAATTTATGTTATGTTACCAAGTAAACTTTAGCACAACTGCCCACAAAGTACTGCTGGCTGGCAAAGTGCTAATTTCAAAACGTTACTGACATATAGACACTTTACAAATGGATTACCCTGTCATTGTAACCAAAATATGTCTGAGTTAATCTGCAAAGCTTGTCAGTGAAATAGCATGTTGCTACTCCCCTCAGTTTTTCAAGTCTTCCAATCACAGTCCTTGCAGTCTGCTTCGCCTCAACGCAAAGTTACACATTTTTGAAGGTGCACGTCGAGCTACGGTGGAGGGCTGGGAGAAGGGTTCACATCGACGCAGAGGTGTCTGCGGGGGTACGTTGTTAATTCGACGCGGAACCATAAAACAGCACAAGACAAGTCCACTCTACATGGGTGATTCTAACTTGCCACCTTGTATTAGGTTATAGTTTTAGCTGTGTGTTAAAAAAACTCTTCTATAAGATTATGTAAATAGATGAAGGAGAGGTTCAACACTCACCATTATGAGATTATGATGTTTTAGCCACTTTTAGAAAACATTGCGAGTTTTGACATTAAAATATTAACTTCAGGTTTTAGATCAGGGTTCTGGTTGATTATTGTCACGCTCGGGTTGGATCAGGTTAAGAATATTCCATTTCCCTTATAAACACAAACAAGCACACACAGCACTACACACACTTTGTGTGGTGTGACATTTTTTTCTGGCTTCCTCATGAAAGTCTTTGATCTCAAAAGAGGTTAACATTTTGAACATAAGTGCAAAAACGTTTCGTCTCTATCTACTCTTACCTTTTAATTTCTTTCAGTTTTACTTTTTTTCTCTCCGCTTCTGCTCCCCAACATAAAAGGAAAGGTGCCCAACCCTCTCTTTTTTTTCGCTTTTACTTTCTTTATATCTTCCCCAACATCCACTATTTTCCTCTCTTGACCCTCTCTTTTTCTTTTGTCTCCGTCTTGCCCTCCCTCCCCCATCGCACCGTCTCCCTCTTCATCTTCGTCTCTCTCTGAAACCTGATTTACCGCTTGTTAACATCAAAGGGATGTTAGACTGTTGGTGCCTCAAACTATTTCTCCAAATCATTCTTATATTCCAGGTGAAAATCAGTGTGAAAACTGCTCTTGGTAACTGTGGCAGGGTTTAGTTTTCAATGAAGGTATGAGACAGCAGAAGTCATGGGGATGCAAAATGGTTCTGCTTGAACTACCACACAGCCATTGTCCAGGACTGTCATTTCTACCACAGGTTTGCTGAATTACTTCTGCTCTATGGCTAAATGTCCCAAAGGAACGTTTCAGAAAAATCAAGATTTTGTTCATTTAGTCAGCTTTCGGAAAGTTTGAAGAAATAAGCTGGGAACTTTTCAGGTCAGTAACATAATAGTTTGGGGTTTACGAAATGATAATTTGATATCACTGCAGAGTGATAACCTCTGAAGTACTAATACAATACAAAATGGATGCAGAATAACTACACGATTTACAACTCATGATCTTTACTCTACACTAGCAGGCTATTTGCCTAGATGCTTCTATTGCTTCTTTACATCTTTTTTTCCAAAACGTAATTGAGAATACATTTTATTGTACGGGAGCAGCTTCTTACAGCTGCTTTTACCTACAACCTACAATTTTGATTTGTGCTGAGTCAGACAGTTGGCCTTGTGTTTAGAAACATACATTGTAATAAAACCAAATAGATCCTCACAGTCTGTCCTGACCTTTTAATGTATCTGTTATTTAAAAGCTTCATTGATGCAGAATCAAATTCATTTTTAAATCTATTTATCTTCATTGTCAATTTTCTTTCCCCCTGTTTTTTTTGCTGTATTCTTAGTGTGTGTGTGTGTGTGTTCACATGGAACAGAGCTGAGTGTCAAAATTGACTCAGAGACATGATGTGGAGATGGCGGCACACAGAGAGAGAATTAACGCATGAATACAAGCAGATACACACAAACAGACACACACAAACACACACACACACACACACACACACACACACACACACACACACACACACACACACACACACAGCTGGGGATCTGGCAGTGTGAGTGGTTAAGAAGAGGAGATCTTGTTAAATGATGCTGTCAGTTCATTTTATTTATTTATTCATGTATGTATTAGTCCAGATTTAAATTAATCAAATCAGATTAATAAATGTCCATACTCTACTATTCTACTTATAGAAATAAATCAACAATATAACAAAGTTTTTCTTCTTGCAGTTTGTTTTCTTATGATAACAACTAATGTATATTATATTGACTACATGAAAAAAAAAGTGAGGTTGTGATTTCTGCCCGTGTCATGCCCAGTGCCTGCCTGATTAGAGTAAATCAATTATCAGGTTCAAAAATGTGCCAGCACATTTAAAGCGTATAAATGAATTACGTCAACTGATTGTGCCCTTTCTGTCACAGAGGATATTAGATGAAATTGGAATGGCTCCAAAAGAAAAACATTGCAAAATAAAGCAGACATTTTTTTTAGATTAGATTGTCCCCATGGAGTCTGAAACAACTTCTTAACATGAGAGACCAGTCACATTCAGTTTGGAGAGAGTAAGACCCAAAGGTTTTAACTTCAAAAAGCTTTATATCATTGTGGTTAAAATAAGCCTCCCAAAAACATGATTTTACCCTTAAAATTTCAACATGAGTAAAGTTCCATGCAGTGACTGTAAAAGATTACAGTTCATTTTTGTTATTTTAAATTAACTTATTTCTGCAAGGACAACTTTTATAGGAAAGACGAAATAAATATATCAGTTTTGGACGCATGCACGCACGCACGCACGCACGCACGCACGCACGCACGCACGCACGCACACACGCACACACGCACAACAAGTGTATTGGGGGTTTTGCAAGTAAACAGCTGAGTTGGAGGTTTGAGGACACTGAAGAATGGATTTAATCTCTCTGTTTCTGAGAAAGACACACACAGTGTGAGAGAGAGCAGGCCAAACAGGAGTGGGGAAAAGAGGGAAAGCAAAGTGAGAAACAGTGGAAGAGACACACAGAGAGGGAGAGAAGTAAAAGAAGAGCAAAGGGAAAGCAGCGAGAAAAAAAAGTAGCAGAGGGAAAGTAGAAGTGTGGATCTCATCAGTTAGGAGTTGCTGAAAACACAGAGGCCAGAATAAACTGCCTTCCCTTGTGTCAAATACCGCAAAAAACACCGCAATGTACAAACCTCCAAGGACAATTGCTGAAACTTTCCTAACTTCTCAGCAGCAATGTCAGCCAAAGCAGACAGAAAGATTTGATGGTTAAACTGTGTTTTTATTAAAAAAGTAGATGCTGAATCCTATTCACTTTTTTAAGACCCACACACCCGTACGTGCACACACACACACACACACACACACACACACACAGCACAGTGCACAGAGACGCATGCATAGAAAAACTATTTTTTTTTCAGTTTTTTTCCCGCAGCTTTTATAAAGTGTCAAAAGCTATAAAATAAAAATAAAAAAAAACTCTTGTTGTTGAATATAAACACTCTATAAGCTACACATGTGCTACTTTTGCAACACATGCTCAGATTCATGTATTAGTGTAGTAGTTTAACGGTTAACATTTTAATTCTCTGAAAAACTTTTTTTCCTACTACAGTACAAGCACATACTTTGACTTATAATGATCCGCCTACAGTTAAAATAGGTTATTATGCATGCAGGAACTTCTGACCCACAGACCTTGGGCTTGTTTCAGAGAAAATGACATGTTTTATTCGTGGCTTTGTGTAGAGGTTAATTGATGGTCGTGTCTCGAGCTGATGTGCATGAATCTGCATGAACATGCAATGCTTGTAACAGACCGGCTTCTTACTGTGCGCTTGTCAAACAACCTGTCGCTGTCTTGGCGCCATCCCCCAAAGGAAACTCTGCTTGTTCTGTGGATCTCTAACCTTTTTTATATTTGATTTGATTCCTTTTAGATTTACCAGACAACATGTTAAAATGTGAACACTTATTTCCAACATTGGTCCTTGGTGTTAAAAACATGTTTACATATAACAAAGACCTATTGCAGGACAAAGACAATAAGATTCAACACAAATCATCCAAGGTTCAAGAGCATTCTAAAATCAGAAAATCACAGATCACATCAAATAATCAGTCTACTCTAATTCAAAAGATTGGTTCCTCTATTCTATAAAAATGCATTTGTCTAAAAGCTCCCCTGGCATTTACAGGAAATCAACAGATTATTCCACAATCTTACACCTGTATAGAAAAAGCACTTCTAGCTTCATTGTTGACTCTGGGCACTTTATAAGACAATACACTAGTATTGTGATTATGCAGTGTATCAACCATTTTATATGAGTGTAAATATTTGGGATCAGAGCCATTTATGACATTATACATATGATTCAACTTTAACTGCTCCACTCTAACATGTACTGGCAGCAGTCCTACCCTTTTAAAAGCCTCTCTACCAGCGGATAACATTATATTGCATCACTTGTCATGACATTTGTCAGTACTTACAGACCTCTTTCAGACCGCCCTGGTGACTTTATTTATTAAAATAATACTCTAGCTCATTTTTGGACTGTGCGTATTGACTCTCTCTGGTGACAGGCCAATTGCTACCAGTGTACGCACACTTAAGCTGTGCATCTTATGCTTTTCTTATCCAAAGAGGTCTGATGATAGTGATACTTTATGTTCTTCTGCTAAGAGTGAGCTTTATGAAACATTGTATTTATAGCTCATATTAGTGGATGAGGTCCTATAGGGAGTGAATGTGGAGTTTCTTGTATTGGCCAGGTTCTGCTTGAGAGTTGTCATTTCAGGCTTCAAACACTCCCACAGTTCCAGCAACTCGGCTACGGAATTTTGAGAAAATGGCAGCCTATACAATATACTGTTTTATATCGCCTACATTGTGCTACTCTGTCTATGCTGTTTTCTCATGTGCTGTTATCAACACACATGAGAAAATGTGATAAAAGCTGGGAGAGCATGCCTGTGTTTTGATCTATCATTAGGCTGCAGGATCATTTACCTTTGACAACTCTTTTTAAAGACAAAATAATAACATGTTTGCTCCAGACAGACCTCATTTTTCCAGATTGTGTTGAGCTCTTGCACAATGTCAAACCTGTCCAGTGAATGAAAAACAAAGCTGCCATGACACAAAAACAAGAACTCTTCTAGCTTTTCCTGGTTTGTGGTGCTGCATAAACTATTCAAACTATGGAATGAGCTTTTAGCTTATTACACTTCCCTCTTCCACTTGACTCCACTTTCCTTCCTCAAAAACCTACTCAGGAGTCCCAAAAGTCAACCACCCACTCACCCCCATTTACCGGTGATCTCCCCAAGCTGAGTCATTTATTTAAATCCATATTCCTCTTCCTTCAAGCTAAGTGATTTGTCTGAATTTACAGTTACTTCTCTCTCTGTCTTCCGTCTATCTCTTACACTTGGATTTTCACTATTAGTCTCTCTCAGATGTATATTTTCTCCCTGCAACGCAATCCATCCATCTCTCTCACTCTCAGATTTCATCTTGCAATAATTTTCTCTGTGTGTTTCACACTCTTCCTCCTTCCGTCTCTGCCCATTTCCCTTGTTCTATGCCTAGGGCATTCAATCCATCTGACTTTAAAAATCATATCATCCAATAAGGGCCCACTCGGTAGACAGGGGCGGGCCCTGAGGGACCGACAAATCAACTCTCTGATGGGATTAGACCTCCCACCTGTCCGTCATTTAAAAAAACCCACACTAGACCAATCACCTCTGCAGTTTCATATGGCTGGAATTGAGGCACAAGTTTTTGTTTTCTGCACACACACACACACACACACACACACACACACACACACACACACACACACACACACACACGCACACACACACACAGGTACCCCCATTAGCAGCCTGTAGCCCAATATATGATTGTGATTTGGCTCAGATAATAGAAAGCTGATAGAGAGAGCAGTTGGAAGGTGCACGCAAACACACACGAGTTAGCATAATATCACGGGGCCAGTCATTTTGAATTTGGAAAAAGAGGGGGGGTAAAATGTTCTCGAATGGCCATTTGCACTCTGGAAAAAAACAGTCTAATGAATAGAGAGAGATGAATAGAGGAATATAAAAAGAAATCCAGTAATGGAAAGAAAAGAATGGGGAAGAGCTTTACAAATTTAACAGGAAAAACAGCCAGAAGGTGACACTCTGACAGCAGCAACATACAAGATACAGGAACAGAGAGAAAGATAATGGGAAGAGAGAAGTCAAAGACAGAGAAGAAAGTATGAAAGAGAAATGAGCTGAAGTAAGATAAAAGACGGCATTCCCTTCTATTGGGTTGGGTTTTTATTGTTTTGTATTGATAAAGCTGGATGGAGCTCCGAAAAATTGATCTCAAGTCTTAAACACTGTATGCTCTTTTGAAATTAAAATTTCTGGTGTAAATTATAAAAATTCAGCATGCCATGCAAACATATTTCTTAAATTGATAATGAGCATGTGTATTTATGAAAAACGGATGCTGCAATTTTTCTAAGGAGAACACTTTCATAATGACATAATGATGCACATGATCGGCTGCTATGATTGACACAAAAAAATGGTTCAGTTTTGCCGCATAGTGCATTAAAATCTGTTAACCACAACCTTCTAGCACGGCTAAGATTGTTGTTGCTGCTATGGAGCCAATGGACGTTTGGGTACTTTATAGTAATTCATAACCATAATTATTTTCCCATTGAGACAATACAATGCCTAAATTGCTTAAACATTATACTGTATTTCATGAAAGCATACTACATAGGCTGATGTACAGTCACCTATTCAGATCCTACCATGCTTAAATTCTTTGCTAGGAAAAACTCTTCTTTCTACCCTCTCTACCATCTCTCTCCAATAAGACAAATAAAAAGTAGTTTATATTTCAAAGACTCTCTCCTTGACTCCACTGTCTTTACCGCAGAGGTCTACAGGGCTTAAGGAAAATGCAGGAGGGTGTGGGTTTATGTCTTTTTATGTGGGTTGGACAGTTGTGCGAATTAGCATGCTTATTAGCATAGGGATATAAGTCAACACTGGCCCCAATATGTCTGTTTGTATGGCCCTATTATGGCCTAGGTGTGTGGGTGTAGATGTGTGTGAAAGGGCTGCTTTTTTTAAGTGGCTGTACTTGCTGTGAGAGTTGGTCTTTTTTGGCTTATTTCTGACATGCTATAAAAATCCAATTTTAATGAAAGATACAACAGTCACCATAGTACAATTCGTGTTTTCATTATTTTTCTATCCTGCATTAGTGCTTACAAATCTTCTATCTGGAAAGTTGTAGAAAAGAATTTAATTAGTTGAGTTAATATCCTCTTAGGTTGTTACATGTATACTTCTCATATACCATTCCCTCATTCTCTGTACAGTTTGATTACCTTGATTACTTTTACTGTAACTTCTTCTGCATGAATTAGTTATCCTACCATACAGCCATTTGGACAAAGGTTTTGCTAAAACATGCTAAACTTCAAAACAATGTCTATTAAAAAAACACATGAATGCTTTGCTTGAAATGTAACCTGATTATATGAGACATAAATGTCACACAGTTGTGTGCTGTACTCAAGGCATTTAGTTCATCTTAGTGGACTGAGTCTATTCAGCTTGTAATGGAGCTAATCATGTTGGTGATTACCTGCTGTCACATATTTTTTTGCCCTCTCAATTTTACACTACATTGTTTCATAGCATGTCGTGAGTGGATGTAAACATTAGAGGTATAATGCTGGATAGGCCAAGCCCTCGACCTCTGTAAAAGCAGATCAACAGCTTGGCCTTTCTAATGTTAATAGCCCTGCAGTGGAGGCAGGCTGCTGGCTGTTAACAAGAGAACAGTGCAGTGGGAAATGCAGCAATACTGCAGTTGATTTAGAAAATCTCTCTTTCTCTCTCTCTCTCTCTCTCTCTCTCTCTCTCGCTCTCTTTCTCTCTCTCGCTCTTTCTTTCTGTATCCTCCTCTGTGTTTTCACTTCTCAACTTTAAAATAGACTAAGTGCAGAAGGAGACGTGGTAAATGTGAAAAAGAAGGGCAGAGAAAGAAATGACTGGAGACGGAGGCAATTTAGGAACTTGAAACTGTTAAGGCATTTGATCAGGATGCCTCGTGGAGTTATTCTGGGCACGTCCGACTGGAAGGAGACCCCGGGGCACCCCCTCAACACACTAGAGAGATTATACATCGCAACCAGCATGCGGTGGCCCCAGGTCTCCCCCAGGAGGAGCTGAGGACATGGCTGGGGAAAAAGGACATCTGGGCTGGTTCTCCTGTAACCTCAAACTGAATTTTTATTTATTTATTTATTTTTAAACTTTTTTTTTTCCCCATAGTCTAAATAAATACGTTAATGTTTTGTTGATGAAGAGCCATACATGTGGCATCTGGAAGTAAATATAAGATTTGTGTTTCATGATGTGTGGCCTCATGGCTCATTTTCCTTGAGCATATAAACAAGCTATTTTTTTCTCTTTCAGCATGCCTCTCCATTTTTCTAGCTCTATATTTATTTCACAAAGCCACATTATTTTGCTCTTTCACTCTTTTTCATCATCATCTCTCTCTCTCTCTCGTCTACTGTGTGACAGGTGCAGGTGTTTCACTTTGTTGAGATTATAAGCAGTGCACACGCACGCACGCACGCACGCACGCACGCACGCACAGTGTATTTAAGATTTGATTTGATATGAAAACGATACTATATAAACTGGCTTAAATTAGATCACAGATTTCTTTTTAAATTCAAAATTAATACTACAGGTTCGACCTGTAAATGGATTCCAAGTATTACTATTTTTTCCATATTTATTCAGTTGGAAAATATATCCAGTGATGCTCCAGGAAATATAAAGTGTCACTGCTTCCCAAAGCTCTAAAAGCAGCTCCACCCTGGGGCTTCTACCCAGTTTTATCTCAATTGAATGAACATAACTGTACATAGCTACATGTAGAAATATATAACTTTTATTACCAGCCGACAGCCATATTGATTTTGTGACATGCTCGCATTATGTTGACCCAACAACGGGAGTGTGTCACAGCCCAATCTGTGACCTCCAGATTCCCTGTGTTTACTGTTTGTTTTTCCCTGGCAGTCTTTCCCTGTGTCTCCTCCCCTGTGTGTGTGGTATGTCTGACTTCATCTGCAGGGGCGTGGCGCAGCTGGCATTATCATGCACACCTGAACAATCAACAACAGTACAAGAAACCCAGCTCTCCAGTCACTTGTCGCCAGATTGTTTTCCCCACTCAAAATGTGGTAAATGCCTCGGGCCTTCATTTTCAGTGTTTCAGTCTCTAGTGAGAATTTTTAGTTTTGGAATTTGTCGAACCACTGAAAGTAACTTTGTCTCTCTCATCTGCAGCAGCTGCTTAATCTCATCCACTGCCACTGCCACTGCCTGCCACACTCCCTTACCACCTGTAAGCTTCCACTTCCATCAGGATTGTCTCCACACCACCATCCACTCACTCTCTGATTTATTTCCATCAAGAGTCAATAAACCATCTTCAACTTTAACATCAAGTCTGTGTTCTGAATCTGCTTCTGGGGTCCACACTAGATCTTACCGTAACAGAGTGTTTATTGGTCATGTGCGGTGCAGTACATTCTGGTAGTTGTAGCTTTTTACGTTTTGAGTGAGAGGGAATACAACAGCCCCTTTTCTCTGTTTATTTCGTGTCCATTTATCACCAATTTAAAAACATATTTGCGTCAATCTATTGTATATACAGCCCAGTTTTATGAAAAGATCCTGTTTCCAGTGGTAGAATACTTCTTTAAGAGATTGCTGGGAAAGGCAGTGCAACTTTGGGTACATTTTCATGTGCACTCTGTGTGCTTCGGTTTTAGGCAGAAAATTAAAACATCAAAACTATGGGTGGGGCGCTGAGCAATAGATCGCTGGTTTATTTTTCTGTTTAGGTTGTGCTTTAACAGGTGGAGAGTTTTTAATTTTATCTTGATGTATGTGACTGCTGGCTAGCTAATGCTTGATGAGCGCTAAAAGTTGGCTTACTTCATTGTGATGGCTAGGAAGGTAACCTATAACAGCAGGCTACACTGGGAGAAGTGTATAATGTCAGTGAGGCTATGTGTAGACATGGAAAGAGAGTGTGTGTCTTAATGTCAAATCATTGGCGTTGGGCTTTGGACTTCGGGCCAGGTCTAGGCTAAATGTAATGTAAAAAAAAAAGGCTCAAACTTTCATATATATATATATATATATATATATCATATCATATCATATCATACACACACACACACACACAGAGTTGTGCTAACCTGCTTTACCAATAACTGCAATGTTACAAAGACAGGTCAAGTACAGGACAGGAGAGAGCGATACACACACAGCTAGCAGCAGTCCTGTCTGTGGTGTCTGAACTGTCCATGTGTGCCAGTGATGGGGCGCTAATGCACTGCCAGGAAGCAACATGGCTCCCTAAGGGAACACAAAATGGAGGCATGGCAACAGCTGCCAAAATGTCAGGGTGAGTGAGAGAAAGAGAGATGGATGGAGGTCAATGGGAAGCATGATTGCGGGAAGTAGGGGTGCTGTGGGAGATGCAGCTCTCCTGCTGGCCAGCATGAAACACAGTGGAAATCTAATTTTACCATTTTTAATATTATTTGATATAAAATATTTTATTTTAATTTTTTTCGTCAAATACTTTTGTAGTGGGTCAAGTATGAAAAATATATAATTTGAAAGTTATCTAGTTTTCTACCTCAGTATTCGGATGTGACTGAGTGCCTTCACCTCAACTAAAAAGCGGGGCAAAAAAATGCATCTTTTTTTCACTTTAAATGATTCAACACTAACTAAAAAAAAATAGGCTCACATCGTCTAGTGGTGAGAGTGAGGCTGAATGTATTCTCTATGCATGTCAATGCAGTTCTTCTTTTGTTGAAATGAAATGTTTTATCTTGTGCACACGAAACACCAACTAATGCACTATTAACTTTTTGGGCAGGGAAAGTACTGACAGCTGCTGATTCTGAGGACAGACAGGATGGACATTATCTGAAACATAAGGCAATGTAGAATAAAACTTCAAACTTAGTGGAAAAAAAATAGAAAATGAATATATGGTTTCAGTTAAGATCTTTTCATATCTTTTTTATTGGTAGTCAAACTGTGTTCTTGGCCGTTTGATCTTCATCAAGTGATAGCCCTGAAATACGTGTGTGTAAATAATGTGTGTTTTTGGTGAGAAACAACATTTGCAGGTGTAACACATGGCACCAGTTTACTTAAATTATCAATATGTTTGTGTTAATGTGATTGCTGCTGTGTATATTAGCATGGTAATTAGCGGGTAATTAGTTATTGATTAAGGCCAGTATATTTTATGGAGGTGAGAGGGCAGGTGTGAAGACGGGCACAGCATAACATGCACGCACGCACGCACGCACGCACCCACTCACGCACTCACGCACGCACGCACGCACGCACGCACGCACGCACGCACGCACGCACGCACGCAAAACTGCTTGGTTAGGTTCAGAAACAGATCATGTTTTTGGATAAAATAAGTAGGTAACACTTTATTTTAAGGTGCTTGTAATAAGCAGTTATTACCAGTTAATAACACGCCTATTTGACCCTTATAAACATGACTAAGTTCATATAAGTGTTAAATACAAATACGTTTCCAGATGGAGTCACAGGTAAATTCGTGACCACGTTTGTTGCAATCAATTGAAAAACGTAAAAACTGTTAAAGTAACAATCTTGCCATACACACATATAGTTTGCTCATTTCTGAATGTTATTGTTGTGTTGTTCCCAGATATTAACGTAGCCTACATTTGATGAAACCTGCATCAGCGACTAACTAACTAATATACCAACTAACAGCAGGATTTAATGAGGAGGGATAACAAGGATCTGCACGCAAAAGAACAAGAATACAAAAATAAACATGTTACACTTTACAAGACTTCTTTTTAATTTTATATTCTATAAGCAACAAACATTTCAAGTATTTTATTCATTAGCATGATAGTTGACACAAGCTTTTACTTTGAAAAGTAGGCTAAGAGAGGTATTTTTTTATATCTATATATTTTATTTTATTTTGAAAAGTAGAAGCTTGGGTACGGCACCAGGTGGGATGGCTGAAGGATTTTTTTAGTTAGCCTATAATCTGCATTTATTATATATATATATATATATATATATATATATATATATATATATATATATATATAAAATGCATCAGTGACTCACTTCATCAAGTTTGATCCATTTATACAATAAACAGAAAAATAATAGTAAGACACAGAAATCTGCTAATTCCCTTGGTTCAAAAAACTCAAGGCAAAAAATGCATTTCTTTGTTCTGTTGTTGTCATTACCCCACTGCAAACACTTCTAGGACAGGAATAAGCTCCTTTTCTTCCAAACAAAGCTGTGTCATCAGCAAACTTGATGAAGTGAGTCACTGATGCATTTTATATTTTATAAAGCCTTGAGTGAAGTGTTTTTTCATTTCACTACGTGGAAGTTTTGTCACTAAGCTATCTGTGGAACATTATTTGGGGATGCACTGGGGAACATTCAGGGTTTGCTGATTTAACAACAAAATCTCTTTCCTCGTCGTATAAGAACTGGATCACTGGAGGTCTAAAAAATGTTTTAGACTCCTTCAAGGTTGCAGTTCCCACAGATATATGTCTTTGGGTGTTGCTAATGGTCTGGTCTGATGGTCTGACTTTAAATCGCTGGCTATTTCCTAAGCCTGTTACTGCTAAATGGAAAATGTGAGTTTGGATATATATGTGTGTGTGTGTGTGTGTGTGTGTGTGTGTGTGTGTGTGTGTGTGTGTGTGACCTCTGCCTTTAATCCACTTTACCTTTCATTTCTTTTCTAAGCTCTCAAATGACCCAAGGCACCTGGACTCTTCAAATTTCTCTCCTCTCCTTTTCCACCTGCTCCTCTTTTTGTCACTTCTTCTCTTCTAAATCACACATAATTAATTTCCTCCTCATCAATACATTCACTTAAGTAAACCTCATAACCTCAACATCATTTGTGGTTTGAATTATGTTACTGTTTTTAAAAACATTTTCTAATCATAGCATACTTGAATTTAATCTCCTTGTCACCATGCATTTTGCTGCCCTTCTGGGAAAATCAAACAAGTCCGTCAAACCATACGACCATATGTTGTTTATTCCTACCTTCTAATACGACCCATTAAAACGTTTAATAATATCACACGTCGTCATTGTAAAAATGGCCGCAGTTTAGTTTTAAGTTGAGGCACAAAAATAACTTTATACAATATGGAAAAGATTGTGGTTTGGGTTAAATGCAGAACATTTTTGACGTTCCTTCACTTCCAGTTGTGTGTGCTGAAGTGACACAGAAAATAACGTAGTTGTGTTTGTTTCATAAAATTAAAGAAAGCCATTTAGCCATTTATTTTTATTTTCAAACAGGACATGTACTCTGGTCTTCTTTAAAAATCTTGTGATGCGGGCGCCTGGGTAGCTCACCTGGTGGCGTGTGCCCATATAGAGAGGCCCAGTCCACAACGCAGTGGCCGCAAATTCAACTCTGACCTGTGGCCCTTTGCTGCATGTCATCATTCCCCTTCTCTCTCCCATTTCAAGTCTAAGCTGTCTTGTCGGAAATAAAGGCCTAAAATGCCCAAAAAAAATCATCTTTACAAAACAAATTCATCACCCCAACATTCCTTCTTATGTGGAGTTAGGGGCTTTTATACTTTGTCACTTTACTTCCTGTTTTGCTAGCGTCTTAATTGCTACAGCCACTAGAGGGCACCACCACTATAAAGATAAATATGGGTCGTAATTGCAGCTTAAACAGACAACCTATGGTGTTGTTTTTCGAGGCAGGACAGTCTCAGGAAAAAATATTGATGGATAACATTCAGAAATGAACCCCTTCAAACAAACACAATTCTCATCAAATGAGAAAACATATTCAATGCTTTTAAGCAAATTATCTTATCTTCCTTATCCAGAGGGGGGTCAGAGGCCAGATTCAAATATAGAGAAGCAGTAAAACACCCAAAACGTTGAGAGTGATTCTGTGTTTTGTTCCAAACCAGCATTTTGACCAGCGTTTCTAGCGCTTGATTGAAAAAGTGTTGGTGGCAACTTGGCTTTTCAATCACTAAAACCCCCTTGTAAGATTCATTATAATTTACATTGTACTGTTGAAATTCCTCAGTTGTGCTATAACTGTGCCTTGCAGCAATCAGTGGTTGTTTGGTTGTAATAGACTGCTGAGAAGATGTATAGGTTAATGAAGGCAAACTTGATTCACTTGATTAGTTGATTAATAAAAAAAACAATTAAATGCACCACTTAGTTGGCACTTCTATCCAAATCAACTCACAATAGCGTGATTGCATATTGTACTCCCATCCCAGAGAATAAAACAGGACTACTAAATTGAAGTTTTGATATTCAAATTAAAATAAATAACTCAAGGTGACTGTAATGATAATTTATTCATAATATTTTAAAGATGGTGAATAGATGGCTTCTTAAAAAATATTTTGTTTTTGCCAAAAGGGGATGCTTATTCATTGCATGAGTGTGCACTGCCAAACTAAATGTAAATAAACTAATTAAGATGTTCAAACAATGATTAATTTTTTAATTTATGGCACATGTTAAGATTAACAGCTGGGCAGCAGCCCCAAACCTTTAACACAAAGCACTAAAACTCAGTACAGGAACTTGTCCTTACATGTACACAGTGACAACTCCCAGAGTGACCAAGAGTAAGCACACAATAGGACACAATAGACATAATTCATATTCACTGCCAGAGGACAGAATGTTATATAGAATCCAACAAGCGCTCAGTATATGTTTATAGTCAATTCTGGCACTGTGACACACAAAAGGCTGCAGCTATAGAAAGGGATAGTTAGATTTAGATTCAATTCCTTTTGATTAGTTGCATTTGCTCCTGAGGCTTGAAGTTGCTTTAAGACTCATTTTGACGCTATAAATGGTGTGTCATAATGCAAGCAACAATTGGCAGTAACAGGAAATTACAGTAACTCAGAAGAAATGGCGGTAATAGCAGTTTTGTTAACCCTAGAGGAAGAAGAGGGATTTGGTGTCACAAAAACCTGCTTATCTTTTCTTTTTCTTTTATTCGCTAACAAAATTTGATATTTCCCTTGTGCTGACTAAGACACCAAGACTGCTTTTACTGCATATAGTTCAAAGAAGCCAGCAAAAGGAGAACATGTTTTTTTTTTTTCCTGACTGTAAATTTAAAGCAGTGTGTCATATTAAAGGAACATTTACTTGCTATCTCAACTTATACAAGTCATTTTCTTCCCTAATATCTTCACAGTTTGATAGTACTATCAGCCCTTAAATACTGTACACTCACACATACACAAACACACATTTCTTTCACTTGTGAGTATGTTGTATTGACTCACATAAAGTCTTAGGTGGCTAACAACAACCCTTAACCTTGCCTTTACTGAAGCATGATAGTAACCTTTACAAAAAAACATTGAATTGAACTAGCCTTTTATCTCCAGGTACAGTAGAGAACTAAAGTTGGAAGATCTATATTGAACTTTGGAAGTAAAAGTTCCATTCATTTTCTTCATAAACAAGATACTCACAGTTGCAGCATTGCTAGGTTGATTGGATATGGAATTCCCTTGAAATCAGTACAAACAATTACCAAATGTGTTAGAAAATATCTGTTTTAAAGACAAAAATGAAGTTACAAGCCTGTGTTCATGAAAGCACATGGTGAGAAATAAAGTACAATTCCCTTATGCATTTTGGTATGAAACATTCAACCACAGAACTTAAAATCCTGTTAGTGGAAGCTAAAGATTATACTTTATCTTTAAATTCATTTGGATGAATTTGGAAGCTAAAGCGCTGCGTTAACTGCGAGGACAAAGCATGTTGCATTGATCACCTCTTTGATTCACACCTCTGACTGGCTTCCTCTTGATATCAAAGGCAGCCAAGCATCGAGGGTGCTATGATATTTAAAGCTGTCTACCATGTCAAACTTGCAAAAACAAAAACACAATTTTAACAAAGGGTTTGAAATAAAAAATGCTGGCCATAACATAAGGATTTTTAAATGATCCAGGACACTCCAGTATTTGTGTACAGTTGTGGTCAAAAGTGTACATACACTTGTAGAAAATCACAATGTTATGGCTGTCTTGAGTCTTCAATAAGTTCTACAACTCTTATTTTTCTGTGATAGAGTGATCGGAACACATACATGTTTGTCACAAAAAACAGTCATAAAGTTTGGTTCTTTCATAAATTTATTATGGGTCTGCTGAAAATGTCACCAAATCTGCTGGGTCAAAAATATACATACAGCAACAAAATATGTCAATTTTGGTGATGTAGCGAGTTGTGTCAATCAAATTAGCTTCATGTCATGGCCTCTTCACTTCTTCTAAATGATTCTGATTGACTACAGCTGTTGACTTCTCATGAGCCCATTTAAATAGGGCTCATTTGACCCAGTGATTAGACTCAGCTACAAAAGCTACAATGGGAAAGTCAAAGGAACTCAGTGTGGATCTGAAAAAGCGAATTATTGACTTGAACAAGTCAGGGAAGTCACTTGGAGCCATTTCAAAGCAGCTACAGGTCCCAAGAGCAACTGTGCAGACACTTATACGCAAGTATAAAGTGCATGGAACAGTTGTGTCACTGCCACGATCAGGAAGAAAACGCAAGCTATCACATGCTGCCGAGAGGAGATTGGTCAGGATGGTCAAGAGTCAACCAAGAATCACCAAGAAGCAGGTCTGCAAGGATTTGGAAGCTGATGGAACACAGGTGTCAGTCTCCACAGTCAAGCGTGTTTTACATTGCCATGGACTGAGAGGCTGCCGTGCAAGAAAGAAGCCCTTGCTCCAGAAAAGGCACCTTAAGACTCGGCTGAAGTTTGCTGCTGATCACATGGACAAAGATAAAACCTTCTGGAGGAAAGTTCTCTGGTCAGACGAAACAAAAATTGAGCTGTTTGGCCACAGCACCCAGCAATATGTTTGGAGGAGAAAAGGTGAGGCCTTTAATCCCAGGAACACCATGCCTACTGTCAAGCATGGTGGTGGTAGTATTATGCTCTGGGGATGTTTTGCTGCCAGTGGAACTGGTTCTTTGCAGAAAGTAAATGGGATAATGAAGAAGGAGGATTACCTCCAAATTCTGCAGGAAAACTTAAAACCATCAGCCCGAAGGTTGGGTCTTGGGCGCAGTTGGGTGTTCCAACAAGACAATGACCCAAAACACACATCAAAAGTGGTAAAGGAATGGCTAAACCAGGCTAGAATTAAGGTTTTAGAATGGCCTTCCCAAAGTCCTGACTTAAACCCCATTGAGAACATGTGGACAGTGCTAAAGAAACAGGTTCATGCAAGAAAACCATCAAATTTAGCTGAACTGCACCAATTCTGTCAAGAAGAGTGGTCAAACATTCGACCTGAAGCTTGCCAGGACCTTGTGGATGGCTACCAAAAGCGCCTAGTTGCCGTGAAAATGGCCAAGGGACATGTAACCAAATACTAATGTTGCTGTATGTATATTTTTGACCCAGCAGATTTGGTGACATTTTCAGCAGACCCATAATAAATTTATGAAAGAACCAAACTTTATGACTGTTTTTTGTGACAAACATGTATGTGTTCCGATCACTCTATCACAGAAAAATAAGAGTTGTAGAACTTATTGAAGACTCAAGACAGCCATAACATTGTGATTTTCTACAAGTGTATGTACACTTTTGACCACAACTGTATGTTGAGAAATATTGAGTGTTTTTATTAAAAGAAAAACACTAATTTGAAATGGGAATTCAGAATGGGGAAATATTTCCAGAAGAAGTTTCTCTTCTCACTTGGCAACTTTCATCTGCCATTACTGATTTTAGGCATTATCATTTTATTTTTTACTTATGTTATGTTATGTGTTACTATGTTATACGTGTACTTCTTATGGGGACAAAGTGTTGTTCTTTTACTGGTGATACTTTGTTTCTTGCTAGCATGATAAAACAATGAGTTTATTTGAAAGTTATACTTCTGTGAGTCTAGTTTTCTTACTTTACTAATTATTTCTATAGAAGGCTAGCTTTGGTGCAATGCAGATCTTTCTATGATGTGTAATCCCTATCAATGAACATGTTTACTCAATACTGTTTTCACAATTGCTCTCTGGAAACCTTTATGCCAACTCCTGTCTTCAATATTAATTGGAAGTGTGTCAAGCGTACTGCACAGGTTAGACTTAGAGACTTAGACTTCTCTTTATTAAGTCGGTTTTTATTAATTAAGGTTTGTGCCTGCACACATTGTAAGGGCAGAAGATAGAGAGTCTAGACAATGGGACTGCATGAGCAGTCCCCACAGTGTAATACCTGCAACATGAAAATGAAGAAGAAAAAAAGATGCAGAAAACATTTAGTCACAAACTAATTGATTGAATTATTTATCCGGCATCTCTGCCCCCTGGTGGCCATCACGATTCAGGCTCCTCTTTCTCCTCTCACCTGTCTCGACTGCTTTTATATTCAAGTGGAGTGAACGCATATAGGTTCTATTTAAAAAAATTGTCCTTCTCTGTCTTTTAAATGTGATGTGCTCTACCACCTCCACTGACAAAAATAGCTCCATGACCTTCAGAAACCTGCATCCAATTGATTGATGTTCGCTTTCCTGAAACTATGATGAAGCCTTTCCTTCAACCACAAAAACATGTAACACTTCATTCATTCCCAGGCGTTAACCCAACTGAAGCCACGAAGTAACAAATTCCAACCCACAGTACAGAAGGAGTAGAGAGTTGCAGGCAAAGATAAATAGTTACAAGTTTGAGAACTGCAACAGTTAGTGTGTTTATCAATTTTTCATCAAAGCAATGAAGCATTCCTGAGCCTATCATTGAGCTTGACCTGCTAATTACAGTGATCTAAACAGGGGTGTTAATAAAAAGACAATCAATCAATCAATCAATTACATTTTGATTTGTCACAGGAAATCATACAAGGTATAATTCCAGTGAAATGTTATCCCATCAGCTTCTTTAACTTGTGCATGACTCATCACAAAGTAGAATGTGGCCGTCAGATCACAGTATAAGAGTCACCCGGTTGAATGGCACCGGCACCCCAGGATTGAGCCAAGTTTCGGCAAAAGGACACCAAAACTCTTGACATCCTGCTGGAAACTGACGCTGGCACAGAGGTACAGAACTACACCAGGCTCAGCATCAGATGCCTGCACACTGGTAGCAGGATGCCCAGCAGAAAGGTCACAGTCGGTGTTCCATTCCTCTCCACTTGTGTCGTTAGCCCCTCTAATATAGAGATGGAGATGGACACAGAGATGGTCTTGCTGGTCCATCTTCACTTTTGTCTCTGTGTTTCCTCTGATGTTTACATTTGAAAACTTTTACTGGCCAGGTCCTTCCTCTTCACTACTGTTGTAGTCTCTTCGCCAGACCTCCCTCCACCGAGGCCCTGCAGAGGAGGGTCTGGCGGTCCACACAGCATTCCAGGAAGGGAGAAAAACGTTCTCTGGTTTATTGGCATTTCTTTAACCCAATCACAATCGTCATGGGCCGTGCTAAGCGCTGTATGGAGCAACGGCGCATTTGGAAAATAGCCTCGTGAAGGAACCTATTTTGGGTTTAAAATGCTAACACAAAGGAAGCCCAAGGCAACGGATATCCGGATAACGTGAAATCCAGCAGAATTCTGGAAGTGGATCGTGGAGGATATAGACTACTGTTAGTACAAACTCATAGCGCCTTTCCAAGGACAGAGAGATGTGTGTGTGTGTGTGTGTGTCTGCATGTGGGGTCACGTAGGCGCGTGTCAAGCTCTGCGACCGGTTCATTAAATGCCACACAGATCAATTCTTAATCTGCTTTGTATCTGTCCTAACACATGCAGAAACACACACTCTAAATCTCCCATAAACATGCATTCACATACACAAACATGCACACTAACACAAACACCCTCCTTCATTACTTCAGAGTGTTTTTGTCTTCCTCTTTGTTAAATTCAATTACTGAAGACATCACTAAAGGAATCTACACACTAACCAATTACCGCTCAAATCCCCTGGATGTGTCTGTGAGATGATCTCTGTGTGTCTGTGTGAACATTAATATGAAACAAGTATAATATAAAGTGTCTGTATGTCCAGTGGAAACAGAAAAAAAAACGTGTATTGCTTTTTATTTCTTTAGTTACAGTATGGCAATGGCTTGTGTGTGTATGTGTGTGGTGTGTGTGTGTGTGTGTGTGTGTGTGTGTGTGTGTGACTGACACGAGTGCACACACACACACACACACACACACACATGGTTGATGCAAAAAATCCGACATTTTGGGCCTCAACAATCTCAAAAAAAAGTCTGCTGTTTTTTTATGTATTATGTTGCGCATTCACCAGCGTTTTTGTTGTTGTTTTGGTACGCGTAGGCTACTCCTGATTTTGTCAGTCATCTCATCTCACATGCTGTGCTTCTATGATCCTATCCTGTCCTATTCGTGGTAGCCTACTCTTGGACATTGCACCGTCATCACGTACTGTAGTAGGAGGGCCCGCCTTTATAATCCTGCTTAATGGCCCGGTTTTGGCTCCTAACGCCACTGAGTGTAGGGCTGACATCTCCAGGTCGGTTGGTTGATTGGTTGGTCGATATGCTCTTGTACGACGACATTCTCATTGGTCAAAGGGTCAATTGTTTCTGGTCTGGGATGTTGGTGTTAAGACGGTGGGATGTTGTCTTGTGTTTGCTTTTTTAAGACATCAGCAACCCTCCTCTCAAAATCCCTTTACATTGATTTCCCTTCTCTCCCATTCATCCAGATCGCTCATTTTATTTCCTCTGCTCTCCTCATTGATCCATTCGTCATCTTCTCATCCCATCTCTCTTCCTCTTACATCCTTGCTTTGTCAGAGAAAGGCTTGCGTGAGGTCACGATAATGGTACTAATTTGTGTGTATATGTGTGCTTGCCCCCTATCTGTCCCCTACTAGCTTTGACACCACTGACCTACACATACTGCTTTGTCAACAACAGCAGCACATACACGCATCACAAATGACAGCATCTCGAGGACCTTAACAAGATAGTTTACACTGACAGAGAACGAGAGATGAGAGGGAGAGAAAGTTAATATATATGTATTACATCGTTGCTGCTTATGTTGTTGTCAGAGATATAGGGCTAAAGTGGACAACACAAGCTTCATCAGAGAAATTTAATTTTTAATTTATTTATACTGTTTATTGATCCCCAGTGGGGACATTACAATTTACATTCTGTTTTGTAAGTAATCACTCTACACAGGCCTACTCACACATGGTCAGGACCTATTCATGCACAAATGGAGAAAGTCACAGTGAGTGGGCTGCCAGTGCTGGTTGGGGGGGAGGGGGGTACAGTGCTTTGCTCAAGAGCACCTGGCAGCTACCAATCCAAACTTAGTACTTTGGTCCTCATGAGGACTTGAACCAGCAACCCTCCGATTTCAACCCAACTCCCTAAGGACTGAGCTACTGCCAACCTCAAAATCTACAGACATACACAACAGCCAGTGACAGGCTCAGCTAGTCATTCCATCCATACTTTCATTAGCAGGGAAGGGTAAAGCACCGTCCAATTCTCCCTGCAAACATTTATCCACCATGAGTAATTAAACAAAAGGTTGGTTAATGGAATGCGATGTGAATCCAAATGAGAACTCCAACCTTCCTCAGACTATTGCTTGTAACTTACAACAGCAGAGGAACAGTTTTTTTTTTTTTTTTTTCCCCCTTAGGAGTTTATTCTGCATTCAAAGTAGAGCAGTTGCTCAACAAATCTGCAATAAAAAAGTGGAATGTGACAGTTAAAACACATGTGAAGGAAATTGCAGTGTTTGTTGGATGCATCCATTTATTTTCTCTGCTGGCTTAATGCTTTTCATTATTGCAAAGGCCTGGAATCTATGAACAAATTGTAAAAGCTACCACAGAGGTAAGTATCTTATAAATTCAGTATTATGTGGCTCTGCTGAGACATGGCTTCAAAGATAAATGCACTGCCGCATTCCAGTGGCTGCCATGTTCAGTGGCTATGGTTCAAGATTTTGTTCATCATGAACAACCTTTTGTTGGAGGACTTGGTGGAGCTTGTTTACCCTCTCGTTTTTTTAACTTAATTTTATACTTTTTTGGTTTGTATGTCTCCTCTATTTGTATTGCACATTTTGTCTGTAGTATTTATTTAATTTATTTAAAATTTTAAAATGTATGTCTTTTGATTTTTTGCATCATTTGCTTTTCATTTACTTACTACCTACTTACCAATAAACTGGATTTTGTTTCGGATTCTTTTATTTTTTCATTTTTTCTCTCTTTGCTGTAGAAGCACTTTTGATCCACTGGGTTGTGTGTAAAGTGTGATAAATATAAAGTTGAGTTAACTTACTGTAATACTGAAACCAGACAGAAGGCTGCCAAATAGGGAGTCAGTGTCTTTCTCGAGGGCATAGACAAACAAAGAATTGTGTTGTTCATGTAACGTGAAGGACTTGTTGGTGTAAATCAAGTGTGCCAGGGTCACTGCACACAAATTATCTTTACAAATTGAAAATTCAGAAAATTATCAAGTAACTAAGTTATATTTAGCATGAACTGTAGCTTGACATTAAATCATGCACATCAACATGGACAGCTTAGTATTTCGTTGTGCTATTAGTTAGGTACCTGTAGCAGTTTAGGCCTGCCAAGAGATACACATTTTGTATGAAGCTTGTGGAAGCACTGCTTCAGAGCCTCAGGCCAGGGTGAGATAGTCCTCTGTGTATGCTGTGTCGGCTCTCTGGATTGCACTTTACAGCTGTCATGGTGACTCACTGACAGCTACAGCTACCTGGAGCTGTACCCTATGGGTTCCATTGTTAAACAGCTGTCTGTGTTAAAGCTTTCTGTGTCTGTGTGTGTGTGTGTGTGTGTGTGTGTGTGTGTGTGTGTGTGTGTGTGTGTGTGTGCGTGTGTGTATGAGGAAATACACGAGAGGATATATTTTTCATCAGATGTCAACAAACAACAGTTTGCTAACACTCAATCATACTCACTCTTTTCCACATAAACAAACACAATCAGCACAAAAGAGGAGGTTACTAAACTGGTTACAGTGTTTCCTCCGTTCCGTGTTATAACATAGTGTGATGGTATTGGTGGCCTGTACTAAAATGTATTTAAATTGGTTGGTTTAACTTTCCCATTTGACACTTTCTGTACATCATAAATAAAACATCAGCAGCAGAGATTTGAATTTTTTTTAATTTAATAGCTGCTGTTGTTCAAAGCACCTTTTTTAGTTGGTGAGAAGGGCCTCAGTAGTATTTTACTAATTCTGTCTGTTACTTCTTTGCTTTACTCAAAATGTGCATTGTATACAGCATATATCAACAACATGTGTAAATAGAGTAATTCAGGGGACCTTTTCTTCATCCTCAAAACTTGGGTCCATGCTTGAATGATATAAAGCAGGGTCAATGCTCACACTTCAGCTGGGTAGGATAGCAGTTTCCTATGAATGCTTGTAAAGTCTGTGTCCACCCCTGCAACTAAACCTTTCTGGTTTGCAGAGGAAATTAATAATTAATTGTATACTATATATAAAGGCACCATGACTGCATACATAGGGTTTGATCAGTAGGTAAGAAATGAGACATAAACATAGGAGTTAACATATTTCAGTTTCCTTAAACAAATGTAGCACTTACTGATAGTCACTTTGCAAAATGTACAGCAAGAGAGTCTACCAATCCAAAATTAATAAAGTAATAGAAATGACTGGAGATGCTGGTAGTATATAAATTAGCTTGACTCTAAGTTAATAGAGTCAAAAATACTCCAGCGGTCAAAATCAGGTGAATTTGTTGAGACAAAACTTTGCTTTGGGGTTTCTCTAAATGCTGCTTTAGATTGCTTATTGTTTTAACGGTAAGATTAAGAGCTGGTATTATCTACATGTTATGCTGTCTCCATATAAGCATCTCTGTATTTGTATGCTTGTTGTCTGTAAAGATGTAGATGTGGTCATCCCTCACACAAACTCTTTACTTTCCTTGTCTACTTGTTTCAAAGACAGGCATACACATGCACACACACACATGCACGCGCACACATGCACGCACACACACATGCACACGCACGCACGCATGCAAGCACGCACGCACGCACGGACTACATCTATCTGAATAAGTTCCTTCCATTTTCACTGTGTTGCTATTGATCGTACTTAAACAGCACCACTCCTGTCGGCTTGTACCAGGAAATTGGCTTCATATTGCAACTGTCACAGCAAGGTGCGTTTCACTTGAGGCCCTGAGGGCACAGGGGGGACGTAGTGCAAGAGGAATCAATCTTCAGCCCCTGGTATCGGCTTGTTTCTGCAAAGGCATTTTTTTAAAGATACTTCTTTTTTGTATTACTTAGTACAGTAATTCTTTGTATCTATGGCACAGCATTTGAGACTGTCCTTCTACCAGGTTCCAACCCAAACCTGTCCGATCTTGCCTTAGAGTCCTTCAGAAAGTCACTGGATCCCTGCCAGTTCCATGGTGGCTGCTCTAGCTGACCGTGACCTCGAGGGGATTAAGCGGACAGTAAGGACTGATTACAGAGTCAAAACGAGAAGCAGGATAGTGATGACATGCATCAAAGTTTAGAAATTGGGGTTTTGTGGACACAGCACCTTTAATCTTGTTTTCATTAAAGGAAATAAAATCAATTAAAGTGCTCATATTTTGCTAATTGTCTTTCCTTTATTGTGTAATATATCGTTTTGCGCACAATATAGGTTTACAAAGTGAAAAAGCCCATAGTCCACCCCAAAGGGACTTAACCATCTCCAACAGAAAACACTGTTCACAAAACTGCTCCAAACAGCTGAATTTTAGTCCAGCCTTTACTTCCATGACGAACGTGCGTTTGTAACACATGTTGTAACGCTCGCCTAGCAGCTAGCATGGCACTCCCTCATACTCTGCAATTGACAGGCTAGCAGTACTTACTTCACATGTACGACTCCCAACAAAGATACTACAGCACTACAGCGAGTGAGATACAGAAGTGTGGTACAAGTGCGGTACAACAAATATATGGTGTTTTTGAAAATCAAACCACTAAATACAATTCTAAACACTTTGATATTTATAATTTTATTTTTAACCACAAATAAGTACAATAAACACAAGAGTGCAGTTGTTTATGAGGTTATTTTCTGGTAGGAAAAAAATTAATTAAAGTAACCAGTAGATTGACCAAGCCTACTACGACTATGAATGCCCTTCCATTTTCAGTAAGCTGTGTTGGGAGATAAGAGTAACCTGAGGAGTTGTTGACTGGTAGTAACATTCTGGACCAATAGTTTCATGAGTGGGTATTTGTTTCGTTTGTTCTCAGGCACATGAATGAGGATATGCATGATTGATGTATACAAGGTAGCTCGCCATGAAAGACAAAAATGCAAAGGCAGGGAAGAGGAAGATTGCTAGCAAGTAAATATAGATCAAAGGAAAGAACAGATTTGTTAAGCCTAAAGGATGTACACAGTGTGTTTTGGTCAATAACAATGCATGTAAACTTCACAGGGTACTTTTAATCAGCAGAATGGCATATTTGAATGCAACCTGCTACTAGACTATTTTCTATAATATCTGGAAGCTGAAAAGAAATATTTACAAAACAATTTTCCTTATTTAAAGGAACATGCCGACTTACTGGGACTTGAGCTTATTCACCGTATCCCCCAGAGTTAGACAAGTTTATACATACCCTTCTCATCTCTGTGTGTGCTATAACTCTGACGCCCCCAGCATTAGCTTAGCCTTGCAAAGATCCTGCAGGTAACTGGTTCCAACTAGCTACTGCTCCCAATAAGTGACAAAAAATGCCAACATGTTCCTATTTACATGTTTTAATTAACTTTGTTTCCTCTTTTAGAACTGAAAAGAAACTATTGCTTTTTATGGTCAAGTAAGTGCAAAGTTCCCCACATTTAAGTAATTCTGAGACTTTAATATGACATTCAGTAAATGGAAAGTGAGATTTAAAAAGGCCTGCACACTGTGATAATTGTCTCATTATACTCTAGTGCACAAAGCGAATTAGTGAACAGCACAAATCCTCCAATATTTTAGATTATAATGATGATTCAAGATGGATCCCTTGCTGTGTAAAATACCCTCAAGTTTACCTCCTATTATTATGATTTCCCTGTTCTTTAAACGTTTGTGTTCCTCAAATGCTTCAGAAATGATTTTTTTAATCCATGTTTAACTTACCTGATAGACCATGACTTTATATATTCTTTTAATAGCTTAAGCCCATTATTTACTTTAGCACATCTTCAATCACAAAGCAAAATATCACCTGGTTTACTTTACTATCTTACCTCAAAATGCAATGCTGGACTTTGTGTTTTTGAATACATTTTTAGACAATATTTTGAATAGGCATGTGTCAGCTGTGTTTGTGTGGGTAGAAATATAAACCAAATTCACTTATAATTCCAATATATACATTGCTCTCTGTGTGTACCTTGACCACGTCCACGTCTGTCGAGCTGCAGGTGACCAAGTCGTCCACCTCCCTTACTTGCCCATCGGTTTCCACGGTAACCAGTTTGATAGGCACTGCGACGCGCCGACCCGTGAGAATGGCTGTGTTTACCACCTCTGTGTCCTACAAAGAGAGAGGAAGAGAAAGAAAAAGTTTCTTTAAAAGAAAAGATTCTTCAATCCACAGTTTCTTCCTGTTGGCACTATATTACAGTCAACCAAGTTATTACCTTTGCCAAGGAGGTTATGTTTTCAGTTAGGTTTGACCATTGTTTGTTTGTCTGTCAGCCGGATAGCGGAATAACTACTAGCCCAGTTTTCATGAAAATTGGTGGAAGGGTGTAGCATGGGCCAAGCAGCAATCAGTTGCATGTTGGAGCGGATCCAAATCAGGGGGTGGATACAAAAATATTTTTCATTTTTGTTAATATTGCGATGATGGGGCATGGTCTGCACTCTGCAAGTCTCCTTCTAGTTATGCTATAATATATTATTATAATATAGCCCTGAATGGGAAGTATATGGGAACTATAAACATGTTTTAAAGTCTGAAACATCTGCAATGAAAGAAGAATGACATAGGCAAAAGGTTAATTTAAAAGAAATGTCTTTCACATTTTCAGAATTTGTGTGAATTCTTCTATTTCTAAGAATTGTTTGTTCCGATAGCAGTCCTATTTACTTTTTATGTTTGAGACAAAGTAGACATGGTTGAAGATGATGAAAGATGCAGGAGAGACAGGAATAAACAAGAAAAAGGGACCAGGGGAGACTTTTAAATGAAAGAGAGAGAGAGAGAGAACTGATTATAAACCTTACGATTAATGTAATCAACATGATTACATTTGATTAGATCCTTCCAACAAAAATAGCGCAAACAAACCAGCACACACAGACACCTCCGAGCGCAGTGTGCCAGCGTCAATCTTGATTATTTGGCATTGAGTTTCCAAGGGGGCATTTATCACCGCCAACACACACAAGCCTGATTATGCTGTGTTTCGCTGGGCCCACTGTTTCTGGATGGGTTTGTGTGTATCTGCTATTGGTCTCTCGTGGAATTCAGCGGAGCATACAGGATGCCAACAGAGAAGATGAAGAAGAAATGTACTGCATTGTCTCCAGACACAGTTTGCATTGAAATGGTTTCAATCCAAAATGTTCTGCACCTTTGGTGTACAATGTGTGTCTTCTTGTAGCTTTGTCTTTGTGAGGACACATTTTACATCTTCAGTTTGAGCCCATTTTTCGAAAGTTAGGACATGGACTTGCACATCTTTTTGGGAGTAAATGTACTTTCCACAATTCTTATAGATGCTTTGGCAGGAGGTCGAAAGGAGTGTGTGTGTGCCTATAATGTAAAATGACATTTTAACATTGCTACAGTAACTGAGAGGATACACGATGATGCAGAATTTCAGCAAGAACAGACACACAGACACAAGAAAAAATAGGGCAAACATGGAAACTCAGAACCATGACCATCACATGTACTTTGTACATTAAATACTGTACATTTAAACATTTACAGACACAGTTACACATGCAGTATAGAAACCTATGACACACGCTCACGCTTAACACACACACTAAACAGTTTAAGTGCATGTGACCAGTACATGTTTCCTAATGACCTATCCTTCTCTGCCACACACTGCTATGTGACCTTTTCTTTAATGAGATATCTCTCTCTCTCTCTCTCTCTCTCTCTCTCTATCATACACAAATACACTTTCTTAAGTAATTCTCCTAGTTTTTCCTCTCTTCTAACATGTGCCTGAAAGCAGAAATAGATACAATACAATAGAAATGCAACACGTCAAAAGAGAGTTATGCAGGATAAAGGCGAGAAACAGGTGAGGAAGACTTGGAGGGAGAGAAGCGGTGACAAACAGGATTAAAAGCATGGAAAGATGAAAGAGGGAGCGCAGGAGAGAAAGATGAAGAACACAATGAAAGCAGACCTTTTTTTACGAATTACGAATTAACTGTGAGATTCTTCTTCCACCTCAAGGGAAGAAGAGCAAATGGAGGGATGAAAATCAAAGAGGAGGACTGGACGTGTTTATGTTAGTATGTAGCTTATATGTGTATGTTAACATGTATGTGTATTTTGAGGCAGTAGCCTCTTGGAGGCTATAGTAATGCCACAGATAACATCACGTTTACATCTCTGCTATCTGCACCACAGGCCAAAAGAAATGAACAACAACCAGTGAACCATATTTTTTTTTTTAAATAAAAAAGTAGTTATTGTACATAAATGTATTATATTGCTGACAACTGCAAAACCTTTACATCAGATTTCTTTAAAAAATAAATCTGTTTTCTGATTCTTTTTTTGGGGGCTTTTCCGCCTTTAATAGACAGGACAGCTAGGTGAGAAAGGGGGAAAAACTTGCAGTCACAGGCTGGACTCGAACCCTGGACCTCTGTGTTGAGAATTAAACTTCTATGTATATGTAGGACTGCTCTCTATTTAAACTGGCAACCAAGTGGCCATTTAATAGTTTTACTTTGTGTGTGTCGGTGTGTGGAGTGTTTCTTTTTTTGAACGATATTGTACAGTATCCGCAGTGTTGGGGAATAACAGAATACATATTCACGTATTCACAATGCAAATTATGAGTAACTATTCTGTTACAGTTAAATAGGTGATATTTAAAATACAGTTACATTATTGAAATCAATGGATTACGTGAAGATACTTCTGTTTCACAAGTTTATTTTTTTTTAAATTAAGGCAACTTCATGCATGTATGAAAAAATAAGTTTTTTGCATGATCACTGATAAAGGTAAAGATAGAGCCAGAACTGGCACAACAGAGCCATGGCAGGAATCTGTTTCTATCTTGTAAATTCAAACAGCATTTCACATTAAAGAAAGAACAGGGAGTATGAAACATAACTGTGCTGTACAACCTCCGCTTATATGTAGGCATAGGAATAGGCATGTTACACTTATAAATACAATTCAATGTGGAAGTAATCCAAGTTTTTGAAATACATTACTCAGATTGAGTAACGTAACGGAAAACGTTACAAATTAAATTTTTGGGCATGTATTCCGTAATCTGTAATGGAAAACATTTTGAAAGTATCCTTCCCAACACATATCCGGTATGGTGGCTGAAATGGCTCAAAGCACGGAATCTAATAAAATTATAAAGATATGGAGAAGCAAATGAAGAATTCATCTTTACCACAGGGAACAAAACAAAAGTGAGTTTTAACACAATTTAGGCTTCAAGGGGATACTTAAAACTGATGCGCATGCAATTCATAATGCCAGCTAGAGTAGTTTACCAACCAGCCCTGCGAGTAGTCCTTACATCACCAAGCTTCTACAACCACATACTGTATTTTGCAAACAAGCGGCACTGGATTTTGCCATGCCACTTTAGGCTTTGAAGCAACACTAGAGAACGTTTCCCACTTTGGTCCCCACCCAGTTTGAAAGTGGAATTGTCCATTACATTACATTGTCCAGTTCATTCGAACTACACATTCCGCTACCTGATCTGGCAAACTTGCATAATGTAATGTAATGGACAATTCCGCTTCCAACTTGTAGGGGGACCAAAGCGGGAAAAGTTCTCTAGTGTTGCTTTAATACCGCATTCAGAGGGATACACTGACAGGTTAAACATTAATTGATAGTCTATTTACATGGGTCAACCTGCGTCTGCTGACCTGAGTCCATGACCCTCTTCCCGACCTGAGTTGAACACGACACGTTGGTGAACAAGCATCTCTAATTGGCAGCCTGGTCTCACAGAAGTCCGTGAAATGATCACAAACTGGTAACACCGCATTACGTGGTGTTGGTACAGAATGTGTGAAAATTGGATGGAAAACAATACCAATGTAAAGTCAATGAGAAGATGACATTAGGAGCGACTATGGTAGCGAGTAATATGAAAGCCGAAAATCTGCATTAGGAGGATGGTTAGTTGGGGGTTGATGGTGGATTGGTCTAAACACAGGACTTTCACACGGGAGACCAGGGATCATGTCCCGCGTGTAATGTTTCCTATAGTTGCTTTCTTCTTTTCCTAAGCCCATCCGTCCTGTTCTTCCCGCGTGTCACAGAACCGTAAGCCCACCCGCAACCTTTTCCTTAACTTAAAGGGCCGTGTTGATTTCACAGAATTCTTCCATGGGCCCATCACAGATGTTTTTTAATTTTTTGCGATTCTGTGAAACTGACACAGAATTTGAGTTAAGGGGCTGTGTTCATTCCACGAAATTCTGTGAGATCAAGTTGCTAATAAGGATAGAAACTTAATTGAATTATATTCGTGTTTAATCATAATTGAACTGACTCCCTGAGGAGAGACGTAGAATACATAAACCAAAACTGCCAATGGTAACAGCGATTAATCTGTCACAGTCATCTAATGTGAATAAAGTAGGTCCAATGCAGGTGGAAGGCAAAACCTGCCTTACTACCTGCCGTACTTTACTCAAGAAGCAGACTATTGTTGCAAGTACCTTGCTAACCTTCATGTTAATAAGGTCTTGCGTTTACTTGCACAAAGATGAACGAAAGGAAGCAGAATAAAGAGTGAAATGGAAGAGACAGAGACAAGGCAGTACAAAAAACAAAGCAGAAAATTAGAAAAATAGAGAAAGTAAAAAAAAAGATAAAACACAGCAGGAAGAAAAATATTAGAGCAAGAGCAAAGGAGACCGTAAGAGAGACGGAGAAAGAAAAGGAAAAAATGTCATGCTTGTCCAAGGGAATTATTAAGTGGCTCGTCAACAGCTGGCTCCCTACTGCCTTCAAAAGCTGCTCCACAGTGCACTGAGATAAGCTCAGAGGAGGTGTGTGTGTTTGTGAGTGTGTGTGTGTGTGTGTGCGTCTGTGTGTGTCGTGAGGTCTTGTATGGTAAGTATTTCTATGTATGAATGAATGTGAGGTCCATTCATGTATGTTCTTGCATACACCTGCGTGTTTGTGTGTGTGTGTCTGTCTGTGCATGTGCATGAGTGAGTCAGAGAGATGTGGGAAAAAGATGGAATAGCAATAGAGAAAATAAATGTGTGTGTGTGTGTGTGTGCACATGCATCTGGTAAGCACTGACAAATATGTCTGAGTGTGCATGTTTGAAAAAAAGAGGGGAAGTCTGGGAAACTGCCTCTCTCTTCAATGAAGCTTATCAATCCATGTACGCATGTGTGTGCGATTTAAAGTGAAGCAACTAGAGCGAGACCACCCATCAGAGTAACACACACAATTTAACACGCACGCACGCACGCACGCACGCACGCAGTGTTCTAAAAGAGTTGACGCAGTGAAAAAACTGGAATTGTGCAAATTTAATTCTAACTGTGACAATAAGAGTATGTAAGCAGTTCTTTCTGTCTCGCCTTCCTTCTCTGTCGCGCTGCTCTCTCTCTTTCTCTCACACACACACACACACACACACAAACATACTGACACGTACGCTATGTTGAAGCCACCGAATAACATAAAAAGAAATTAAAACCACTTTATTTATCGACATATTATCCAATTAGCTAATTGGGCTAAATGTAAATGGGGTAAGTGGCTTTTTCATCAGGAAGCTAAAAATACCTTCTAGTAATAGATAGAAAGACCTTGTGTCCTTATTAAATTGCAGTTGTTATTTCTCTGTGTGCACACACACTACAAAAAGTATGAGAAAAAAGAACACAAACAAGAAAGAGAAATACAAAAAAACTGGTACAGAAGAGGACTGCAAGTTAGACACTGTGAGATAAAATAAAAAGAGAAGAAGAGTTCAAGAACAAAGGGGAGAAGGGACAGGCAGTTTTACATTTAATAAGAAACTTCCATGATGTCTTGACAAATAAGCTACAGCCAAAGTAACAGTTTGAGAGAGAGAGTACTGTTAAAGGATGGTTTATTGAGTGTTTAACCAAGGGCATAGCAGTGAAATATTAAATAGTGTGTTCAGCTGAGTATGTAAAGTATATAACAGGGCAGGAAAGAATGATTTAGAACAATGTGGCCAGAATACTGTTTTCTTCTCATTACATTGGTTTTCTTTGGAAGCGTTCTTGGAGATCTTTACTTCCCTAAACTGCTTTGGCAATGTTATGCTTCTCATGTTTATTGTCCCTGCTCCTCCTCACCTGTTTCTTACTTTCAACTTCTTTCAACGTCTTGTTTTGTTATGTATCTGTATCTGATTGTAAAAAGAGACTAAACACAACATAATTAAACATAAAGAAAGCTTGGATGTGTCTGTGTACATTAGAGATCTGTACTGCTAGGCCACAGCAGAAGGCCAGAAAAAAATAAAGGTCAACATGTTGTTTACAGCATTAAACATGGCATTAGTGAAGCAGTGAAGTCAATGAAGGTGTGCATGTGTGCAAATCAGATGTTCATCATGTTACTGCTCCAATTTCATTTTCACGGCTAGGTTAACACGGTAATAGAGATTGCTTCAAGTTGGCTTATCTTGCTGCATTATTGTAATTCAGCAACATATGCAATTGTACGAATTAGCTACATATTACAGAAAGGTGATGCTCAGGTAAAGATATAAGTCTACTTTTAGACAATTGAATATCAAGTACCAGACTAATTTAATATCAAAACATACTAACACATAGTAATTCAGATAACTGTCTGGACCTTGACTTTATCTGAACTGTGTCATAATTTATTTGCCCTTTAAAGCTAGTTTTCTGTGTCTTGCTCATCACATTAACCTGTGCAAAGTGTTTCCTGTGTGAGTGTGTTTGCTTGCTGACACTTGCGTGTTTGTGTGTGTGTGTGTGTGTGTGTGTGTGTGTGTGTGTCAGGGCTCAGCTGTGAAAGGAAAATTGGTTGAAGGCACTTAGCTGCAATTTACTACAGACCCATTAAACACATCAAGTGTATGCACTTCCTTTTGTGTGTGTGCTTACGTGCGTGTGCCTAAATGTGTGGTGTGGCCCCACACAGTGTTTTAGTTTTAAATGCCTTAGTACTGCAGTGACATCAGCTGGGATAAAGAAAACGTATAAACCCTCTGGTCCCACAGAAAAATATTTAAAAAATTGTTACCGTAAATTCTTTCAAGAAGACCTTACTTTTAATCACTGCACTCTACTAAATACACTAAATCAATTCAGCTGTTATCCAAATAAATGTATATATTATCATGCTGTGTATAACCTTGTATATCTGCAACTAGTCTCTCCCGATTGAAATGTAGCCCAGTGTAAATCCTGTCAGGAAGACCTAACTCTTGATCAATACTCTACTTAACTCGAATCAGCTGTTGGAGGCGTTTACCTTCCTGCTAACCCAATCAGAATTGTACACAAATTTCAATGGCCAATCACAGAGTCACAACCCTGCTTTAAATAACTGTTTCTCTCTTTGCTATTCAGGTATCGTTGCAGGCAAAGAGTGCAACCCTCCACCTCCCTTTCCACCTCCAGTCATCTACCCCAGCTGACCGGTCCAGAGCCTCCTTCGGTCTGGTCTTCGGGCTCCTTTGTTGCCACCACCGGTGTCCAAATTCCATCGGGGGTCTGATGGTTCTCTACCCCTATACATATATACGAAGTATTCGTATAGTGATGGAGTCTAATTGCCAAAGACTTTGTACACTTTATTGAGCTGTGCAATAAACCTTTTTACATATCTGCAAAGTCTGCATACGGACCAAAAGTATGGTGGTGGACTGGTAGCTGAAGAGGTGCCAGTTCACCTGCTGGGCACTGCCAAGGTGCTCTTGAGCAAGGCACCGAACCCCCAACTGCTCGGGGCGCCTTTCTATAGGCAGCCCCCTCACTCTGACATCTCTCCATTAGTGCATGTGTAGGTACTGAGCATGTGTGTGTAATTCAGGCCTGTGTGTAATGTGTGTAATAAGAACAGAGTGTAAATTGTAATTTCCTTGTGGGACTAATAAAGGATACATTATCATTATCATTGTTATTATGTCTCTCCTGATTGAAATGATATTTTGATTTAATTGTTATAGTTATATTGTTAGTATTGTTATTACAATGGGCAATATCTATACGAAATGTAAACATGGGTAAGTTCATGCATTTGATGCAGAGCAGTTAACCAAAATAAACGTTTTTCTACGTAAGTTGAACTCTTTTGTAATGAGCAGGGGGCACTTCACTATTTACTATACAGCCCTTTTCCCCAAAGAGACGTAAGTGCTTTAAAGCAGACAAGTTAAACATTATTTTATAATCTTCATCTTCATTATCATCTTTTCAACTCAAGTAATCTTGTACAAAAAGACAGCAGGAAATTAAACTTGTTTACTAGCCAGAGGCAAGTGATTTAAAGAATAGATATAGTTCAGAGGAGTTAAAGTTAGAAAAGTGAAATTCAGCCATTTGGCCACAACTAGAAGTGTCTATAATAGTGTACACATAATATATAGTTTTTTTCCTTAAAGTTGTTGTGGGGGAGGGACAGACACTTTTATGTTGTTGACTGCAGTAATGCCTGCAAGGAATGGTTTTACATTACCCATGTTGGTTCTGTTTCTTTCCTAAAATGTCTCCCTCTCTTTTCGTCTAGGAGAGAAGCCCTGAGAATAGCTTGTTTTTGCAGGTCTTGTTATAGTAAATGAACCTCGACATCAACTGAAATTGTGATTAAGCAGAGCGGCTGCCTTGTGCCACATAAGTCAATACTGTTTACTCGATACTGTTGCATCATCAATATCACAACAGTTTCTTACATATATGAACACAGACAGTCTGCATGTCAGTATGTGGTTGTCTTTGAATGTTTAGATTAAGAAAGTAAAAGTGTATTATGTGTCTGATGCAGCCCATTTTACCCAAAGGCATCCAGGTTAATGTTGTGGCCTGTTAGTAGCTGCTACAGCCATAAGGCACAGTGGTAATTACTGTAAATCCCCTTAACCTGAAATCCAATCATTTTACCGGTACTATCCGTGTTGTGACTCAGAAACTTATACCAAACAGATAAAGTCCATGACACTTTCTGTACAGCATTACTAATATTTTATTAATTATAATTTAATTGTTTGTTAACAGTAAAATTACAGTTTGCTAACAGTTAAATGACAATTAACTAAAGATTAATTAACTATCAATTTACCATCTATTAATTATGTAAGGTAAGTGTTACCGACAAAACCTTTGCTCTTTCTGTGAGACGACGGGACCAACCTGACAGAAGTAGGCTGAATCAAACACGCTGGTTGATTTAGAGTTGATGTCTAATTCTGAGTCTTCTGTTAAGTCAGTTTAAATTCAGTCTAAAATTATTAATTAGTCCTCTTCCTAAGTACCCGGTTATTTTATTTTTTAAACAATTCCACCAGTAAGGAGCCTTTTAAACTACCTAGTCCAGCTCTTGAATCTCCTTTTGGATCCACGCCTAGTCTACCACAACTGTGCCAGTCTTTGTTATTATGGTAAAAATCAATTTTGAGGAAAACTGTTTTCTGCTGACAATATTCTTCTGCATGTAAAAAGAAAAGGTCGCAATGTCAGACAGAAACCGAGTGACTAAGTAGGGGAAAGGTTGAAGAAAGAAAGAGAAACACGGTGTGGTTCGACTATTTGAAAAGGAAGTGAGACAAAGGAAGAGAGAAGATGGAGTGAAGAGAGAAAAAATAACACTATACAAAGAGTACAGAAGAAGAGGAAATAGGAAAAGGAGGGGGAAAAGGAGGGGGAAAAGGAGGATCATGAGGTCTAAATACTGAAGAGTAGGGGGTGGATGAGAAAAAAGAAGGGGAGGTGGGAGGGAGGGAGACGGATGAGGGAGATGACAGCTGGGCGAGCTGCCTAGACAAGATAGAGGTTTTGGACCGTGTATGTGTGTGTGTGTGTGTGTGTGTGTGTGATATGTCAGGGATAAATGGCTATTATCTCTATGACAATGTTAATTACAGCCAGACTATTAGGCCTGAGGAGTGCCGGCTCATTTATTTGGCTGTGTGGGTTGAGTGTGTGCCTATGTCGTTTTTTATACTGTGAGTGTGTGTGTGGGACTGTGTGTACGTGTGTGTTTGTGTGATTCCATCACATCTATTTGTTAGACAGAGTAATTACTTTAGGCTTTGGCCAGATGCTGAAATGTTTTTTTGTGATCTATAAGACTTCAGACTAATCATTACTAACTGAGGTTGAGGCTAATTTCCACTCTATCATTGGGAGTTAAACTTCCGATAAAAAAACAACTTGCGGCAAGTCCCGGACTCACTGAGGTGAGGTTTTGCGACAAATGAGCAGTGGAGTGGCATGGAGACGCGTATTTTGTTTTCGTTGCCTTGCTGCTAGAAAGGAATTGAGGCTTGCTGGATTTATTTGCTTAATATTTCTATTGGTAAGTCATCAAATTCTATACATTAAATGATAGGCCAAAATGGAGTTCTCAAACTAGCGTGACCCACTTCATCTTCATGTCACCATAACAACAACAATTGCCATCTTCTCTTGAACTAGTAAAATGACAACTGCAAACAGTTTTATGTCCATTGCACTCACATTCATTTTCTATGACTAAAATTCAATGTCCCACGCTGGGCTCCTCCTTACCATCTCCTCTTTGAATAATAAGTTATAGATAGAAAAGGGCACAAGTCCTGGGATACATTCCATGCCATTTAAGAATTAATTCGTAGAAGCGTATTTTGTAGCAAACTGTGAAAATTCAATAAGCGGTATTTAACTCATAAACTTAGCACTTGCTAGGTGGAACTGTTGATCATGGAACAAATATTAGAGAAAGTATGGCAGATTGGCTGGTTCCTAAAAGCCTGTGACTGTGAAAGTAATCTGTCTTGTAGTGATTTGTTGGATATTCTCAAACCGCAAATAGCATGCAGTCAACATCCTATTTACTTTAAATAATATAATTATTATCATTGCGTCCTGTGTGAACACATATTCCACTCCCATACAACATTTCGCTGCAACTGCCAGCCCTTATAAACTTTGGTTGATATGTCTAGGCACAGTATCAAATGTGTAGGTGTGTGGGCTGATGAGAGCCAAGAGCAGGCGTGGATTGGAGGGCGTTTTTGAAGGTACTGTTGATCCTTGTGTGACTAACTCAACCACACACTGTGCGATGAAACATGTCCAATTGATAACGTCAAGGCAATAAACTCCCAGCTGGTGGGTGGACAACAGTGTGAGACTCTGATTTTATCAGGTACCTGTGTACATGTGTGCAGTTGTGTGAATTTAAGCAAGGATGTTCTTCAAAAAGAGCATTGATGCTTAGGTGACCTTCCTCATTATGAATGGTTTAAAGCACTGAAAACTACCATTGCTATCCATCTCTGTGAAATCCAGTTAATGTAATAGCATAATAGCACGTAATAGCATGCTGACATAATAGCATAACGTTACATAATGTAATTTCAAAGGAAATAGAATATGTGCGGAATATAGTTTATGAGGAATCTTTTAGAATTGATTGGTCACAAGAGTGTGGCTAAGCAAAAATAATGCAATATGGAGCTATGGAAGACTTTTGGCCTGCCGTGTACTTACACCTCCCTTTCCCATGTTAGATCAGGAGGTGACGGTTGAGGAATAAATAAATAACAAAACACACACCTATGCCACACATCTTTGTGGCATAACAGTAACAGAAAAGCCACTCCTACGCTAATCTTACGAGCAACCTGGGTAGTTGAAAGTCTACTACGTATGTTAAATATACTGTAGATCAAAACATGTCTTTCAGCAAGATAGAAAGATTTACACTCACTCTTTCTATCCTAAACCTCTTCATCTCTGCAGCCATGTCTTAATGTCCCTGTTGTCCACTCTGTTTGTTACGACACTAATTGCAGTTGCTAACGAGATGCTAACGAGCCTATGGGGGTATCCGGGAGTCAATCACCTTGTTGCTGTGGCAATTAGAACACACCTAACCTACTTCCTTCCTGTCCCATTGCCAAAGAGCAAAGGTTGACTTTATGGACTAACACTACCTGACATGCACACGCAATGCTTCTGTTCACATCACAAACACACCTATACACACACACACACACACACACACACACACACAGGTGCTAATGGGGCCAAAAGGATGATCATTCTTGGGCACAGCATTTACATTTGCCAGTGGTAATTATTCTATCTAATTAGAGCAAGTAATTAGCCAGAGTGACTGGTGTTGTTTTAAAACCTTACTGGAACACCAACTCATTTTTAAGGGAAAATATAGGTGGAGTAGCACTTAGTGTTTGTAAACGCCGGCAGTGGGTCAATGTATATGCACAGAAATGCATGGATGGAGAGAGAGCGGGGGGAGAGAAAGAAGGAGACAATAAATGAAGGAAGGGCACTGTGGAAGGAGAGAGTAATTTTGAGAAGTCAAATGAGAGAGGGAGGGATGAACAGATTGAACAGGAGGGGGGAGGGATGACGACATTTGGTAGATATGAAAGCTAACAGCCCATCCAAACCCCCCGACCCCCCACACACAAACCACTCTTGCAAAGATCCCAGGGAGAATTGTACTTTCAATTTCCAGACCCTAATTGCATTAGAACTGCCCTGCTCTCGTCTCCTCTCTCTATTTCTCTTTCTCTAGGTCTCTCACTCTTTTCTCTCTAACTGTGTGCTGCCCAGGACTTTCGAGGGACTATTACATGGTGCTCTGCACCTCCACTGGGCCCTCCTCTTTCTCTCCCTCTACAGCACATTCACTCTCTTCCATTCTGCGCCCACTTCTACCATTTCAGCTTGTCAAATTCCCTTTTTTCTCATGCAATCTCTTAGTCTCTTCATTTCGCCACATTTCTCTCCCTTTGTTTCCCTTTTTCACTTCGATCAATTAGTCAAGCTCCTCCCCCCCCCATTCTGTCTATTCTCTTTCTTTCCAAAGCCTATAAATTCAACCTGTTCCCCCTTATCCCTCTCTTCTCACTAGCATTTCCTGCTGTCTCATCCTGCCTATTTCGAACAAGTCAAATTTTTCTTTCTCTTCATTCTCTCTCTGTGTCACCTGATCAATCTGCCTGTTGGTCTCTCATTCACTTCTGTTACCTGCAATTAGCTAATTCGGCTAATTTTGTGTGAAGCAGAGTTTTGAATGTGCCACCTTTCTCTTTTTGTTTCTCAGTAAAAGGACCTTCTCACTTTCATACATTCATTCCAAATGTGTGGCAGTGGTTGACCTAAATCTTCAAATGTTTGTAGTAAGAAGGTTGCCAGTTTAACTTGAAACTCTCCTGCCACCAGGGTGACTCCCTGTCACCCCTCTTCTTTCCCTTTTAAATTGCTGCGGATGTGCACTTGAGTACCGCAAGTCCTCAGTACAGCTGCTATGGAGGCCCATGAGGACATTGTGGTAGAACTAAGCAGCTCTCTGGTGGGATTAAATGTAACTGAGCATGAAGGAGGCAGTTCTCAGTTTCTGATTTGGTTTATGAAAAAAGGAAAAGTCAAAATCAGCGCATCTTGTCAGAAAATAAGATATTATTTTGTCTCTGTCCATTACTCACTTTGTCTCAGTTTATCGGTCCTCACTCTCTAGGAGTTCATTTCCAAGACCTCCTAAATTTCAGTGGGTTTCATGTGGGATTTCATTCCAACCATTTACTACAATGCGTGATTCTGCTTTTTAGTTTCTCCCCTCTGTTTTAGTGTTTGGTTGAAATAAAAAACACCATTCAGCACTATTTGCCCCATGGTTACTCATCCTTCACCCACACTGCACTGGTGACATAATATTAGTGAAAATGTATTACAATAGTAGGCCTACATTATTCAATTATACTTGATGGAATTTTAGAAAAGTCATGAGACGTGACTAGAGAAATAAAAAGTAGGAGTGCATGCAGTCAGTTGGAAAAGTTTTAGTCTTTGGGAAGTTGTTATGACTACAAAGCAATGGGAATTTTTTTGCAATGCTAAAAAGTATATCAGGTGAATTTCTTGTGCAACTTGACATTTTTAAGAGGAGCAAATGCTTATTCCTCTTAATACACAACCACCCAGAACAAATATGCCTCCATTGTGCTTGTTTCATTGACTTTGCATTGACTTTTCCTCTTCTTTACAGGTAGAAAGTAAGAGCAGTGACTTCCTCTAACCTTATAAGTTTTGTCATTTTCCACCTTCACTTCCACACTTGTATCCCTAGCTTTAAACATCCCTCCCTCTCACTTCCTCCCCTCTCCTTTTCTTCTATCTTGTTGAACCTAGGAGCCCAGGACACGTAAGTTCTAAGTGACCAAAATGCACGCACGCACGCACGCACGCACGCACGCACGCACGCACGCACGCACGCACGCACGCACGCACGCACGCACAAAATACAGGCAAATATACCAAGGAATGGGTAAGGTAAAACAAACAGAGAGAACCTTGGGAGTGTGTTTGTAATATTGATTCTAGTGTCTTGCTTAATGTCTGTGTAAATTAGCAAGGACAAGTATTTAGACCCCTGCTGAGAGACATATACACAGAAAACAGGGGAACTGAGAAAACAATAGCTCGAGACATAAAGATTAAAAAAACTGGTGGGGGGAGAAAGCGAGAAAAAGGCTACAGATTATTGACTACTCAGTTTCCTGTTCCTACTTACTGACTAGGGAGAACCAATCCGAAAAGGCAAATTAAGGAACCACTTAGCATAACTGCTCTGCTATGAGGTCTGCACATGCACACACACAGCCCACTGAGAAGAACAACTCATCTTCAAGCAACAAAGATAAACAAATGTTCAAGTTAATAATTAATTACATAGCGAAACATCAGAGAGAGAGAGAGAGAGAGATAGTGTGAGAGAAAGAGAGAGAGAGAGAGAGAGCAAGAGAGAGAGAGCAGTGAAACTCTGTGGAGAAAGAAAGAGAAGGATGAAGAAGACACATGGAGAGAAAGACAAGAAGAAGAAAAAGAGACAAAATTAAAAAAAGGGGAGAGGCTGGAGGTGGAGGGGAATGGATAGGAGAGGACAAAAGTGGGATGAAGCTGTTGAAAGCTGATCAGAGAGAGAGACAAAGAGAAAGAAAAAGGATTGGAGGCCAGTTATGAAAACCTTTTATTCCAAGACAACGCAGACAAGGCGAAGCTAAGGAGAAGAAAGAGTAACCTTTTCTTTTAATGGTGCTTGTAGGGAACATAACACAACATTATTACTGATCCAATTTATCAGCTGCTAAAATATCTCTAAGAGCAAGAAAATTATAGCAGATCCAAGTCTGACCTCTTTTTTCATTCTGTTTTAACCCTGACTAACATAACAGGTTATTTTGCCCCCCTTTCTCTCTCCATTACTGCAATATTTTCTCTAATGTTTTCTCTCATGTTTTCTGATCACTTATGTCACCAGGTAAATGCAAAGATAGATAGGGAATGAGTCCTTACCCCTAGCAAAGGAGTTTAAATACCTTGGGGTCTTGTTCGCCAGTGAAGGGACCATGGAGCGGGAGATTGGTCAGAGAATCGGAGCAGCGGGTGCAGTATTACTACATTACTTCATGGTATTATTACATTTATTGCACCGTTGTGACGAAAAGAGAGCTGAGCCAGAAGGCAAAGCTCTCGATCTACCGGTCAGTGTTCATTCCTACCCTCACCTATGGTCATGAAGGCTGGGTCATGACCAAAGAACGAGATCCAGGGTACAAGCGGCCAAAATGGATTTCCTCAAGAGGGTGGCTGGTGTCTCCCTTAGAGATAGGGTGAGAAGCACAGTCATCCGAGAGGAGCTCGGCGTAGAGCTGCTGCTCTGTTGAGGTGGTTCAGGCATCTGGTAAGGATGGGTCCTGGGTCTTCCTCGGGGAAGACCCAAGACTAGGTTCAAGAGATTATATCTCCAACCTGGCCTGGGAACGCCTTGGGGTCCCCCAGTCGGAGTTTGTTGATGTGGCTCTGGAAAGGAAAGTTTGGGGTCCCCTGCTTGAGCTGCTTCCCCCACGACCGATACCGGATAAGCAGATGAAGATGGAGGAATGGATCAAAAAAGGGCATGACTGTTCATTTTGACTAACAATTACCACATTAACACAAAAACCGATGTCCAATTAGGATTTTGATGTTACACTTTAGCGAACACTGTGATGCTGTCCTTGGTGATGAAACTTCAGCAGGCTCAACACGCTTGTGCTTTGCTGCATATTGTCTTACATGTAAGCAAGAATGCATGCAGACTCTGACTATAACTACGCATGTTAGCAACCCCTATGCCTTTTATTATTATTATTATTATTATTATTATTATTATTATTATTATTATTATTATTAACAACAACAACAACAATAACAATAATATTTAAATTAGCTTTGATATGAGCTTGGTCAAATACCTTGAGTTCAGAGAAGTCCACGATTCGTGGACATGGGTCTCCTATTGGAAATACTGTACTACCACCACCACCATTTTTTATACTGTTATTTTTATGATTATCTTTATTATTATTCCGAACAAATTTCCTGACCCATGGAGAAATATTGAACTTGTGAGGAAATCCTTAATTTGCATATAAATGGTGGACAAAAGCACCAGTGTTTTGTATTCTTTTGAAATTAGCCCATTAACCTCTCTTTCTTACAACAAAAGATAACAGGCTGTTTAGCCTTATACTTAACATCCCTCAACAGGAATCTAGGCACTACATTGCCATGACATACACAATTTAAAATAAAAATCTAAATATACCTGATGTAGCGGGAGGTGGGGGTACAGTGTCAAAAGTATTTCAGGGTTGTTTCCATGTATTCATCTGCTGCCTGGTGATCAAAGCACAAGCTCATTTGATTTTTATTATTATTTTGTATAGAAATGTCCAATTCTGTCTCTACCACTTCATAAGCCTCCATTAAGATACGCAAATGGCAACAGGGTCAGGGTTGTTTTTGTTGTAGCCCGTTTAGTGTTATGTTATATGTGCCTCTTTCAGACAGACTGTGTGATATCCATAGCCAATGGGAATGCAATCTGAAATTAAAATTCACAGAAGGTCCAATAGTAATGCAGTTAGAGCGGGACAACATTTTTTAATTTTAAACCTACAGTAAACTTCCCAGAGCTGTCTATTGTGTAAGGCAATTGGGGGTGGATTAACTGCCTCTTTTTTGTTTGTTATTTTTTCTTATTATCTTTATTTATCTAGGTAAGTCCATTGAGAACAAATTCTCATTTGCAACGACGACCTGTCACATTCACACAGTTACACATTCGTACCTGGAAACTGCCCAGTACAACCACAGTCTGCTGGCCACTGATCAGTTCCACTGGAGCGGTTAGCCACGACCTCAAAGTTTATGGGCTTTGTCCTTCCTAAAGAATTTCAAAATTAAAATTGAGAGGAATACTTTATAAAAGGAACGTTTCACGACCCGCTTTTCAAAGCCATGTTTGAAAAGCATCAATGCTGCCACGGGTTGCCATTTACTGTCCATTTTTAAGAGATGGTAACTCACATTTTCACTTTTACAACACATAAAACTTCTCTTGCTCAATGCTATTGTTCTCCTTAGGCAATATATAAAAAATCCCCACTTTGATGTAGTTTAGTAAAAGCACTGCAAATTAGGTGACGAAAAATAAATCGTAGTAACAGTAATAACATTTACCTTCTCTGAAATCTCACTTTCAGTCAGTCTATCTCTGTTTCTATCTCCCTCGGGCTTTGACCCCCCTTCCCACACAAACACACACACACACACACACACACACACACATTCCCTAACTCTTTCTCCTCTCCTCACATCCCCACTCTTCTCTAAAAGATGAAACCAATTTTTTTCAGTCCCCACGGAGACAAATTACTCCTAATAATCCCTAGTTTCCTGAAGAGGGCCTTTTTCTTTCCCGCTCAGCCAAGAGACCATGAACCTTAATGGATATGCGGAATTAGGAGAAAAACGTCGGAGAAGGCTCGGTAATGACAGGAAGCATTACAGTTTTCGTTGTTGCCTTGTTAAGAGAGAACTCACTGCACTGCCACATCAGTACTGTTGACAACCTGATTTTTGATTTGGGAGATGGTGTGGATGATGGCTGATCTGTTGTGTGAGTTGAATCACACAAACAGATCGGACAGAGAAATCATGTTGTTAAACCAGTGCTGAGTGCTCCGGATGCAATTATGTGCTAGGCTTAGTTTTTAGGCCTTTAAAATATGTAACAGCTTTAAAGATCCCACATGTTGTCACATGGCTGTATTTTTGTTCCATGTAATCCTCAGATGTGGAATTGTTTAGTGACGAGGATTCAAGAATTTGTGAAAGCTTTTACATCTGGCTCCCTTTGAAGATTCTAGCTTATAATTTGATTCCTTCTCCTTCCATCCTCGAAAAAACGTTGGTGCTTTCATCTCAGTACAGACCTTAAACAACCAACAGACAATCAACACCTGGTCAGCAGTTTTGTCAAAGAGGCCCAAATAGTTTGTAATAGCAGCCATTTTAATGCTTTTACCCAAAAGAGAGGGGCAACAACGATATGGAGGGAGAGTCAATGCAACTGGATGTGTAGATGCGTGTTCTCAACCCATTCTCACTCCGAACGCGTAAAATACGGACGTTTGGGCAGTTGCTGTCCACGTCTGATGCAACGAAAAAAAGGCATCCTTCAGTGTGTAGAACGTACTGGGGAGAGCAGCATGTAGACGGGGTTTAGTAGGGAGGTTGGTCGGGGTGATGGATGGGTCAAACACAGGACTTTCACCCAGGAGAGCGGGGTTCGTGTTCGGCGTGTGTCCTTAACCGTCCCGTTATAGCCGCGTGTCAGGGAAGTAGATTTCTTCTTTAACCGGCCCATTATACCCGCGTGTCACGGAACTGTAAGCCCACCCACAACCTTTCCCTAAACCCAACCGTCCCTTTGCCGTGAGTCACAGAACCATAAGCCCACTCACAAGGTTTTCCTTAACCTAACGGCGTCAAAAGGGACGCCAATAGTCCCGACCAAGCGTGTGTTATATGACGATAAAGGAGACCTTTAGTCAATAAAAACAACAAAGGCACCTGACCAAGCGTATTTTACGAGATGGGAGTGAGAATGTGTTGTATATAAAGATAGTTGGGTGACACTTTACTTGAAGTTTTCTGCTGTCATGAACACATGATACTGTCATGACACATGAACCCTAAACCTAACCATAACTTGTGACAAAACCGAATGATACTTAAATAAGTGTTATGTCACAAACAATTAGGAGATGTACTCATGCCAGAATTTTTTTTAAATTTTAAAAAAGCATGCAAAATCCCAACAGCACTGCTATTCGAAATTGTGGTTTCCTGCTTTTTCTAGTTTGTGAAAAAGACAGAGGTTGCAAAAGCTCTGAACAAAATTGGGTTTTCTCACTAGGACTTTGCTGTTTGAAGGAGGGCTATCTGGCCAGATTAGCTCTACCTCAGTGGTAATGGAACTGGTAGTATTTTGAAAAGCATCCTCCTCACTTTTTAGCCTGGGGTTATTGGTTGCTGTAGCCAGACCATGTCTGTTATGGAATGTGTCTTTTTTGATTGATTTTTTTTTTTTTGGAATGTGTCTTGTTTGATTTGATCTGTGATTGTATGAAATAATAGTGGTGAAATGTTACGGATGAAAGCAGTCTTTTTAAGCAATCATCTCCTTTACCTGACCATGGCTGATAAAAAGTAAGTCCATGAAAAAGTTTGTTCTCTTTTCCAAACAGAAAGCTTTGTTTTTTTCCCCTTTAAGGGAAATCTGCATGGCAACAATGCATGTGTAAAAAAAAATCTACAGTAGAAAATAACATTTGTATATCTTGTTCTAATGTTTTTTTTAATGTAATAGATGTTTGATTTTGATATGCTATTTACCACTAAAATTACTTTTAAAGATGTTTTCAGTTTTAAATCTATGCAATATAAACTGCTTGTGGAAGTGATTTGCTAGAGAGCATAAGAGAAAATGAAAGAAAAGGAAGGGAAAGAGAAACAATTAGTTCTTTGATTACATCATTTTACAACATTAGATGTATTGATTTAGGATTTTCTGATTGTTTGTTGAGCTTAATCAGTAAGCAGGCTTAATGTTATGGGTATAAAATTAGCACCCCTGACTTGTTTGGACATTTTATAGAAGTGAGGGTAAACGGACTTCTGTCTGACCAAGTTTGTTCCTCCACTCCCCACAAGGATGTGTGTTTTCACACTTATTATTAATTCTCTACACAAATTTGACAGAGGATGTGGGGAAATAAACATCTTAAAGTCTTAAGAGGACTCTGTCATTACTAGAAGGCTCCAGGACAATGAGACTAGCTTCAACAACTTCGCCAGCAGGTGTGAGGAGTTTTCAATTCAACATATCTTAGACCAAACACGTGATCATTTATTTTAGAAGACATGCCCACAAATGAAGCCATATTTATTAAGGGTCAGAGCAATGGAATATGTATGGAAGGATTTTGAAATTAAAAAGCCATTGAATCTAGCACTGAATATTTATGCACTGAAATTATTGTTGTGGTTTGGGATTTTGTTTTGGATTATTTTTCCCTTTTTTGCCCTCCTGGTGTTTGTCTCAGTGTTCTCCCCGGTCTCATGTTGGTCCTGTCTTGTGTCTGTATGTTCTGTTGACTGTTTTATTTTGAAGTCTGTTTTTTTGTCTCGTCTCGCCTCGCCTCTAGCTTTACTTCCTGTCGGTTTACCAGTCATTCCTCGTAAGTTTTCTCCTGTGAAGCTCACACTGTTTTTGTGTCGCCTTCCCTTGTGCCTGTTTTGATGTTTGGATTTTTGGATTTTTGGATCTTCTGTTTGGATGTCTCCTGCTCCCTGTGTTTTTCTGGACTGAGTTGAATAATTTCTTTTTTGTTTTTGTTTAAGCTCCCTACTGCCTGCTCAGGCTCTGCTTTTGGGTCTTCCTTCCTTAAATCATCACAATTATGTACTGTATCTGCATTTTTTTTACCCCTGAATTTTACTCTTCAAATTTTAATTTTATTCTTCTAATTTCATAAATTCAGAATCAAACTTTCAATGTAAAAAAATCAACATAACAAATTCAGATGATAAGAATTCAAATAACAGATTTTCAACTTGCTCAAATTCAGCTGCAAAATGTAATGTTTAAAATTCAGTGTTAAAATCCGGGAACCCAAAGAAAATCAATTGATTCTAGAATCTAGATCGGGAGTTTGTCACAGTAGCAGCAGCCAACAAGTGGAACCTTTTTACAATTTCTATCTGCTATTTCATCACCAAATTCACTTCTGAGTCTTTTTTTATGCAAAAAATCAACTGTGTAAAGTTTGAATATGGGCATTTTTACAAACAGGTATGGCGAATTGCACATTTGCGCCGATGTTGGCAGAATTGAAAAGCTCCAGTCTGACGTGACATCCAATTGTTGGCAGCCGGGATCGCTCTCCGGTTGGCCAGTGATGCTCACAGACCATGTTGTCAGCTGGAAGTCTCTCAATAGACTCATGGACAAGTTTATTTCCTCAATCATTTCTTTAAACAACAAAACACAATTATCCATTAAATAATAAACAGCCACCTGTGCTATCTGCCAGTTATCAAATACATAATTTCAATGCATAAATATTCAGTGCTAGAAATTCAATGGCTTTTTAATTTCAAACTCAGATGAAACAGATTTACTTTCAGAAATGTGTGTCATCTTACAATTTTATTTTATTTAAAAATTAAGTAAATTTAAGTAGAAATTTAAATTTAATTTATTTCATTTTAATTACATTTTTAAATTTATTCTTCATGTTAATCCCCAGTGGGGAAATTACAATTTAATATTATTTCATATCGTATTAATTTAAATATCTTGGGTCAATTATTGACATAAAACAAAACTGTTATGCTTTTATTTTTTATTTTATTATTGATTTCAATGGTCTAGTATAGACTGATTGATGAGTCACAGCTTAACCTAGCAATCAGTTCCAGCGGATAAGTGGCTCAATTTCAAATGATGACTACAACCCTTTGCGCAAGGGTATTTCAGCTTCTTCCTTCTGGGTGGAGGTCTATAGTACCAATATGTAGAACAAAGTGGTATAAAAACTGCTTGGTTTCAGCAGCCTTCACTCAGATGAGCAAGTCGTAGAAACATTGCAGATACTATAGAAGCACAGTTTATTTGTTCATTCATTTATTTTATTTGAATGCTTCTTAAAGTGACATGAAGTCCAGACTCAAATACAGAAGAACGAAAGTTTCGGGTCTATATGGAAAGCAGGACTTTTAAAAGGCAAACTGTGCTTGAGTCTCACCAGGAATGACACCTGCCAGCATGACGCATAAACGGGGGAAGCATTAGGCGTGAAGGTAGGCATGTAGAGCTGTACGTGCGTGACTGTGTCCATATTTGTGAGGCTGCTTCTCATTTCGAAACCTGCGAGGGTGAAACCTGCTGTGTGTGTGTGTGACCAGGAGGCTTGTAGCAACAGGAGGGGGTAAACAAGCTGACCTTTATAGCTTTGATCAACCTGGAGGATGGAAATGAGCTAGGGGTGTCGGCAGATTGTTAAGAGGAAGTGGGTAAAGGAGGGAAAAATCTATTTCAGCATACAAAATGTGCTGCTGGGTATGTCAATATGTATGCTTACAGATAACTGTATCTGTTCTCATCTATCCAGTCACAACTCACCTCAGCAAGTGGTACGATTCCCTGTATGTCTGCGTTGGTGATGTAGAGGTGCGAGACTTTCTCTGTTTGTCTGGAAGTTGTCTGCATGCCAGCTGGATACTCAATCTTCCAGTGTAAAGTCTGGGTTGGCACCAGGTTGATCACGTTATCCACCTCAAATTCCAGCTGCATCACCTCATACGATTGACTTTCCAATCTACAAAGAAAGAGGGGGAAAAATACAATTTGTCTGTTTCAAAATCCCAAAGATGTATTGGTCCTTCCAGCAAAAACATCCTCTGATGAGCCCTGATAAAAATAAGGTATCTTTACTTCAAACTCACAAGTGGATCTCTAATCCATAACCATCCTGACAGGCCAGACAATGTGAAGAGTGCTTGTATGAAAATGTCACCAGGAAATCTGAGGCAGACATTCGTACTAGCCACATTTTAAGACTGTGAATGTAGAAACACAGCAGCATTGGCCATGATGACCACAGAATACCATTCAGGTGTAATTTTGGTCAACACAACTTTTTATATCTAGTAACTTGTGACAGAACAAGGTACAAAATAATGGTAACCATACAATACAATACAAGAGACAGAAACCTCATGGTAAGGTCTGGATTTTAATTTGTAAGATGAGACTGTTTGAGTAACCAGTGAAACAATGAACTACTTCCTATTACATTTTTTGTAAAAGAGCATGAAAAATTAAGGTGAAGAGAGAATCAATCTTTGGAGCTGAAAAAAATGTGTAGTATCTCCTGCTACTTTTGAAAATGTGATTATGATGACAATAATGACCAAGATGATAAAGGTGGATGATGTTGAGGATCTTGGTTTTGGAAATGTTAATGACTGCTGAAAAGGGGCACACACTATCCATGTGTAGATATGTGCACATATGTGTGTGTGTGTGTGTGTGTGTGTGTGTGTGTGTTTGTGTAAGTGTGTGTGGTAAGGAAATGGGGAGTCAAATAATCCCATTTTAAAATTAAAACTTAATGGATAGAAGCCATTCTGCTTTATGCGTTCTCTAAAAAGCCCCTGCGGGTGTATGTATGTGCTTCTCTTTTCTCTATTTTGGTATGTGTCTGTAAACATTGTTATTTTGAAAATGCGAATGTAGTGTGCATCACCACAGACCAGTAGCCGTGTTCAAAATGTTTTGAATGCAGGCTCATATCTACTTTATCTTAGATTAGCATGAAGACTCAAAACAAGGGGAAACTAGCTTGGCATTGCTAAAAGTAAGCTATATGCCTACCGGCACCTTTAAAGCCACTGTGAGCGTGACTCAGTTTTAACTTTCTACCTGGAAAACTTTGGCAACTTTTTTTTTTTTTAAATATATAAAATATAAAATATTATCTTTTACCTCTCTATTCTGATTCCTACTTACAGAATCTTTTCTGTCATTTTGTCAACTCGGATTCGTTCTGCACATCGTGCCCTCACACTTTGTAGACTTTGTCATTACCGGTTTTTCCTCTTTGCCTGTCAGAAATCCTGATTCTATCTGCTGCTTGTGTGAATCACAACCAGTTGTATCATTTTTCCTCACAGACGTTCTTTGCATCTCTTTCTTTTAGACTTGAGCCAATGATTTCACAGTTAAGATTGAGGCTGTATTTGTATATCAGGATTGTGGTCAGATACAGGGTAACTTAATAATGAATGAATGACTAAAGGGTCATTATCTAACTAAAATGGACAGACTGAACAGGACATATTCATTAAATGTACATTCTGTGTATTATATTGAGAGGGGACACCCATTAACTGTGTATCGCTCGCTCGTTACAGTAATTCAAGAACAGATGAAGAGGGCGTCCAGACCAGAATTAATGCTTTTTTTCCTGGAAATAGCCTGGTCCTTTAGCATTTCTATAGGGATGCAACTATGTCATGGCGGGTGTATTGCTCTGGACTGAAGGAAGCGTAGTAGTGTGAAGTTGTTTTGATGAGCAGTTTTCAAGAAACCTGCAAGCAGCAATACTGCAATCCAAGCAATCAACCCGTTCCAAACAGGCACCGTTTGATTGGGGACTGCACTACTAAAATATACAAAAAAAAAATTGTGTTTATGCTATGGCACACAGAGTAAAAAAAAAAGCAGTAGATCTTCAATAAAAATACTATCTGAAATGTGACAGTACATTTTCCACAGTCAAGATAGCAGTGAAATTTACCCACTTGTAGTTCCCAGTAAGTGAAACACAAAAGGTCTCCTGGGTGGGATTTTGGAGATAAGCATTCAACACACACCCCAGTCGACTGTTTCACAGCCTCAAGAAATGTTCCTTGAAAATAATTTAGATACTGTTTAGCAACAGTATCTTTAGAAAATCTCTCTGACTGTATGGCTCTGTTATTTCATTTTCCTGTCACTGACACGCTCTCTCTTAAACACACACACACACACACACACACACACACACACACACACACACACACACACACACACACACACACACACGCACATACACGTCCAGCAGATTTTGGAACATGAATAAGAAAGAAAGAAGCAGCAGCAGCTGAAAATTGATTTTTGAGCAGACTCTTTCTTGTTCTGTCATACACACATTCATACACACACATACTCACAGATATATATAGGGGTTAAAGGTCATGACAAAGCCAATTGCTGAGGGTCTGTGATATCTGGCCTGTGTGTGTGTGTGTGTGTGTGTGTGTGTGTGTGTGTGTGTGTGTGTGTGTGTGTGTGTGTGTGTGTGTGTGTGTGTGTAAATGCGTGTGTGTCTAGGGAGATGGGGTGATCGATGTGTTACACAGATAGATTAAGAAGAGAAAATTGATGGGTGTCAGCTCTCCTTGACCTCTTCAAGATCCCTCCATCTTGCTCGCTTTTCTTTCATCTGTCTCTACCCATCTGTGTGCCTCTCTCTGTCTCTTACCAAACCCAAGCTGACATTGTTATCCCATCTTTAAACTCAAAGCTTGCTTCGCTCCAGTTGAATGGCTTTGGTTATATGGAAAGATCTAGGAACAATTTTGTTTAACCCTCAGTCCACCCCAAGCTTAGTAAAAGTCAAATTTGTCGTAAAAAGCATTAGTCGATGTCTATAGGTTGTACTTTTACAACAAGCATCACTGTCTTTCTTTATCAGTCCAACCACCTACTCATGTGTCAAGCGACCCTGTGCAATTACAGTCCTCTGTAGGATAAAGTGTGATGAGTGTCTCGCTGAAGGACACACTAAAGAGTACAGCAGCTTCTATGTGATGCTACAGAATAGCAGAACGGCAAAAGAAGAAAGAGAAAAATTTGTCCACATTTTTTCACTTGAGTTAATGAGAATTTTTCATATTTTGGTGAGGTCCACTTGTGTGTGAGTGTGTGTGTGTATTCATGACGGCTTGCTGTTTAACCTCAAAGGACACACTAGCATATTTTCCAGGGAGAAACCTAAAATACAGCAGAGGTTTAGACACATACACAGCAAGACACAATGCTCTGTCACTCTCATTCTCTGTTGCTATCTCTCTCACACGCACTGACAATGCACAAGCAACACACCTCTCTGTCTCTCACACATACACACACACACACACACACATACAAAGAATCATCCAGAACCTTTTGAGTGTGTTTGGATGCAGTGTAATCGCTGGAGCTGAAAAAGCAATGTGTCTGCAGTGACAGGTTCATTCAGGTGTTAGCTCCGTCCCAACCACAAGACTCCAATACAAGATTACACTGTCCTCTAGTACGTGTACATATACGCATGCGCGCACGCACACACACACACACACACACACACACACACACACACACACACACACACACACACACACACACACACACACACAGAAAATGGTGTCAACAAACAAAAACAAAACCGCTGTAGAAGTTGATATTTTCCAACCCCTACTCTGAGTGTGTTTTCCTTCAGGCAGCTATTATTCCTGTTACAGACACAGTGATGCAGTTTTACATTGTTGGTCGGAGGGCGTCAACATGTGTCAACTGATATGGTTTCACAACCCTTTCAAACTTGCAGTTTGGACACTGGACGGACGAGCTTTGTAAAATGAATCAAAAATATATCAACCAATCAAAAATATATCGATCAATACAATGTACTATTATCTATTGTATAAGTGCAGACCTGACACATATGAAATAATGCAGTTTCTGTAATTCCACCTGGTATTAATGTTTTTATGACATTGGGCTATGACTGATTAAATGTTCCTGTTGGGAGAAAACGTGTTAGTGTTTTGAAAGAAGGATGTGATTTTTAGACATGTTTGCAGTGTTTTGGTAGACATAGTGGATTGTATTAGTGTAATGTTGTATTTAGAAAATTAGTGTATAATTTACAATGTGTGATTTTGAGCATAAAGTTAACTGTTTTGCCAATTGTGTGTTGTAGATGTGTTGGTGCATTAAGAGTTTAGGAAAATTGTTAAAAGTATTGAAAAAAAAATATCATAGCAATCGTAAAAAAATGAATTACAAAAAACAGAATTAAACAGGTTTACAGCCTGGTACAAAAAAACGGTTTCCCAGCATAATTAACAGTGTGCCACTTTAAGTGACAGATGGGTGCCATCACAGGGATCTAGCTCAGCAACCAGGCTTCATTCAGCATGCCAGCTCCACCCATGCTCCATCACTTTGCCCATTTTTGGAGCAGACAGAGTCAGGCATTGTCAATATGGTGATGCCCAACAAAGTCTCCTGGCGAAAGCTAGGATGTTGTCTAGCTTTGGAGGGAATCAGAGACCAAAAGGCCAAATGCTTCATCCTAGAAAGTCTCATTTTTGTACCCAATATTCAAGAGACATCAAACTAGGGCTGTAATGGTTCATGCATTTGTTCAGAACCATCACAATACACGCAGAATACACAGCATGTAGATGGAGCCAAATTTCACAAGCATGAGTTCTGCCCGGAAGGTTTTAGCTGTACACAGTTCGCAACATGTGCTCTGTTTAGTGCAACAAACTGATTGACGTGCATGTCAGTCACACTATGGCGAACACAAATAAAATGTGAGGCCTCCACAGCAGTGTTTCAGTAGACATTAAAGTTCTTAATCTAGTTTGATGGCTGTACATTAACGCCAACATGCTTACCTAAAATTTACAGGTTCAAAACCCTGTTTTGGGGGGTTGTAGAACGGCATTTGTGCTTTGTTTAGAAAATCCTGTCTGAGACAAAAACGCATGCCAGGGTGAGGAAAAGTTGTTACACCACAACATATAAATTACAACAATCCATCACAAAACAACTCTCTGAAACCTTCAAAAAGTAAGAACATCTGAAGGTAGACTTTTTATTCCTGACTCACCTGTGTTGCTACTGTAAATATATGACATAGATAGTTTGATACACAGCGAGAAAGACAGATACAGCTCTCTATGACAGTGAATATTTCTCTGCCTATAGAAGCTGGCCTGGCTTAGCCTATAAACCCAGATAAAAAGATACACTTCTGGCAGCAGAAGGAGTTTTGAGAGACGTGCAGGCTGGATACACTTCTTACGCTTGTGTATATCGGGTTTGGCCCTTCTGGAGTCTCAGAGCTGATTAAAAGAGATGATTGACAATTTTTTTTCTCTGTTTATCTATTTAGCCTCAATTAAACAATTTAGTTTCCAGGCTGGGTCATCAGGGATAAAATGTGCAGCCTCAATAATTCTGTTCTTGCCTCATTCTTAGTCACCTTTCTATTTGGATGACTCCTAGTATCTTTGGTGATCCTCTGATTTCCTTTAACACCACCATTAGGTTGACATTTGTGGCTTTGAAATTTCTCAACAACCATTGCATTGGATTGGCATAACATTTGGTACACACATTCTTTTTCCGTATAGATGAATTGTTGTAAAGTTGGTGATACTCTACCACCATTATCAGGTAAACATTTGAATATGATACTCTGTATTTAGCGCTAATTACCAAATCTTAGCATGCTAAATCAAGATGGTAAACATCATACCTGCTGAACATCAGCATGTCAGCAGTGTCATTATAAGCATATTAAACCAACTCTGTGTCATCTTCGTGTGGGCAGTGTGTTTAGAAACGGAGAGGAGTCTACTGACATCCGCTGCTCAGTGCTCTGTGCACTGGCACCATGGAGGGAAGCCAACATGGTCCTTCTTAACACACTGCCGTTTACTTTAGCAACATATCTTCATAAACAAAAAACAAAATAAGATGACTGCAATGTACACACATGCTGTATAAAATATATATAATATATCTTATATAAAGTATATATAGTATAAACTAACCCTAACACACACACATGCACACACACCCTGAGACAGCTCCAATGGCCTTGGCGTAGAAGGGGATACACAGTCACTGACTCGTTCATTTGTCTGTCACAGCTTTAATAAGAGACACACTTGAACTGTTTCTCTCACACATACACACACACACACACATACTACATTTGAAGTCATTTCTGACAATAAAGCATGTAAGCATGTATATAAGCATGGTGGTTGTTATGATATGATATTTATTGAGGAATCCACTTTTTTCCTAAAACTTTTGTTTTTTAGAGGAGATCAGTCCAGTGTGGCTCCTCTGTTGTCCACACCCCATTGCTGACCCCTCAGTGGTTTTTCAGAGGAGAAGCAGGTGGTAGCTAAAGGAAAATCTCTCCCTTTACCTAAGTCACCCTCAAAGTTGCACATTCAATCCACACACACACACACACACACACACACACCCACACCTTGTAGCAAGTGCAGGGAGGACAGTTTGTCTTATCAAAGTGTACTATAGGAAAGTGGTGGTCTCGGGCAAAATTCAAAGGACAATAGAGAACAAACACACACCACTAGCAAGACGAGAGGAAACACCCCCTGGGAGACTACAAGGCAGGAAAGGAAGGACGGAAAAGGGAGAAGGACAAGAAAAAAGGCAAAGTACTTTTTTTTATCTTCTCTTTTTGCTAAGAGGAAGTTGTCCCTTGCAGCATTTCCCCTTAGCACCCACACAGCCAGGCTGACAGCAGGTCTGTGTGGCTGTGTGTGTGTGTGTGTGTCTGTGTGTGTTACACAGAGCGAGGGACACAGGGGTTTTTGTAGACAAATATCTGATATGAGATAACCACAACAGGATAGACCGACAGAGAGATAAAGAAATCAAAAAGCACCACATGGAAATGAAAGGTAATAACACCACACACACACACACACACACACACACACACACACACACACACACACACACACACACACACACACACACACACACACACACACACACAGATACAACATACATAGATACATACTGCTGTCAGAGATGTGTTAGCTGCAACAGAGGAAGACAGAAGTAAAGGCAAGGCGACGCCAGGCAGAACCACAGGCCGACAACACTGTCACAGCCATCACCCACCTTCACCTGTACTGTGTGTGAGAGAGAACGAGCGTGTGTGTGACAGCTGGACGCAGAGATGCAACGCCCCGCCGCAGACAACCCCTGTCAGTTTGACTTAAGACAACCCTGAACTCTGTGTGTGTGTTTTTGTGTGTGTGTGTGTGTGTGTGTGTGTGTATGTGTGTGTGTGTGTGTGAGAGCGCATATCATTATGTGCATTTTTGGTTGTTCGGTTGTAACCGATAGCATGATAGGTAACTGTTAGCATTTGCATGTGTTTAAGAACTCATGCAAATGGACAAAACACAAGCAAATTAAAAAAATAATAATAATTAATTGTCATTAATTTGACAAAATATAGGCACAACATTTAGCAAACGTGCTGCAAATACACACAACACAACCAAATACACAAACACACTGCAAATACACACAACACAACCAAAGACACAAACGCGCTGCAAATACACACAACACAACCAAACAAACACAAAAAAACACAAAAAAAAAAACCTCACCCGGTCACAGGTGAGACTCAATCAGCAAAGATGTGTCTGTAAACTTGTGGTAACAAAACATTTAAAACTGCATCAGCGTTTAATTTTGACATTTGTTTAAGCCTTTTTACATGAATGGGTTTAATTTTGTCCAAAAGGTGCATCACTGAAGTGTAATCATCAAGTGTAATATTGTGATTATACAACAACTGTTACCAACAAAATAAGTAATAAAGTAAGTAAGGAATCTGTATTCATATTCTGGAGCAATTTGCTCTTGAAATAATAAAAAAAACAAACAGACAGGATTTCTAGTCCCTCCCTGTAAACCAGTCATTGAGATAGCTTTATAGAGACCGTGGGATTTATCAAACTGAATGAATCCCGTATAAAAACAAAACTGCTAACTCCATCGTGTTGTAAGTAAGACATCTGCTGAAAAAATTATTTTCGTTAGCCGTACTGTTTAGTTCAAAACATCCAAAACACCAAACTACAAAGACATAGCGGACCAGACGCAAGCTTTTATTTTGAAAAAAAGCTCAGTAACGTCAAGAGCCGGGAGGGCATGAGACGGGAGCATATACTATACATTATTGATATATTATATCAATAACATTAATATACAGTCTATGGATGGGAGGCATGAAATGGGAGGTCTCCAGGTGTGCAGCTATACAAGACTCTAATAAAAAGGCAGAGCACTCTCTCCCGTGGGGTTGAAGATCCAGCTGTTCCACTTAACGCTCCCTTTAGAGGCCTGGAGAACTTCCGTTGAGTAATCTGGATGCAGCGTTTTTTTTGTTGCATCTGCTTTTCTTTTTGCATTGTTTCTTTGTTTGCAGCATGTTTGTGTATTTGGTTGTGTATATTTGCAGTGTGTTTTTGTATTTGGTTGTGTATATTTGCAGCGCGTTTGTCTATTTGGTTGTGTGTATTTGCAGCACGTTTTTGTATTTGGTTGTGCATATTTGCAGCGCGTTTGTGTATTTTGTTGTGTGTGTTTGTTAAATGCTGCGCATACGTTTTGTCAAATTAATTAATTTATTTTCTTAATTTGCTTGTGCTTTGTCCATTTGCATGTACTTTCTTAAATTGCAAGGCATTTGCCCCTGTCGGCCACCGTAGTTACCAGACCCTATAATGTCAAGAGAAATGGGAAGAAAAAATACAGAGAGACCAAGAAGGAGTTGGGTGCTATTTTAAACTTTCTGGTAGAACAAGTTACATTATAGGAATGTAAAATACTAAATACTTAATGACTGATCTTGTTGATGCAGCATAATGAAAGAACAGTTGTGTGTTCTCAATGCCAGATAACCTCAGCTACAGGATTAAGGATCAGTAGACTGCTGTGTTTTCAGTCGTGTAATTTCACTTCGTTCTGACCATCTACTTTTTAAAATGGTTTGTGATGGTTCTTTTCAATGTCTGTAATATGTTTTGATAAATTTTGCCTTATTTTGATAAATATGAGAGGTGAAAGTAACAAAACATAAATTCTGGGTCAATTGGTTCCTCCTCCTCTTCCTCACTCACCACGGCTCTAGAGAACGTCTGTCTCCTGAGCTGCGTCAGGCCGCTCTCCTCCCAGTGAGCTGCGACACACTTTATGGTCCCACTGATGTGTGTGGTCACCATGACAACTAACAAAAATCAAATAACATTTTTCAGTTCAATGGCCTTTACATCCATTTTATTTCTATGGATTCTTGTATTTATAAAGTTTCTGTCAAACGTGATAAAAATGAATTAATTGCAGCCAATTCATTTCATTACATAAATGTGTTGATACAAGATTTAATCAAATTCTATTTAAACATTTGCCATTTCATTTTCGATTTATCCAGCTTTTATGATTAAAAAATGTATGAACTTAGAATAACTGTTGAGAAAAAACTGCATTCACAAGCATGCAGATGCTTTCACACAAAACATACAGCTCTCTTACTCACATCAACGCATATGCTAACATGAAAATGTATTTTTTAATAGACAAACTGTCTAATGTAAGTCCAACCCTGCTGATGATTCAATTCCAGCTGTAGCCCGCAGTGAACAACTAAAATACACACACTAATAAATAGAAGAACCTGAAATAGAGGAACCTGAAAAATGCATCATGTTGACAAGCTTCGAGATAATAGACTGAAAAAAAACCAACACAAAGAAGGACACACTCACACTGTATCTTTCTTTGATAAGGTAGATAAGCTTACATGAACAGAAACCAAACTGGTTGTAGCACATGAACGCACGCACGCACGCGCACGCACGCACGCACGCACGCACGCACGCACGCACGCACGCACGCACAGAATAAGCAACAGAATAACTAATAATTAATGTAATTTAATTTACATTGATTTAATTTGAAAGATAATAGCAACACATTTATCCAGGCTTCCCTTCAGCCATATTGGCAATATTTGATGTATATTTTGTCAACACTTGTCAACAAGTTTCCATCCACTAATCGAATTATCAGAAGTTCGGTAAAAAAAACTAACACCAAATAAAGCTGGTAAAAGTGTTTTTCCATCCAACAGCTTTAAAGCGAATAAAAACCTGTGCGTAATGACGTCACATTCTGTGTCATGGTCAAATTGGTATATTGAATTCATTTGAGACATTTTATGGTGTTCCCATTCATTTACGCACCGAATCGCACAACATCCAAGCAAACATTTGCAAACAAAGTTTTGCTAGACAAAATAAATTGCGCCGTCTCCCTACATATGAGTAATAATTGTAATACTGCTTATGTGCCAGCTGATAGTGACATATCAAACTATAATAAGAAAACAACAACGGTATCGACAAATTGCTACGATGATGCAGATGCATGTAAAGGCCCGACTTCAATGGAGTCGGCCTGTGGTGTGGGTTCGAGAACGCATCAAACTGTTCTGAAAGATTATGGTTTAAAGCCACACAAAAACCCTTTGGTTGACGTATTTTTGGATTTCACCTTTTACTAGCCCGTTCCCTGACCCAGAGAGGCCCTTCGGTTCCAACCATGAAGCGTATCGCCATTGTGCTCCACAAACTGGCCACAAGCGCAAAGTACAGAGTGGTAGGCAAAAGTTTTGGGTCAGCAGGACCATTGTGTGTTCACACCGTATGCAATGCCATACCAACGAGGAGGATGCAAAGGTTTATACTTACCTAAGGCGTGGATAAGGCACATGAGATCTCGCTGTGTAACTATAGAGCGCACCTTGTGCCACAGGTGTATGGCGCAATAGCTGGGACTCACTTCTCAATTAAACACCCTGCTGAAGGCTGCAGGGATTTTGTCAATAGAAAGGGCTGGCAATCAATCATATTACAACAGGCTGTAGTAGACAATCGTTGCATGATGAGGGACATTTGCGTCGGCACTCCTGGCAATGCGCATTGGGCGCGCGGCCTTCACCACTTCTGACCCGTACAGGTGCGTCTGTTTAACCATAAAATTAATTAAAACTTAATTGCAATTAATTGTTTATTCGACAATAAACGTTTCCATCAGCGTTTATCGGTCAAGAGAAAATCTGATGAGACCAAACGTATAAACTTTGAGTCAAAATCTAAGAAATTTAATCAAATTTTACTTATTCCATTAAGCATTTTTGATATCATTTGATTTGCATAAAAAACATGTGGATGGAAACATAGCTGACTGTAATGCACACAGAAGAAAAAAAACGTCTGTTTGTGTGTAAAAGAGTGTGTGTGATTGTCCGAGCTATCGAGAATACAGTAAGATTGTCACTGAGAGGACAGAGCGGCCTCTGAGGGAATGAGTTTGCAGAAACAAAGAAGACATGCACATACTCACAAACACTCACACACACACACACACACACACACACACACACACACACACACACACACACACACACACACACACCCCAACATACATTTTCTTCTGTATGTATTTACAGGCTAAGACACAGATTGGTTTACATCAAGCCCTGGTTTAAATTGTATTCTGTGTAAACATTTGTGCATACAACACACTCCTGTCCTGCACTATTCATTAAAACGTGCACGTGAAACACCAATGCATGCTGAGTAAAGAGGATGTAATGGCACTTTGCTGGGACTTTGTCATGAGTTCCCCATTCCCATTTTATTGTTATTGGGTGCACCTGGAACTAAAATTGATTACGGTACAATTACTGGTCTCAGAATTAAAAAACGTATCACAAACTGACTGAATTGACTAAAACCTGAAACATGACCTAGCACTGTATAAAACTAAAAACTGATACATATGGAAGGAAGGAGGAACTGAACTTTGTCACACTCAAGGAACACATCCTTTAAAAGGAATTAAGGTGGTTGGGTTAGTTCAGTTGGTAGAGCGGGAGCACATATATAGAGGTTTATTCCTCAACGATACTGGTCCAATATTCATCTCACCACCCTGTGACCACTAAGCAGGCTACATGGGTTTAGACATGCACACAATCTTTTGCTCATTCCATCTCCTTCTCACACACAGTAACAGTTATGGCAATGTAAGTAATGGGCTTTTTCCTGGACTTTCCTTTTTTAGTTGTGTGATTACATATAGGCCCTTTGCTGACTTGCACAGAGCGCCTATAAACGCACGCCCGCACGCCCGCACGCACGCAGGCACGCAGGCACGCAGGCACGCAGGCACGCACGCACGCACGCACGCACACACGCACTCGTCATCTCTTTGTTTCTACCCCCTACCTTGACATCCAAACAGTCTCCTCTCTACACAGACAGAAACGCACACACACGCACACATCATCCTCTTTTATGATTCACCTTCTAAAACAAAAATACTCACATACTCCTTCTTTCCTCATTTAACAGCGGTGACACACACTCTCCTTCCATCATGTACACACAAGGGGACCAACACAGACCCCCCAACGGATCTACAACAATATGAAACATGCAAATGCTTTTAAGAGGAGCTCAGCAAAGGGACACTAGTGTGCGTCTGCACCTGTGTGTGTATGCATACTTAAATGGTCTCCCCAGTGTCATGTTTAGGATTTCCTTTTGTAGATTTAATGCTTTGTTTTTGGGGGGCACACAGCAGAAAGAGTTAAGTAAGACAGGAGAGGTGGAAATATTGCTAGACTTTTCTCACTCAAAGTCTTCTATTAGATGTTGACCACAAACCACCTTATCAAGAGAGGCTTCAGGTTTGGGGCCTTACTTTAAAAAGACTTAGACACAGACTTAGATGATTTATAACTATAAAGGTAAATGTGTTGTGACCATTTGCCCATAATTGGTTTGTATATGAAGAGAAAATTACTTTGACATTTGGTGCCTGTCAGACGTGAGAGAATTTAAAATTTGTGAAAATGTTTTAACAAACTGAATATACAATAATGTATTAAGGCCATATCAGTTGGTGACAGAGAACAACAATTATATTCAATTTCTTAAAAATGTTAGGTTAAAGCCACATAGACTCATTTTACCGGCATTTATTTGGTTTACCTACCTTATTTAAGAAATTATAAATCAATGGGTTTTGGGTAATATCTGCTTCTTCGAAAACATAGTTAAGTATTACAGTTTTAAACCACCAACCTTCCGATTGGCAGGCGACCACTCTACCACTGAGCCACATCCGCCCCATGTCACCTTTTAACCTGACACTACTGTAAATAAGTCCATATCTCAATGTAAAATGTATTGTGGCTGTTTTTTGTTATTATATGATGGCAGTGATATATAATTTACCGTTTGTACCCTGTACTACTTTGCTTCTTGTCTCGTTTTAAACTTTCAAAACACATGAAAGCTTCTAAGAGAAAGACAAAACCAAAAGAGAGTTGGTAAATTTGAGAGAGGAGACGATAGGAGAGTAAAATAGAGATATCAGGAGACAAACGAGAAGACGATAAGACAGAAGGGAGGAGATAAGATGAAGAGTGGAAGAAAGAGAGATACAGAAACAGACAGAGAATGAGAGACATACGAGTGAACGAAAGTACAATAACCAGAGAGAGAGAATTCACATCTCAGCAAGGTTCTTGGCACCAGACTCCATTAAGACTGCTCTGGTTTGTCTAATTGCTGCAAAATAACAAGATATAAATTATCATCTTGATGAGATACAGATGATGCGTCGTTAACAAGTGAATTCCCGCCGTTCATTTCCACATATCTCTGAAGATCTCATTAAGTCCAACACATCTCCTCCCACTCAGTTACCTCACATAACCCTTTTTCCTAAAAGCAAGCAAATTTAACTCTGATCATTTGACAGATTATTGCTTAGCATTTTTAAAAGTATTTTCACGATTCTCGCTATGATGAATACTAATAGGTAAGGCACTGGTGAGTTATAGTAAGTTTACTATAAAGACATACAAAGTGTGGGAAAAGTGTAATAAAAAACCTGAAATGTCACTGCAGGAAAAAAAAAAGGGAAAGGTGATAGACACAAAACATTGGAGAATTACTGGACAACAAAATCACTTTGGTTTTCCAGCCTTGCATCATGACGTACTAAAACTTTGCTTTCCATTTACTGATAATTATGTTTTCTTTTCGAGCAGATAATTTCGATACTCTTCTGCCATTACATGTAATCATCAACCTTTCAGCTCGGACTGATAAATTGTAACTGCTTTAAAAGCAAGACAACTTTTAAAAAGACAGAGAAAAGGTTATATGTTTTTTTGGGTATTTTATTGTTATTAAACATATCCAGCTTGGATTGTTGGATACCATGTCTGCTCTGATGTACACTTCATTGGTTCCTATTGCACTTAAAGGGAACATATGCTTTTCCATGTTTTCTGTCAAAGCTACAATGTTATAATGTTGGATTTTTAAATAATGGATTTTCATATAATGAGGTAATTGTATAGACAAATCCCTGTGAGCTTAAAAAGTTCAGATTTCCAACTATTCTGAATGCTCCGAAAGAATTTCTGACATATTCTATTAAGTGTCCACTGCTAACTATGGTAGCTACATGGCTACCGGCAGTAAACAATGTCATCTTGGCTGCCAATGCTGTTAAATTCTCCCCAATTCCGGGTCACATTATTGCTGAATAATATTATTGCTGAGTATCGTTAGCTCAGACGCCTTTATTTGCAATTTTTGACTGTAGAAAGTGCTGCTTCATTCCACTACAATATAACGTTAGCATACTACTAACTATTAAGCAGCTACATGCTAATGCGACATAGCTGTAATTTTGGCCAATGCAGGTCATTTCTCCACAAATTCCAGTCACCTCACTGATGGGACATGTCCAGTTTTGTAATAGTTGGTTTAGAAGCCTTTAGGTACAAGTACAAGTCCTGCTAAATGAAGTAGTTCCTGCTTCAACTAGTGAAACACAAAGCGAGGAGGGATTAATTATAAGCATGTAAACATGTTCTAGTACAAACACAAAATGCAAGTGTAATCATGAAAATGCTATATACTAGTTGCCCTTTAAATCCCCCTATGCCGATCTCTGTCTCTCTTACACACACGATCGATAGGTGGGAGGCTATGTGAAAAATCTGGTGCAAAAGCAAAGTGACAGATACCAACAACAACACCAAGAACACACACATTTTAAAATAAAAACTGCAGTCACAAATGTAGCCTTTGACGCTGTCACCTCAAACTCCATCCCAACCTGATAACCTGTCTTGCTCCGTCGTGCTCACACACAGATATTGATTTAATGCAGCACTAGGTATCACATCCATCTCTGCTTTTCTCCAGCTTCTCTAATATTTCTGTGCTTTTCTGATATTTGTCCGGGGAGGTGAAGACACACCGTTTGAGATATGGGCTACATGGCCCTGCCGGGACCAAAATGAGATTTCTTTACGTAATTTATTTGAGCAACGGCCATTTCTCTTGAAGGAAGAAAATAATGCTAGGCTATTTGTAGCAAGGTGAGCAAGGATCCAGACCATTGCACCTCCAGACTATTATTACTGTATTTCTATTTGAATATATCTTGTTTTGATTTGCTACCTTTTTTTTTTTTTTTTTTACATTTACCTGATCTGGGAATGTCAAAGGTCATGCTCAGCTAAAGAAATTCCCTGGAGCAACATCTGGGTTTTGCTGTTTTGTTTGATTTGTGTGTGTTGTGAGAGATGTTAAAAAAAGCACGACAATTACCATCATAATGATCATAATGGTGACATTTAATTATTGTCACTAAAACTAAAACTGTAAGTGGGGGTTTCCTGCTAGGAAACAAAATGGAAATGGAAAGATCCAAGCACAGTAGTGTGTTTTATAAAAAGCAATAATCTGCTCCACATTGTGATTTACAATGAGGTATAAGAGCCAAAAGGGTTTTTATGTAATCTGCGTCTTGTGGCTTTTTGCTTGAATAGGGCTCCACTCCCACAGTGAACATTACCCTTGGCATATTGCATAAAGTTCTTTTTATTAAGTTTGTAATGATACCAAATGAAACATGGTCTTGACTACAGTAGAAACCTCCCTCCAGTGGCCTTCCCACTGTTTAATTACCGGATATGTTTACATATTATATTCCTTACACTCTGGAAAATAAATCTATACCAATCTGTATGATGCTCTACATGTAGTTAAACATGTGTATATCATGCTTCAAGGTTATCTTTATTGTACCACTAGGGTGAATTTGTTTTGCAGCCATGGTTCACATAAAAACAAAATGCAGAAAGACAACATCAATACCGCATGATCAGAAATAAATCACAAAGCTAGAGCAGGGAAATGGAAAATCATACCAGTGCAAATGTGCAAGTGGGCAAGAAAAGTGTAAGGAATGCAGCCAGAGTGCTGTTTGCTATTACACTAAGCATCAATAGCAGAAAGAGACGTTGATTCTCTTAGTCCTGCTAAAGGGTGCTCCAAAACGTCCTGAGGGAAAAAGCTCATGCAGTGTTTGTAATATTTCTTTGGTGTGGAAAGTGGAAAATCAACTAACTGTAGGTGGAATGATGAACAGACACACATTCACACACAAACGCGTGTGTGTATGTGTCTTGAGGGAACTCCACTGTGTTTTCATTGCTTTGAATGTGCATTCTTTGTGTCACATAAACTCTACAATAAACTCATATTCATTGTTTGTATCAAAACTTTTTTGTTGTTTTGGCTTCATAATGGCAAATGACTCAATCACTGGCTTTATGATGGATTTGTGCATGCCCTCCCCAACATCCCCCAACACACACCAGACTCACACATATTCACACATGCACCCTCTGACAGAGACTCCAAAAGAGAAAAAAGAGAAAGAATGAATTATTAATGGTGCCGTCTAATTATGGTGTGTGGCCCTGAGAGAGATATGATCCCTGGGAAATCACATTTAACAGTCATTTATCACAACAAATAGAGTGAAAAACACTGGTTAGAGGAAAAAAGTGAAGAGAGGGGGCGAGAGAGACAAAGAGAGGGCAAGAGAAGAGCAGAGATAAAAGGCAAGCCCTCTGCTATCAGACTCTACTATTGAAATATGCTAAGGAGATACAAGGATAGAGTGGAGAGAAATGGTCAAAGGAAAGTCTAAAATAGTGAATTAAGAGATGCTCAAGGGAAACTGGAGCCCCATAAGAGCAATTAAATGGCTCATAAAGATGGGTTTACATGGTACAACACATGATACATACTAAAACTAGAATTAATGTGCTAAAAAAAATATATCTTATCTAGTAGAAAGCATAAATAAAGTTATTAGTAAAATGTTACTTATATCTGTGTTTATACTTAACAATTAAATAATAAATAAGATAATTAAATCTTCAATGTTTGGTCATGTCATGTTTAACTCTAATGGTTACATGTTTTTTAAAGAAAATGCAAATGAGTTGATGGACGGGGCTGTAAGTATAAAGCAGGGTTGTAAGTGTGTGACAACAACATTACACAACTCACTTTACTGTCATTCCTCTTTATCAATGTCCTTGCACCTATTGCGGCCAAGTAGCATTCTTCCCTCTTCGCTGATGTAATATAAACAATATGAGAGGTCAATCCCACCGGAAGAATTAACCCATTCTTGTTGAAATAAACGGGCAGAGTCAGTCATTAAAAAGTCCTGTGTGGGTGTGTGCAGCAGGCCTTTAAAGTTTAGGCCAGCTCAACATTTGGGCTGTGGCTAAGGGTAAATCTTTGTGATAGTCCCTTTTTAGAGAAGACATTGTGTCACATGCACAGGTGTTGATAATAAAATGACTGATGGCTGAATTCCATTTAGCTGCTTCAGGGTCCTGGTATTGTGCATTCTGGCTTACTCTCACAACATATTTATGATCAAATAAAAAAAAAAATTGTTGTAGAATTTTCTGGAATTTCATAGCAAATATACAGTATCCGTCTATCCGCCTAACTCAACGCGCATACATTCTGCTACTTTTTAGTTTTGTGTCCTTCACATAATCCTTAAGTGGTGTGAAATACACACTGTTGTACCATGCTTCAGAGGCTCATAAATGGCTTAGTTCATGTGCATTTAGTCTCTTTTTAATGCAAGTGTTTTTCTGACTGCCATGACAGAGAGGTTCGGTACGGATTGTTGCAGAGCACTTTCAGCAAGTGTTATCCTTCACACTATATTAATAAACTTCACAGAGGCCTTTAGAAATCTATTTTCCAACTGACAAAGTCTGATGCACGCCCTTTCACACTTACACACAACCCACAACCCCCCTCCCTCCAATGAGCCACCATATTTGGGATTGTACCTTATATATATATATATATATATATATATATATATATATATATATATATATATATATATATATATATATATATATATATATATATACTGTATATATTTAGCCACTAATAATATACACAGGGGCATCTGAGCCGTGCCATGATGTGCTGGGCTGGGCGGAGCCGACAAAGTGACTGAATCAGGCCAAAAATCAAATTCAGCCTGTCAGCCATGCAGACCAAGGGCCCACTCAGGCCTTTAAAAAAAAATAAAACACCAACTCCCAGAAGGCCAAGCTTTTTTCCTCTCCGCCTCCTCTCCCTGACAGCTAGGATGGAGGTGGGGTAATGGTGTGTATGTGTGTCTGTGTGTTGGCGTGCACATGTGTAGAATGGTAAGATTTAGGGTGAAAGATAGAAAAAGAAGAGCAAGAGAAAGGTTGAATAGGAGTCAGGAGAGCCAGGAAGATAGATGGATAGAAAGACAGAGAAAGACGGAGCGCTATTCCACCCTGCTTCCCATCAAGGACACTGGGCTCATTTTCAGTCTGTCACTACAAAAGCAGCTGTAAAAGACCTGAGAGACTTTCCGCACTCATGCTCCGTACATGCTTTTGGTCATGTGCATGTTTGTGTGTATCTTTGAGAGCTCCAACCATGCCCGGAGCCCCCCATGTCAGATGGTAAATGGTCTGGCCTCAGTGTGAAACAAGCCTGCGGGTTCAATTCCCCTGCTCACACCAGTGACCCTGTCAATCAAACTATCAGGGTCAGGGAGAAAGCGAAGGAGGGGAAAGAGGAGAAAGTGAAAAGAGAATGGAATGAAAGAGAGAAATGAGTGGAGGCAAAATGGGATAGAAAGAGGGAGGTAACACAAATACACAAAGAATTCAAGAGAAAGGGGTGATGTAATAACTCTGAATGCCCCATCACTTGTGCATGTTTGTGTTTGCATTAAAGCATCTCAAATGACAGGTCCTGCAAACATCGTTTGTCCTGTATAGAGCCGAGTTCAACTTTCAGAAAGGTCTCCGTACACATAAAATACACTGGCACGCACACTCCCACACAGTATTCTTGGACTTTGTGTGTGTTGAAACCTCTGGCATTAGAAGACTTACTGGCTATTAGAGTAGTGGCCAGACAGGTCAGGAGACAGTGAGAGACAGAGAGAGAGAAGAGAGTGACAGAGACGAGGTTTAGACTTTTGATTTTCTTTGTTGAGACATCTCACAGAAAGAAGGCAAAGACTGACTCAAACACACGCACGCACTAATGTACGCACATACGCACACACGCACGCACACACACACACACACACACACACACACACACACACACACACACACACACACACACACACACACACACACACACACACACACACACACACAGACCTTCGCCAACACAGATGGCAAAAGCAGCCGCTGTGAATACCAAAACTCCTTAATGCTTCCAGGCAGACTGGCACAAATGGCATTTAAATACAAACAGCAAGATCAGCTTCTCCCACTGTATATCCCTGTAATCAGCCCCCAAACATTCAAGAGTTTGATATATTCATCCTTCAGCCTTCAAATACCTAGACTTAAGCATTGCCATAAGGTCTGCCACAAGGGAGGCACAGCCTTCTCTTTGACCCTACAAGGACCTTACATCCTCCTTTGGAAGCTGTTTGATCAGCTTAAAAGCGATGGAAACCAGCGGGCAGTGTCCTGTCCCGATTACGTCTTAGAAGGCTTGGACTCCCTTCTTGTTACATTCTTTGATCCAGTTTATGACGCTATGTATAAATGCAATATTTTATTTCTTGTCATCTAACCCATCTCTCAGCAACCACAGTATATTGCAATGCCCTTACACAAAGCACAATCTTCCCAAAAACTAAATAAAAAAATATAATATGTATGTATGTATGTATGTATGTATGTATGTATATATATATATATATATATATATATATATATATATATATATATATATATATATATATATATATATATATATATATATATATATATATTCTGTGCAATATATCATCTAATTTTTGCATGGTGCTTTGTCAGGTCAGTGGTAGTTTGTTGTTCAGTTGCCCAAAAATAGGTGACTGTGCACCGGGGTACAGAACACGGTGAGCTGCTGGTTGTTGTTTGGTGGTTCAGTTACCCGAGAATAGGTGAATATAAACTCGAGCTGCCAGGCATTATGGCGGAGATTACGGATAAGTTCAGGTAAGAAAAAATTAGCGTTCTGAGGCGACAAAAAGTTAAGGCACAGATATATATATATATATATATATATATATATATATATATATATATATATATATATATATATATATATATATATATATACTGTGGTTGCCTGGTTGCACAAGCAGTATGATTATTATGCAGCATGGTGCTCAGCCATGTTTTTCTGGACAATGGTTAAAGGTTAAACACAGGACTTAAGATATGATCAGTCAAAAATTACATTCATACTACCTACCAATACTGTTGAAATTTCTGAGCATAAAATGTCTTAAAGTGGGACTATTTGGAGTTGGTTTCTCAAAATACTGTTCGATTCATCCAAAAGAAATGTTTTCATAAATTAAAAAGGTTGACCATTGCAAACAGGTTCTCCATGTCATTATAAGTGACAGGAGTCACAAGTGCATGAGAGTGCTTGCTGTGTTCGACACAGTGTAGAGGCTAAAGATTTCAACATTGTATCAATATGCACATCATTTACCCTACATTTTCATTGTGCTCTTTGTGTTTGATGCACTACAAGTGTAGTTATAGTGTTTTCTATATATGGCAGTGCTCCGCAAGCTTTTTTTCAAAATTGCAAAATATACAATTTTCTTCCACAGCATGCAATACTAGCCATATGTCTGTATTTTAATCCCCTCAATAACTATCCATACAAATACATTTGTGTTTTGTACACTTACAGAGTCCAATTGCCATTGGTGTATGTTGTTCCATTGATGTATGTTGATATCATCGAGGGAGAAACATTGTTGTAGTTTGGGAATTGCAAACCTGCAATCCTTTTGTTTTTTCTTCAAGCAGCAATCACACACATACAACTTTTGGATCAATGGGACAGCAAATCAGTGTGAAATGTCATAGAGTTATTGATTTTTTAGTTTCCAATAACAGCACCTTCAGACAGAGGCAAAACTGAAAGAGAAATAAAATATCACAGACACAGAGTCAGCCAGAAAATAAAAAGTCAATGTGCTAGTTGAAAAAGAAGAATGGAGAGAAATACAGAGAGAGAGAAAGATAGAGGTAAATGAATGACCGATCTCCATAAAAGTAACCATGCTTTTCAAGGTGGAAGCTGAACAGCCAAAAGTCAACAGCCAGAAAATGGATAGTACTGAATTAATTTATAGGAGCTGCTTACTTAGATGAATGCCACACACACACACACACACACACACACACACACACACACACACACACACACACACACACACACACACACACACACACACACTGCATGTTGGAAGCTCAATCAATACCTCACTTCCTGACTTCTGAAGAATTAGTAGGAGTGAAAAGCAGCAGCTCAGTCTGTTCTTTTTAAATGTTGTTTATTCAAAGATTGTTGACTGAGAAAACATCAACTTTATGAGCTCTCAGTACAACCATAGTCTAGAGCAGCTAAGAACCTTGCTTGTTGACAATTGTTAAAGGGAGACAATAGAATTTGACTTGCACTTCACTTGTCCTGAATGTCTTGGTTGATCTGTTGATCCATCATTGGAACCCGCAACTTTTAAGTCACAGGAACAGCATCTTTATACTTTCCAAATTGGCACATATTTAAAATAATAAATACATCTTGAATTACAATTACAGTGAAAGAAATGTAAACTTAAGAGGAATTCAAAATGTTTTGCATTATCCAGGCTGCACACCAGTTTAAATGCACTTCAGTACGTAACAGTAACAAAGGAAGGCGCTGACAATGGTGTAAAGTGACCTTCATGTGTTAAATCTGTGGATTGCCCCTTTAAGACACCTAACTCCAAAGATATTCCCCATGGAGCCTTATTGGGTTTCCCTATGGTTGCAGTCTGCAACCCTATTATTTTCAGCGTGTGTAGAATACTTAAAAGTGGCATTTTATCTGACTCGCCAGTAAAGCTTAGCGACCGGAAAAGCATTATTCGTTATGAAAAAAAAAAATCAAGAAACAAATGTGACACACACACGCACACTTCTGCTGAGCCTAAGTGGTGAGTCCAGCACCATTAGTTACTGATGAAAAACGAGGGCAGGCAGAAAGACAGCGAGAGAGAAGGAGAGAGCAATGAGGAGAGCGCAGTGCGGGGGCAGCGGGAGCGAGAGGGAACGAGAGAAAATTAGGAGAAGGAACAGAGAGCTCTTTGCAAATCTGTATGTGTGTATGTGTGTGTGTGTGTGTGTGTGTGTGTGTGTGTGTGTGTGTGTGTGTGTGTGTGTGTGTGTGTGTGTGTAAGAAACACGGGAGGAGAGAGAGATGAGAGCCAAGAAGAGATGGTAAAGGAGAGAAACAGGGACTTGGTTGTAGTGAGAGATCAAGAGGCGATAATTAGAGGTTGAGAGAGATGAAAAGAAGGAGAGAGGGGAGTCAGATAGAAGGTGAAAGATACAGAATGGGAAGAAGATAGAAAAAAAGGGTGAGAGAGCACAAAAGAGAGGAAGAGTCATTGACAAGAATAGGAGTGGGTGTCATGCACAAACTCTTATTCTGTGTATCTGTATGTCTTTATGTGTGTGTCTGCCTTTAACTTTGTTGTCTGTTATCTTTGTGGGTGCCTGTGTCAAATATAGCCCGTTGCCACTGCAGTAAACTTTCCAGGAACCAGGAACTTTACCTACATTTCCAAAAGAAAAACAAGGGCCTTTAGATGTGTTCTTGTAGTGTAGTTCCAGCCCCCAAAAAAACAACTTAGTACTCTCCCGTTCAGTGCTTAATATGACTGATTGGTCCACACTGGCCTCTTCCACAGCATTTTACAAACTCCATTTATAAAAGCTGAAAACAGCAGCAAACACCAAGTGCTTCAAACCCTTCGGAACCCCATAGGCTATTTTAAATATTTTTCAGATAAAGACATCAAAAAGTAGATCGGAGGTCTTTGTCTCGTTTTGGCGACGTAAGCACACAAAACTGAAAGTTTTGATAAGCTCAAGCAACACCACAGAAAAATGAAGGACCACATACAACTTTTGAATGAATGGGACAGCATCAGTCTGAAAAGTCATGTAGTCATTGATTTGTTAGTTTATCATTTTTTAAGAACTTCTGGTGAAAGTTGGTTAAACCAAAGACGTATCACTATTTTATATGCTTTGTTTGCATCCTGGATGTATAATCTATGTGGGTACTTGTGTGTTAAGATACAAAGAGAGGCGACACAGAAAGAGAGAAGGAAGTTAAAAAGAAGCACTGGTGTATGTGACAGAAAAAAGTTGAATTAATCGCCCATGAATTTATAAGTACAGGTTTCAAAGGTTGAAGCATTGTGTGTATGTGCGTCTGTGTGCGCCTACTGTGTGTGTGTGTGTACGTCTGTGTGTGTGTGTGTGTGTGTGTGTGTGTTTCAGAGACAGAGAAAATGTAGGAGGATAAATCTTCCATGAACCTTTAAATCAAAGTACAAAGGTGGAACAAGTGTGTGCTTGTGCATAAGTCTGACTCTGTGTGTGCGCACACTTGTCATCTACTACTACATGCATTTCTCCTAGCACACAACTTGCTGTATGCACGGGAAAAAAGGAAAGAGACGGAGAGTCAGTGACTGTCTGCGAGGATCACATGTGATTAATCCAGGGCATGTGCCTTGCTCGAGGGCACAGCAACGCAACACATCAGCTTGACGGATTAAAAGTATCAACGTAAATCCCCGTTTCATCACGAAGGCCTTAAACTGTGTCAGAAACAGAGCAGCGACAGCATTGTTTCTTTTTCTCCACGCTCTCTCATCTTATAGAAGTTTTTTTTAATCTTGCTTAAACTGCAAGAAAGAAAAACTTTATCGGTGTTACCAGCAAAGAACATGAAACTTTCAGAAAAAGGCAAAGAAAATTAGCAAATTAGGATCAAAGCACACTGATTATGAGTTGAAATGTAAAAGAATGGAAAATCATTTTTTTTTAAAGTGTGTGTGTTAAACATCTGTGTTTAACAATGTATATAGTAAGTAACCAGTTTGACATTCCCCCTCCTCTTTTCGGACACTCTCACCCCCCCTGAAGTCATGTTCTATTTGAAACCCTATTTAGCTTTCTCTCATTTCCTCTCCGACACACCAGCATTCTCCACGCTTTCATAATGCTCTCTCTTAAAGCACATTATCAGCCACTTACCTTTAATTAGCATAGTATCGATCAACAATGAACTAGCATATAATGTCACCAAACACCCTGGTCGATGCCCTTTTTGTTGGATGCCATGCTAATGTCCCTGGCCATTTGTTGGGACATGTTAATGTCCTAATCAGAGCGGAAGAAATGTTTAGCCTCAGGAGGCAACGTTTTCGCTACAATTTGGCCCCCTGCCAGCAAGCTGAGGTCACACACACACACACACACACACACACACACACACACACACACACACACACACACACACACACACACAGTAAGACCTACAATTACCTAAACATTCCAGAAGGTTATCTAAATCCTATTCACAAGAGACAAACTGTATTCCTTCACAATCACAATTTAAAGTAGATATTTAGAATACAGTTACATTGTTGAAATCAATGGATTACATGACGATACTTCTCTGTTTCAAGAGTTTATTCACTATCTAAATAAATTAGGTTAATAAATTATTAACTCCATGCATTTCCCAGAAGCCCCAATATGAAATCGAAAAATGAGCTTTTTGCGTGATCACTGATAGAGGTAAAGATGGAGCTGGATCCGGCACAACAGAGCCAGGGCAGGAATGCATTTCTATCTTGGAAATTCAAACAGCATTTCACATTAAAGAAAGAACAGGGAGAACAAAATATATCCGTGCAGTGCAACCTCTGCTTGCCAGCAACCAACCTCCTTTCAGAGTCCAAATTACTCCACCTGCAACCTGACGCATCTTACAATATTTTTCGATTGCTAAACAACAGTGGACACAACTGGAGCTACATGTGCAAAACTCTAACAACAGTTTGCACTACCAACAGACACCTGAGCTAAACAGGTCATATCAGCTGCAAAACCCATCCACAGCAACACAACTCTTAACACATGTCTCAAAACAGGCTCAGTGCCGCAAACACTATGAACAACCCTCACTGAGATAACACGCACTGTCACTTAGAAGACACTGAGAGAAAAAACACCAGCATCAAACACCAATACAGAAAATACTAACTTTCTCATCTTAACAGTTTGTACAATTTGAGTGACTTCACACTACTCAATAGTTTCTTTAAAGGAACGATATAGATTCCCATATATAACAATTTTCACGTAAGGTAAAGAAGAAGGAACAAAAATCAGCAGTTTGTTTCAATATAGTATTTTGTTTCTAGTAATTTATGGAATTACTGGAAAAAACATTAGGTACATAACAGCGACAAAGAATAGTGTGACTGATCTTGCCTCTCTCCAGCATCATGGGGCAAGTTTTCTTCTCACATTGGTTGTCTGCATCATCTCTAAATACTAATGAATGTGGTGTTTCCATTGCTTTCACCTCCATTATTTTCTGAAAAACAGTAAGAACGCAGTTTTGCTATAGTAAAGGTAATGTTTTTCATATTTTGTTTTTTATAGCTGTGTGTGTAACCTCAGACATCTGACCTGGGAATATTGGAATCTTTGTTCTTTTACCTGTAATGGTATGGTGTATAATTGTTTGTAATTCTTATTTTATGTTTGTATACAAAAAAACATACCATATACGACTTGCTTAGGCTTTCTAAAATTACAATCAGCAGTGTTTGACCAGACTGTCTGTTCTGTTTTGAATGTGTGGTTAACATATGTGACAGCAGATCAAAGTGAACAAAGTGCTGTAAATCCACAGTGTTGTGCAGGTTGTGGGTAAGCCATGGCGTACGTGTTTAGAGATTTGAAAATTGTGCAATGAAAAATGAACTAGAGTTTGGTCCACATAAACTGATGCTGTGTAGACTGCAGTTAGAGTTTTGCACATGTGACACCAGTTGTACCCACGGTCGTTTAGCAATCGGAAAAAACTGTAAAGTAAGTTAGTTTTTTTTATCAGCCAAGGGTAGTCGTCTGCTGTAGTCACCTTGCTATTTCATACTTGTACCAGGTACCTGCTTAGTTGACATGCAACTTTACATTCTCCCATGTGCTGACCAGCCCCGTTTGACATCCTAACTAACATCAGCTAAAATTAGCTTGTAGTGGCAAGACTGCGGTTAGATCTTTATAGTAGTCTATGCAGTTTGGGACTACAAATACAAAAATCTTCATGTACACATTCAGCCAGTTGGAAGAGAAGAACAGACCAGAATAGGTCTGTTTAGTAAGCAGTATTTGATGGCCGCATTCTTACACTTATAAAATGCAATTCAATGTGGAAGTAATCCAAGTATTCAGAATACATTACTCAGATTGAGTTACAAATTACATTTTTGGGCAATGTAATGGAATATCTTCTGAAAGTATCCTTCTCAACACTGCCGAGATATATGCTGTTATGTTTTAAAGGATATATATTAGTGGCGATGAAGTAGAGAGGTGAAAAGTGACAGACAGTTCTCTCTAGTGCTGTAGAATTATCTCTGCTCATAAAGGATGCTTAATTATTATCCATTTGATGACACATTGTGATGTCTGCCTACACATCTGTTTAATCTATATAAGGATGTACATATGTCCTTGCAATATGTGTTATGGAGTGTATGTATTCATGTTTTATGAGACAGAAGAGGCCAAGCGTAAAGATGGCTCTGGGTTAACCTTGACCCTTCTGTTATAAATGTAAGATTGTTTCACATCTTTCACACAAATGCATATGCCCGCTAACATGCAGGCAAAGCGACTACATCTGAATGGAAACAAATGAAGTGCACAATTAGTCATTCAGTGAAAGTCTATACAAAACAAATCAAAAAATCTTCAAACCAGGTGGCTGAGGAACATTTAAAATTTAACATATTTGTTTGATTATACTGTTTATTATACGACAGTGGGCACAACAGGAAACACGTTCAAAACTCTAACTACAGTCTGCACAGCAGCAGTTCATTTAGACCAATCTCTAGTTCGTTTTTCATTGCTAGAACACAGTTTTTAAAACTCTACATACTTATCCCTTTGCATTTAACCACAATGTGCACAACACTCTGGATTCACAGCACTTTGTCAAAACTGTTAACGACACATTCAAAACAGAATAGATTTCATTCTGTTGCCTATCAAACACTGCTGATTGTAATTTTAGATGAAAGCCTAAGCAGGTGTCTTGTTTTAGACAAGTTAGTGAACATATAGGGTATACGATAAAACACCAAATACAATAAGAAGGAAAAACACGGTACTGTTTGAGAGAAACAGATTAAAGAGCAAAGATACAAACATGTCCAGGTAAGATGTCTGAGGTTATATACACAGCTATAAGAAAAATCTAAACAACACTATATCATTACGAACTGTTCTTACTGTTTTTTCAGAAAGTAATGGAGGTGAAAGCAAACACCACAATCATTGTATTTAGAGATGATGCAGACATCCAATGTGATGAAGAAAACTTGCCGCATGATGCTGGATCAGTCACACCATTCTTTGTTAGTTATGTAACTTTAGTTTTTTTCCAGTTATTCCATAAATTACTAGAGACAAAATACTATATTGAAGCGAATGGCTGCTTTTCATTCCTTCTTGTTTACCTCACGTAACAATGGGATATTATAAAATCTATATGTTTTCTTTAAAGAAACTATTGAGTAGTGTGAAGTCACACTGTTTAAACTGTAAAGATGAGAAAGTTAGTATTTTCTGTATTGGTGTTTGATGCTGGTGTTTTTACTCTCAGTGTGTTCTGAGTGACAGTGTGTGTTATCTCAGTGAGGGTTGCTCATAGTGTTTGCTGCACTGAGCCTGTTGAGACGTGTGTTAGGAGTTATGTTGCTTGGAATGAGATTTGCAGGTTATGTGAACTGTTTGGCTCAGGTGACTGTTGCTAGTGCAGACTGTAGTTTGAGCTTTGCCCATGGGGCTTCATTTGTGCCCACTGTTGTTTAGCAATCGAAAAAAGAATAGTTGATTAAAATGATTAAAGGTTATTTATCAAGATATGAAATATAGGCCGCATGAAATTTAGGCCTCATATACAGTTTTTCGTATATATATTCTGAAGAATGTGAATGAAGTCTCCATCCTTGAGAGCAAATACATAGAGCTCCCAGTAATCTCTTGCAATATTGTGTAGATGTTTCCTGTGGGGATTCCTTTAGTTCCCAAGATAGTATATCCACCTTGCTTTACATAGCTCCAAATTCTGAGCCATCATTGTGGTGCCCAGAAATATTCCTGTGAGATTTAACTCCGCTAAGATAAGTAAGTAGCTGCTGTTGATGGATATCAGAGACAGTTATCACCAACACTGGCACACAAGAGATCGAAAGACAGGTATGTGGTTTCCTAGCAACAGCAACATGCTTAATGTCATAACTGCCCCTTGATGTGATCGTGATTAGAGCTTTAGGGAGGGCAACGCCTTGTGAAGTGCTTTGCTTTTAACGAATTTTAAGGTTTGTTTATATTGGACTTTTGGTGGTTGGTTGTCACCAACTGGAAGTCATAGTCCGTGCATCGTTTTCTTTGCCACTACATCACTGAGACTTCAGTATGACAAGACTGCTGAGACCATTTACCTTGAATAAAACTTGTAGCAGTCAACTGACACAAAACCACACCTTTGCTTCGGTCTGATTTTAATGCAGCATAGCGGTTCTTTTTCACCCCCTTGTCTCTGGCAGTTTTTCATTGAATCTGACACTGAACATAACCTGTTAAACCCCTGCCTCAGCAATGTCGGATAGAGAAGGAGGAAGACAGAGCGAGAGAGAGAGATAGTAAGATAGAGAGAGAGAAAGAGAGAAAAACGAGAGAAACAAAATGTGACAGAAGTGAATGGAGAATGATAAAGGCTGACAGATGGCAAAATAGAGGAGAAGCAAGAGAAGAGAAAGAGAGAAATGCTTGTTAGCACCTCACTGGCCCGAATAAATATAAGATGACACACCTGACTGATAATTAGTCTCAAGAGCATTAGTGTCTGTGTGTGAAAGAGAGAACATGTGTGAAAGCATGTATAAATGTGGGTCTGTTTGTGGGCTATGGTGAACTCAAAAAGTGTGTGCGCATGATTGGGTTTGTGTGTAATGAAAAGGAGGGCATGGGCCATCTCATGTGTCCAAGCTAATGGGTATCCTGGCAAACATAATCAGCACCGTTAATCACAGAAAGAGGAGATAGGCTGAGAAAAGAAAAAGAGGTTTCCGCCAATGCTAAAACAAGGTGGCGAGAAGCAAGAGAAAGAGGTTGAAAAGTCAATAGCGGTAAAAAAAGGAGGGTGTGAAAGGGTGAAATAGGACAGAGCTGTCATTTCATCTAATAGTTGACCTATTTAATCTGTTATTTGTTGTTTTTTTCTCTGGCAATAAGCGCCTTTGCGCTCTATCTCATGCCAAAAAAACACCTTTGAATTTAATTACATTTGGGAGGGAGAAAAGAGATTGAATAGGAAGCAAGAAAAAGTGAGTGGAAGACAGAGAGACAGAGGGATGGAAATGGATTTTACTTGTAGTCAACCAACTTGCGTCATCGGCTGGGCCAAGTCAATATCCAATCTGAAAAAACTATTTTCTTAAATCGTACATATTGTTCTAGTTCAAACCAATGTCTGTAAACGTGGAAATTTGTGCCAGTAAAATACCACAGAAATGAAACAGATTTTTGGCATATCCACACACAATATTATAAACCAATCCGATCGTGGATGTTTTGTGGTACGTAGCCTATCATCTACTGGCTAGACCTCTTTGATGTGACTCTGAAAGCTACAAGATCTCGGAGAACAAAGTGACACAAAGCACGGTTCAGTTCAAAATGTTTTGAAGGTTTAATGATACATACAAGAATGTATACATTTCCAAATAATTGCTCCATTCACTTTGATGCCGTGAGAGAAGATAGAAAAGAACAGGGCACAAGAGGAAAGAAGGGTTGGTACTAGGTAGGTTCACGTGGATAAATCTTCAGGAAGGAAAACAGGTTACCAATTAAAACAGATGAGAGAGTTGAACAACACACACACCAGGAAGTAATGCAACAGACACTATCTTCCTTACTGTCTCTTTAAATGAACATTAGAACTAAAACACACACACTTTTCCTGGCATTATAATATTATCCATCTCTCAGCTTTAGGGAGATACTTTATTATCTCTGCATGCTATTTATGGATTCTGTTGTTTGTCCATACTCCCTTGTGTTTAGTTTGACGTTATGTGCTCGGCAGTTGTCTTCTATTTTTCCTCTAGGGGTGAGATATTTTTGTAGCACCAATTGGAGTTTTTATGTGTCACCTGCACAGATTGCACATCCTCTTTGTTCAGGCTTTGCCATTTGTTCAAATAAATATATGCAAATATGCAAATAAATGAAACCATAAAACAATACTCTCTGTGCAAAACAAATTAGGAGATGGACCCAGAGGCTGCTCTCAGTCTTGAAGAGAACAGGACCGCCTGTGCACTCTAAGGTTTTTTTTCTGCTCAAACCAAATCATGATATTTATTAGTTTATTTTGTATGCCATGCCTTGTGTGTTCTTTACATATGTCAATGCCCCCTCCATTAATTAGCCCAACAATGGTAGGATATGTTCATTTTGTCATAAGAGAGTCTGACTGACACTGTCACACAAATCACGTTTTTTAATGACCTACCCCCTTCCTTAGGAGTCTAATCAGTTGTACCTTTACAGGCAATTTGTGGTATTACAATATGCAGGACATGCGCATATGCATGCACACATGCACGCACACTAAGCTTATTTTTTCAAAAAATAAAAACACAGAAACAGCCTTTATGATTGATTGTAACCAACAGCTTTAGCAGTAGCAAGCTTCCTCTATGGGTGTGTGTGTATTATGTGAAAGAGAGATGTGGGCGGGGGTGAATTAGTGTGTGTGTGTGTGTGTGTGTGTGTGTGTGTGAAAAGCAAGGTAATTAGGTAATCAACAGCTGTGCCAGACAGACAGGAAGCAGCTTGTGAAGAAACTGAAACAGAGATGGAAATAGATAATGAGAGAGAAAAAAAAGGTAGAATCAGCAACATATAAACAGAAATAAATGAAGGGAAAAAAGCACAGGAACAACACAGGAACAAAGCAGGAAAAAACAAAGAAGGGTACAGGAACTGGGATTGAGAGAAAGGCTGATAGAGTGATGAGAAGATGAAGGGGGTAGTGTGAGAGAAAAGAGGGACAGGGAAGCATCAGATGTGAGGACAGGTGCTGTTGTCAGCTATGAAACACATTTTAACCTTCTATTGACAGGAGGAACCAATTACTGAGAGCAAAAAGGGAAGTAACTTTTCTCTGCCACACCAGGAAGCACAAACTAACCTACGTAGAAAAGTAAAATTGTTTTTTTAACGTCTAACACTTCCTCTGTGGGTGGGATAATGTGCCAACTTGTGTGTGAATGAAGGCAGGAGACTAGAGGACAAAACGCCAGGTCTCAGTGCACAGACGGCCCTAGCTTAAATCCCAAAATGGTGAAAATCGGGGCAGAGGAAATTGAAAGAGAAATCATCTGCTTATTTGCTTTAATTTGCCCTAATTGCATAACTCCATGAGGCCAATAAACAATTTTAAGAAAAAAACTAAACTTATCTGAACATACCCTGTGAGCTTTGTGATAATTGGCCTTACGGTTGCTGATTTGTGTTAATTTATGTCCAGAGCCACGCCCATTTCAAAGATCATTGAAAAGTTATTAAGATATCAACATGCTTCATACAAGGTTTAATACGCTTGATCGATTGATGAATCACTGACGATTTGGTGGCAATCGGAGCTACGGTATAGGAGGAGATCTCAAAAATGTTTTTAAAAAAAATTCACAATGGCGGAAAAATTTCTAGACGGAACCATGGGGTATGCCTCTCCTCTCTAAGCGTAGCTCCTATGGTGCCATTTTAATGCTATGAAACCATCTCCTGAAGCACTTAAAGATTATTTTTATCCATTGTTTATGTCTAAAGAAACACAACAATGTATAAAAGGCTCCATTACCTTGTATCTCACGTTATGGCTCTGTAGCAGACGTTTTTGTAAAATTGGCTAACGATTGTGTCATAACCAAGCGACTTGCGGTTGCATAGTCAACAAATCACTGTATTGTCAGGAGAAGCTCACAAACAGTTTTGACTTCCATTAGCTGTTTAGGTTTAATTACTAATGTTAACTAGCATTTTAGTTTTAGCCTGTGCCTATGTTATCTCCTTACATATACCTACGCTCTCCGTCTCGCCAAGATTGGGAAAGGTTCAGATTTCTCTTGGCACAGCTAGCAGAAGACAGGTTGCCCACGTCACATCTATGTTTTCAAGCTCAGTTGGAGGCTGCACAGTAACGCCTAGCAATCACCGGAAAAGTGCTTCTAATATCCTTCACTGGTCTCCGTCCAGAGCAACGAGACCTGTTGGTCCATTTCTTTAACTGTCTATGGGCGGACCTTAATGATCCTTGAGGCTTTTTTGTACAGCACATTAAGCTGCACCTGTGTGAGAACTTTTAAGTCAATCAGACTTACAGTGTGAGGGGTGTGGCCAGTGTTGCCAGATCTTGCGAGACAAATAAGCAACCAGGCCTGTGAAAACAAGCCCAAAACAAGCAACTTTTTCTACGGAGCCCCCCTAATATCCTGGAAAATGAAAATAAATAAACTGTGTGCACGGTTTTACAATCCGTGGGGACGGATTGTCAATTTCCATCCATGTGGACAGATTGGTAAACTGCACACACGTTAGTTTTATTTTCTCTCCCTGCACTTCAGGACAATGACCATAGGAGGGAGTTAAACCGCATTTTAACATTATTTAACATTAGAAAACTGATGGGATATCAAATACACACTTCATAGTGATTTTGAGTTGTTCCCCACGACAGGTTGAATCCATTCTTTTACTCCATTCTCTTTCTCCCAGTCGTTGTTATATTTCTTCCCGTATTTCACCCACTTTATCCCGGGCATTATTCCTCCAAAAACTCTCCTACAGTCCAGTCACCATCAGTCGCTACTTGATGGTTATTGGTTATTCTCCTAACCAGAAAAAAACAGATTGCCCTGCTCTGTCTCTGATTGGCTAGTACTCGTTGCCATCTGGGTCAGAGCCAATTAGAAGTAGGAAGTGGGCGGGAAATAACTCTGTTGACTCCAGTGTGTATGGGGAGAGGGGCGGGACTGAGGGAACAGGCAAGACAAACTCCTACGTTTAAATAACATATAGAAAATATCTGCTTGACAACTTATTATGGAGCTGGGAACAAGCCCAAATAAGCAACTACACTTTAGTAACAAGCCCAAGAAAACCGCAACCCGCGACTACCAATATTTGTAAGCAACTTTACAGAAAAATAAGCCCAAAGTCGCTTAGAATAAGCGGACTTGGCAACACTGGGTGTGGCCTTTCAAAGTTTACATTTTGAAGCCTTAATTACAGCGCCACCATGTGGCCGATTGGGTTCATAGTTCTATAAAAGCACATGCACACCATTTCCAGTTATTCCCCCAAGTTTCATGTTTGTAGCTCATTCCAGCTCATGGGAATTTAAGCCAGCACGGCAGAGAACAAATAATAACTAGACCTGCAAGCAGTTACAACGTGGTCCAAGCCTCCCCGCGCAAGTCGTCCCGACGCCAACGAATTTTAGCCGGCGCGACAGACTACAAATAATAGTAATAATAACTAAAACAGACAAACACAGCCTGGTGCGCCGGTATCAGACGCTGATGGCCACTGATCAAACTGCTGTATTTAACAAGTTGGGTGTGAGAACGGAGTGTCACAGGGAGAGGGAGACAAGGGCTTGAATCCTCAGACTCCCACATGTGGTTAGGTTTAGGTAACACATTTTGGTTTACGTTAAAGACCCAGTGTGGGTTATTTGTTAAATTAAAGTAAAAGAAACAAAACATGTTCTGACTTCCTACCAAGTGCTTTCACTGCCTAACACCATAAAACAGACATTATAAAGCTTTAGTTGCCATGAGTTGATAATGTATTGCAAGAGCAAATTTTAGAAAACTCAATTAAATAGCAGGAAGAACATTGCAAGTACTAGATGTAAAATATTTATTAATATTTTAGCTGTCTGAATTTACTGACGAGCTCTTGCTTCAGTCAGAGCACGTCTCTTTGCAGGTTCCATTCATACAGCTACTCAATAGCATTTAGATCATATGGAAATAGATACAATATACAATTGAGGATATAATGAATGTCAAAAGATCATATCAGAAGACAAGTAACATGAGCACTGGACGCATGAATGCATGATTGCCTGATTGCCTGAGTTTAATTCAGTGTCCATTTCAATATTAATGTAATTTATCTCACCTGTAAGACCTGTACGTGCTGGAATCAAAAAGGTTGTTTAACATAGAAAAGATTAGCTGCTTGCACACTACCTCGGTGACTGCAGTACAATACATATAAAAATGAATGAATGCGTTGCTGAGACTGGTCTCAGCTGTCCCTATTGGTATTTTTAGCTAGTGCAATGGATGTAGATATTGGTTTCCATGCTGGAAGTAACACAGCCATTGTGTAAATGATGGATAACTTTTTAAGATATGTTAAGCAGCCTTTATTGTCATTATATTACAATAAAAATAAACTATATTGCGCACACCTGTATATAACAAAGAAACACACACACACTAACACTAGGTGTCTCATGCAAATATAGATATACTACTTGTAATTCTGTATTTCAGAAAACTGCTAAAATCAGAGGAGGGGCAACCATGACAGTGGGACACTTTATTGGGATGGATGAATAATATCTCAGCAGAGCAATATACACCTGTTTAAAATCTCAAAATATTATCCCATCAATTTTCGATAAAGACAATAACCTTATTACGAACAAATGTGACATAAATACTACATTTAAGGAGTTTTATCAAGAATAGGTATACATCTCGGGGTGGGATAGACAAAAAACAAACTAGAATTTTTTTTATCCTCAACTGAAAGCCCAAGCACTTTGGAGGACAATTATATATATATATATATATATATATATATATATATATATATATATATATATATATATATATATATAAGTCAAAAAAGTGATCAAAGGCCTCAGGATAGAAAAAGCCCCCAGAAACAATGGGTTCAGAAAAGAAATTCATAGAGAATCTTGCCCCTAGGTTACTGGTCGTATATCGAGATGCGACGCAAAGAAAGCATGAGGGCAGCTGTTATTACATAAAAAGGGTTCCCTCCCAAGACCCGGTACTGACTTTTGCCAGAGAGTCGTGGGAAATTGTACATCAAATAACAAAAACCAATCCATATTTACCAAGCAGATCCTCCATATGGTATAACAAGAAACTATTAATAGAGAAGAAGAGTTTTTTTTGGGATAAATAGATAAGGTCTGGTATTCATATTATTGAGGATGTGATGGGAGATGTTGGATTCAGATCCTTTGACAAAATTAAAAATAAATATAATTTGTGTATTTCTGAATTCTGGAGATTTCTACAACTCAGACATTGCATTCTCTCAAATAAAGAACATATTAAAAACCGTAAAACTGGAATCCAGGAAATATCACAATAAGGGAGGCCTGGCTTGAGTTGTACGTTGTTGCCGGACTGCAAACTCCTCTTTATTTTATTTTATTATATATATATATATATATATATATATATATATATATATATATATATATATATTTTGTGAAGAAAAAATATAAAAGACTGGGCAAATACTGAAAAAATACATAATGTTACTCATATTCATGTAACTGCAATAATGTAACAGTTATGGTTTTGTATTTGTTTGACCAAAACATCAATAAAAAAGAAACACACATACACACGCATGCACACACGTGCGCACACACACACACACACACACACACACACACACACACACACACACACACACACACACACACACACACACACACACACAGCCACATTTCACGTTGTATACTAACATTCATTATAAAACAAGGGCAAAAAATACTTCACAAATCAGTAAAATGAATGTTAGAACAATAATAAAATGTGGGGAGAAATTATTCTCCCTTCCCAGCTCTTAAAGGAATTCAACAACCTTAAAGGTTCCATGGCATGAAAATTTCAGGTTTTTTAACATTAATATGTGTTTCCTCAGCCTGCCTGTGGTCTTCCAGTGGCTAGAAATGGCGATAGGTGTAAATCAAGCCATGGGTATCTTGCTCGGCCTTTGAGAAAATGAAAGCTCAGATGCTTTGCCCGCCCAGAGAATATGGCCCACCCATGAGAAAGAGACATCATGGCTTTCAAAAGAGTAAAGTGGCACTTGGTCAAGGCCAAACCCCAGCCTCCACCCCCCACCCCTTAAAAGCTACAGACTCAGAAATTGCACATACTAAGGAAAGCTCATTGTGGGACTGGCTCTAGTGGCTGTAATTTTGCACCAAAGCTGAACTTTGGGAAAGAGACTTCAGATATTGAGTTAGAGGTCTATGTAAAAGCATCCAAAGAGCACCATGTCATGGGACCTTTAAAGCAAACCACAATGCATTGTCTCCTTTTCTTTCTCAATTATTCCCCCACTGCTGGATGTTAAGAGGACACATTTACACAGGAGCCTCAAAGCAAAGAACGTTGTCTAATCTCCAAACTCCCATCTCTCCTCCGATCCCGATCATGCCCTCCTTCTGTCTTCCTCATCCTTCGTATTCATTGAAAACTTTTCCATTCCAAGTAGGCAAAGCAAACAGCTGTCCATTACATTTTCCTCCATCCTGTCACCATGGTCCTCTACTCCTGCTCACTGCTAAAAATACAGGCTAAAAATACAGGCATTCACCAGAGCCATGAAAGAAAAGGACATAAAATCGTTTTTTCCACATTCGGTTGTCCCTCCCCCTCCTTCCCACTTCCCACTAGCCTCCTCGTCTCATAAGCTGGCCATTAAAGTGGAAAACATTCTAAGCAAAGATGCCGATCCTTCCCTCCCTCTACTGCTCTCCTCCTCTCCCAGCACGGTTTTACAAAGTTGTGGTTTACACAGCGTGTCACATATCTCCTCTTGGCCTCAGTTTTCTTAACAGCAGGAATTTTTTCAACATATCTTTTACTCCTTTCCTGCAGTCTGTTTTCACATACTCATAAATTTAAGTTTATTTATTAGTCAGACAATGTTATGAATGGGGTGTCCAAGAGGTCAGTGGAGTCCATACCACCCTTTTGTTGTCCCCTCCACTAAGATTATTCCTAACTAATAATTTATGGTAAATGTATTTTTATAGCCAAAGTTTTTTTTAATTATTATTATTATTATTATTATTATTATTATTGTCATCTTTAGACTGTCTTATTTCTCTCTATACTGTATTTTGCTGAAAACTGATGCTAGAAAATTAAATTCCCTTGCAGGAGAGAAGTCTAAGTCTAAGTCTATTACTGTAACTCAGTCTTTGTCTTTGGCATTTGCAAAATGGCTGATGCTGTCTTAGAAAGGGAGAATTTGAAAAACATTGGTATTGTAAGTAAAAAAAAGGTAACCCAGGGTAATTGCAGGAATTGACTTTCTTGTCCCACCATTGGGTTGTACTCTATATGCAGTGTATTTTACCAAAAATTTGCCATGTTACATAAACTCTACTTCTTCCTGTCTGGTTTCTGTACCCCCCAAAGTTGGTCATTCAAAACACCAGGATTCACAATCCAAGAATATTGCACTTCTTCTAACCCCCTTTACTCCTCTGTCCCCTGCCTGCACGTTGAAAGACAATCTTTCGTCCCACATTCTTACAAAGTGTAGCAACTTTTTAACTCTTTTTCTTTTACTATTCTTCTTTCTGCAGATCCCCTTAGCTTCCTCCTGGGAGACAGAGGTGCTCTGACCCCTCAGTTTGTTTGTGCCATTCGTTCGCTCGTGCATGCATGAGAGCTCTCAAGTCAAGGACGCAAGCTCAGTTTTTGATTTACACGATGAAAGGAATTAATTAAACAGTAGAGATGGGACTCTGGGGTTCCCGTCGCCTAAGGAGGGTAGGAGGGCAAAAGTATGAGGAGAGAATGAAAGAATGGAGCTGGCTGGAAAAGGGAAGGAAAGGAAGGACTGGAGGAAAGAGAAGAGGGTTGGGTGAGAGAGCAAAAGGAGGACAAGTTCTGTGGTGTGATAGAGAGGGGGGACATGCGGCTGCAGGGAGGGAAGGAATGGGAATAAGAGAGCAAACAGAGAGAAAAAAGAGAAAAAGAAATGCAAAAAGGGACTGGGATATCTCCAACGTTTGACACCTCTTCGCTGACACACACACACACACACACACACACAAGGGACAGGGAGTTAGTGTAAGCATCGGCACTGCCGCTCGCTCTATGACACCGTACATCTCTAAGGAGAGGGACTCGAACAAGCGGGGTCTGTGCGGGTCGCCTTAATTAGCCACACATCCCACTACGCAGGTTCCCAGCGGGGTTTAACAGGGGCATGGGGGGTGAGGAGAAGAAGGATGGGGGAGATAGAAAGGAGGGGGAGGACGGGGAGACGTAGCAAGGGAGGAATGGGTGTTAGAGCAAGGGGAATAAGCCAATGGGATTGGAAGGTTATTTAAAGAATGGCCTACAAAAACATTCAGAAAAGTACAGTGAGTGGGTTTGCATGGATGTTTGTGTGTTTAGATATGAATGCTTTCACGAAATGTAACCAATACGTGTGTATTTACTTTATAGTCGGGATGAACCCTGCGATTCCATGCAGCATATTCAATCAATTCAGTATGTGTGAAGCCAGTGCATGCATTCACGTTTGCAAGAGTGTATGCATTTGAGTCCGGCCCAGTGATTGAGGGTGCTCAGGTGGCTAGGGTCATTTTAGTGAGTGACAGAATGATGCTAGGCGAGGTTATACACAGAAACTCCATCCATATCTGCGAGGCCTAATTAGCCAGCCCAGGTCATCACTCAGGGCTATAAATAGTGCTGGAACACACAAACACTCACCAAACCACATGTAATGAACACAAATGTTGCCTTTATCCCATTGAATCTTTCTTTATCCCGGAATGTCCTTTTCCCTGTAATTGACAGCAAGTGTTCTCCGACTCCTCCGTTTATATAAAATGTCTCATAACCTGGAAAATAACAAGAGTATCCTTTGTAGAGGCGTCTCTTTTGATTATGTGCTTTCTAAATTGAATCTTTAGCCTAAGAAACAGTATATAGCATTTTTGGGGACTATCATAAGGGTTTGGATTGGATGACAGCATGAACTCCAAAGGAGGTATATATGATGACGCACCTTGGACAAAAGCTGATGGATCCCAGCTGAAGTTAGATGGACGCAAATGAAATTCATTCTGATGACCCCTGCTACCAAACATATTTTCTTGCAGGATGACAGGTTTCTTTTAAGGTTTATTCACGTGCAGGTAGTTGGTTATCCTGCTGCTAACAAAGCTGCCACAAAGTTACATTTTTTCCAATGTGGTTTGGACTAAATAATGAATCTCAAGGATGCATATGTTAATTTGTTTCAACCTGAAGTTCAACATTTTTAGAAATAAGCTTTCTCTAGTGCTGTACCTTTCATTCTCTGCTAACTTAAGCCTTTTCTTTGCATTTCTACTTCTTCTCCTCTTACATTTTCCACCCATTTGTGCTATCCACATCCATCTTACTATTCTTGCTATTTCATCTTTTATCCTTAATCCCTCCTCTTCCCCGCGCTCCCTCGCATTGTCCTCCCTTAATTCCTCCTTCCTTCACCTCTCTTGTCAAAGCCCTGTTGATGTTTATCAGCTTTAAAACCTGGACATCTTTACAGCTCGCAGCCACAAACTTGGCTCGAACTACAAAAAAAAGAAAAAAAATGACACTTGAGGGAGTACAAAATGTTTGTTTGGGACCAAACTATTCTTTCAGGGTCAAGATGTGACAAAATACACAAAGATGGAAAGGCATACAAGCCAAACATGCTAGAGCGGAACTGAAATAGTAAATAACACCATAAAACAGAATAGTCCATCTGCAAACAATCTAAGGAGAGAGGGTTTAGAGGGAAAAATAGGAAGATGAGGAAGAAAAGAGTAGGGTCAAAATAAAAATAGAGGAGGAAGAAAGCCATCGGTGATGCTTCAATACACTATAAAGCAACCAAAACGCATATTGTTTGGGCATGTGTATAGAGATTTGTTCTTGATGTTGTGCAATAAAGGGAAGAGTGAAGGAGGGAAAGAAGGCAGGAAATAGCAAATAAACGTGCAACAATTACCACTGGGTGGCCATTTTCTCTGCTTCTCTGTTAAAAAAAACTGTTTGTGTGTGTGTGTGTGTGTGTGTGTGTGTGTGTGTGTGTGTGTGTGTGTGTGTGTGTGCGTGTGTGCGTGTGTATTTGCACTGCACTATTATCCTTGTGATTTCTTTATATATCATTTTCAGGGACAAATCTATACTCAGAGGATGAATTACAGTGAATAAAAATCTTTGGGATATGGAAGTTTGGGATATGGAAAAGCAGTGGAGGTAAAGTATTGCAAACTGGGCAAACCCTGCCCACTCTGCCGGCGATTTGATTTAGCCCTGCAGCTCTTTCTGGAAACCTGCATGTTTAATTCTCCTTCTTCAGTTCTCAATTTTGCGGAAACCAATCACAAACTGGCTTATCTACCTGGCAAGCTATTGGCGGGTTTGACACAATGACGATACAGAAGTGACCAAGCAGCTTCATGTTTACATTCAACAGAGCGGCCACCGAACGCCACCGAAGCACAGCAACCCATTGATGTCGCTTCTACGTCACAAGGATCGTTGGTCTGATTGGTTGAAGGACTATCCAGTTGCATACAGAGTCATTTGAACTATGCCCATTGGTCATGCCTCTTGTGCTGAGAAATTCAGAGAAGACTCCCCAGACCAATGCTCAATCTCAAATATATTGAGCTTGGCTTGGTCTGGTGATAGCCAGACTAAAAATATGTGGCAATTCACTGGGAACTTGGATTGAGTTTATGTTATGGGTTAACGCCTGGCATACAGTGCCATGTAATGTGGTTCAGGAAAAGGTAATGAGATAATGGCACTCATGAGGAAAGATATTCAATTATGCGTGTGTATACAGTATTTGTCCGTGTGTGTTTATGAGGAATCAGGGCTTTTTTTGTAATAAGTGGGGCAAGTACTTAGGCCCTGGTTACAGTGACGGAGCAGAGAAACATACAACATACAACTTTACTCTGCATGCTCAATATGTACATACATATTTATCTCTCACACACAGACAAACTGTGATGAATGAAAAGGGGATATGAGTGTAACTATCTGAAGGGAATTCTCCATTTTTTTCTCTCCAGGGACAAACACTAACAGCATCACTGTCATGCTCTCAGGGTATCTCTCTCTCATTTTTCTTGTTTTATTTCTCCGTCCTGACTCGATCACTTGAACTCTCTCTTTCTTCCTCTCTCCCTCCCCCCTCCTGTTTGGCAGACAACCCTCTCTCTTTTTTATCCTTCCTCCCTGTAGCTGTGTTTTTAATCCTAATGTGTGCCAACAGAGACTGCAGACATCTTGGCCCCATGTCTATGCTGTGTGTGTACGTGTGTATCCCAGGGAGACTGCCAGCACTCAAAACAAAGGCTCTCTGTTAAGTTATTTTGTCTTTACAAACAACTTAAACCATACAACACTTAACCCTGCGCCCTGCATCTCTGTCTGTTCTCGTGTAGATTAGAACCTGGTCAAACATTAAATAATCCAGAACCGTGTGTGTGTGTGTGTGTGTGTGTGTGTGTGTGTGTGTGTGTGTGTGTGTGTGTTTGTGTGTGCCAATGACATGTTTATATAACATTTATGACCTGTATGACCAGTGTTGATGAATAAATCATGTGCATTAGCTTACGTTTGTGTTAAGGCATGCATCACTGCATGCCTTAACACAAAGGGTGTATGTGCTTTTTTTGCATAAGTGGGTACCAACTCATGTTTTCCTGAATATTTAAATGTTGTGTACATGTTTGCACGTGTGTGTATGCATGAATAATTTTATACTATACGATCTGAGCAGGACGTCTTTTTGGGGATCTACTACATGCCTGTCAAAAATGTCACAATACACAATGCATCATAAATAAACACTAGGAACTCTGGGAGTGTGTTAACATGGTTACTTAGATTTTAGGAATAAGCACAATTCTGTTAGTCTAATACAAAAAGATGTTTGTCTGGAGTAGAGGCCATATAATATATATTTTGGCACATAAACCATTTGTCATCATTTAGAGATCATACTGTATTTTTGACTTTTGTATATTTGTCAGTGATACTGTAGAAAGTGAAGAAAAGATGGTGTTGTCTGGCCTGATTTTAGATTCTTGAATAGAATTTTGATCAGCAACCAGAATAAGTAAAAACTTATTTATCACTGGACAGTGATTTACATGTAAATTTTTGTTTTTTTTGGCTTGTTCACTGACTTGCCAGTTTGTCAGAATAAATCAGCCTCTGTTAGTTCTGCTCTCATTGTAGCTCAGTAACAAACCAGAATCTAATAACTATTTGATTGAACGATTGCTAGATGGCTCACGCTCTACTGTGACAGCACAGACTGTACAGACTTAAGTTTTGCTCAAAATAAAAACTAATGCAATACTAATAATGATTATTAATGCATCAACACAGCACTCAACAACTTTGTATTCAAAAATAGAGTTTGAATTAATAAGTGGATAAAATACAATATAAACTAGCAGGTAAAGAAATAACATTAGTTCACTATCACTGCTTGAACATTAGAAGATATACATGAATTGATTTGTGTTTTGATAATTAAAATGTTCTACTGAAGTTCAAACTATTTTAAGGAAGAAGTTGAGTATTGAATCTTTAAGTCTTTAAGACTGCTTTGTGTTGGCGATCCTTTAAACAATGACAAGATAAAAAGAGATAACTTATTAAACTCTCACATAATGCTTTTAACACTATAAAATATTACAAAAACAATCATATGCAAATTATTGCTATCTTGATATCTGAAGATACCATGTTATTTAAATCTCAACAGGTTCAAATTAATTAGAGGCGTGTTATTATCAAAAGATTAGATCATTTTAGAACTAATTTATAATTTGCTGGAAAACAAAATACAAAGGTTTCTAAACTTACAGCACAAGATGAAAGTCTTAGCTAAATAAAATAACAGCTTTCAGTGCAAATAATCATAGATATTTTAAAAGATTTGGGGATTATTGATTCAATACGTGGTGTTCACTGTACAACAATTAAAAAACAATGATAATCTATATCTAAAATTAAACAATTTCACTGTTTTACTGGGAAATTGCTGCTATGATTTTGTATCATTTCCATTTGTTCATCACTTTTTCTACAGTACATGCAGTGCAATATATTTGAATATGGTCCAGTTACTGCAGAAATTACTATAAAATCATTAAATGCGACTTTTTCCCTGTGGCTGCCACTGCAAGCAAAGGACTCAGCATGATGAAAAACGTTAATGCCATTTAGTGCACATGCAAACACACACACACACACACACACACACACACACACACACACACACACACACACACACACACACACACACACACACACACACACACACACACACACACACACACACACACACACACGCACACATATACACACACACACACACACACACACAGATAAATAGCATGTCCCTGCATGGAGTGTGAACAGTGCATTACCCCAGTTCGGGTATTGAACGAAGCCCATTAGCACCGTTAATCTATAGATCTAATCATGATCATGAAATAGAGCACTGCTCCCATTCTGGCTACATCCGCCGCACTCATAAACTGTGGCACATTTTCCTCATATAACCCACCAGACACAACAAAGGTCATCCTGAGTCTGTTCCATTTCTTGTTAGGCTTAATTTATTCAACATAATAAAAAAGACTGTAAACAGGGTGGGAGGAACAGAGATACTCATTTTACAAGTGAGACAAAACTCCCAAGAGGCTGTAAAAAATGACTAACAATATCAGTAACAACACTGACAACCCAACAAGGTCAAGCCTACTACATAAGCAACACAATCTATGAATGGATAATGATGTAAATAATCTAATTCATTTGCTAGAAATAATACATAAGGATTATACAGGCTTTTAAATGAATACTAAGATAGCGTGAGCAGGGACAGATAAATGAATAATTCCAACAAAAGAGAAGTCTTGCTCAAGGGCGCCTCAATGGCATTTCATGAGGAAGAGGAGACACACACATGCACATCCAAACATCTCATTATATTTTATTTTGCAGAGCACTGGTACACAGCGGCAGAAGGGCGGGGAGGCAGAACCAGGCAGAGTGTCAATAACACAGTATGATGGTGCTGTGTAATTATACATACATGATATCAGAATGATCAAATAAAGAGAAATACACAAATAATGAATAATTGCTGTATAAGAAAAATCAATGAAGAAAACAAATGAGAGTAGTAGGAAAGCTTTGATCCAGATTTCTGCGCATGTGGGTGCTTTAATGAACAAATAATTTAGGTCTCCTGGGACACGTGATGATGGTTTCTGTTTTGGTATCATACATACAAATGTACTGTGTATGTGTATAGACACACACAACCATAAACACATGCACAACCACACACGAAAAACACACTTATACACACACAGCAAAGCCAATGCTCTGGTTCTAATTACTGCATCAACTCACAATACATTCCCAATTATGCACAGACACTAAACATTGTATGTCGGCTCTATCAACAAAACAACAAAAAGTAACAGGAATCCATTCACAAGATTAATTGTCAGAGGTATTAATCATCCCTGCCCTCTCATTCATAAAAAGCACATTAACTTTTTTACGTCTCAACCAGTAATAACTCATTAGATATGTACACAGATCAGATCTTTTAATTAGCCATCCTGCCCACACAATCGCTCATAAAAGCCTGTAATCTTTCCTGTTGTATGCTGACAACAGTCGGTATATACTTTGTGTGTGTGAGTGTGAGTGTGTGTGTGTCCTGTTTATTTGTGCATGTGTGTACATCAATACACTTGTATTTTTGTGCTTGCTGCATCATAATCCTCTTTGTTTACAGTGTCACTTTGAAGATGGCAGGAGTGTGTAGGTGTGTAAGTGGATGTGGATGTGAAAAAGCATGTGTTTGCATCTGTGTTTCTCTGTGTATGCCTCTCTGAAAGCCATATCATAATCTGATTTCTAAAGCATCACTTTCTGTGTTAACACTGACGTCACTAGGATGAGTTTTTCCTTTAGGGCAAGAAAAACAACAACATCGACAACAATCTACCACGTGGATACTTGCCAAAGCTCAGCGAAACAAAGCAGCCATTTAAAATCACCTCCATCTACACACCTCAAACCATACCAGCCTGATGGATAACAACAGGCCAGGAAAATAACTTCCTTTGATTGAGTCTACATCCCAACATTCATCAAATGCCTAAAGTATTTCACCAGCCATGCACCACAGTATGAATCTATGAACATCCTGTACCATATGTACTGTACAAAGACACTTAGTTCAAAGTCTTAAAACATCTGATGAAAACTTTTAATGGCCTTATGCTCTTAATTAGAAAGCTTAAAGCTGTTGTGTCCTCGGTTTTATTTCCCCCAGTACCACAGTTGGGTCATCCATTGCTGCTGATGCTGTCCATCAGTCAAACCTAGACGTGGCTAACGGCTAGCTAAGTGGCGCTCATTGAGCAGGGGTCCTGCAATAATAGTTTCCTGCAATGGGAAGTTGTTCATCAGCACTGTTCTTCACCAACAGAGAGAGGAAAAAAGGGGAGTGATGAGGGACAGCAAAATGGGAACTTTGGTCACTCCAACACAAGAAGAAGTGAAGTAAGAGATGGTTAAAGAGACAAGTGAGGTGAAAAAGAGAGAAAAAAAGAGGATCAGATCTCATCCATGTGTACTGGTCAAGATCAGAGCTCATCCATGTTTACTGGTCAAGTAGCTTTCCATTCAACCATGGATGACATCAAAACATATTCAAACAGATATATTGTATTCATGGCAACATACTTGCCAAAATGCATCATTGCATAGTGTGTGTGTGTGTGTGTGTGTGTGTGTGTGTGTGTGTGTGTGTGTGTGTGTGTGTGTGTGTGTGTGTCATAAACAGTGCACACACTCAGCATCCCTACAATTGGAAACCAGCAAAAATATACATGTTTTGCCTAAACAACCTGCATCTAACAGTATATTAGTGTTGCTTCAGAGTACTCATACAGTACTGTACTTTAACTAAATTCTTAGATTACTTTCATTCCTGTAGTTTTTACTAGCAGATGAGACTGTGATTGTTCTGGGCAGCTTACAGTACGAGAATGTATGTAACTGTGAGAGATAAAAGTAAAAATATATATATATATATATATATATATATATATATATATATATATATATTAAAGCTATTATCAGCACGGCACTGAAAATTAAAATATGACATGTAATTTACTGTATCCTTTGTAGAAAGAACATTTAAAGTCAACATTTAAAAATGCACAAGAAAGGAATTGTTTGAAGGTGTCACAGTGATTTAACTATTCAGCCTCACTGTGTGTCTGTCAGTCATAAAATAGGCATTTTTTTATATCTCAAATAGGAAGACAATTATTTTACTGCAGTCCTCGGAGCTTGCTTTGAACTGTAACAGTATGTGAGTCACACCACCTGCATCAAGGCTGTTTTAATTAATGTCATTTATTTTCCCAATCTGTTACTCATGCATTGTGCTGTTTTTGTACCATTACCCTGTGCACTCTCAATCACTTTTTCTCTGTTACCAGTTAACCTCAGTCTCTGAGACATTTTTCTCACCAGCTTGAGGATTTTACGCCTCACCCAAAACTGATTACCTTTAATCTTTCTTTGTTATTTTTTGTTTTAGTGCGGTATGACAACATAATTATCCTAACCATGCAATGGGGTCAAATACTGATCACTCGTCACATTAGCAGCAAATAAAAACCTGGGTGTATTAACTCTGCTGTCATGGTTTTACACTCCTGACACAAACTGAACTCACACACACACGCACACACACACACACACACACACACACACACACACACACACACACACACACACACACACACACACACTCACACTCACACTCACACTCACACACAAAGGGCAGAGCAATTACCAAGTAAATGGCAAATTTAGCATGACACACAGGTCAATGCTTTCCACTGCTGCCTGTTAGCCCACTGTGTGTATGTTTACTAAATACTCATTGCGTGTATACAGGAAAAAATGTGTAACGCCACAAACTCGGTTTATTAATTTGATACTACTCTATATGTACCTTAACACACAGTTGTATGGGTAAAAGTTTGTATTTGAAAGGTCAATTTAAAAGAAGTCAATGGACAGCAACACAAGCTTTTCATGGTACTCTGTCAGTGCACTTACATTCATTGAGCAGTCATTTTTAGTACAGCTCACAGAAAGCTTTGGAAATTAAAACAAGAATCAAGCCAGATGAGAGCCAATCCAAACATACTCCTTTAAAACTCAAATCAACGGATGATACACAAATCATGAATATTTCATTTGTTCTTTATCACAGAAACTTTCACTGTGAAAACAACTAAGATCTTTCATTGGCAAAATATACGGCATTAACAGCTTCAAAGCGTTGACGCAGAATAACCCCACACCACCACAAACATTGTATGGTGCGTACAATGTCACAAAAAAAAGAAATCAGCTAATCAGCTGCTGACAGAAAAAAAGCTGTTGGAAAAAAAAAGTAGTGAGAATCAGTCTTACCTTTCTGCAGCAGAGGAGGCCCTTCTCTGACACATCACTGCCAACGAACTGCTTCCCGGCGCCATTTCCTGTTTGATCTCCCACGCGACGAGGTTGCTGGGTTTCACAGCCAGGAAGTTAATGCCTGACTGGAACCACACCCTTCAGGAAGGGATGAAGAAAAAAACAAAAGAGAGAGAAAAGAGAAGCGCGGTTAATCTAAGTTCACACATGCACATAATAAAAAAGAAAAGAAAGCTGAGTTTAGAGGAAATGTAGTAAAAATTGGATTTGTTTCACTTGGAACTCCCCCGGTTTCTCACTTATTCTCTTTAATCCCTGATACCTGCCATACTTTTTTGGATAAAATTTCTTTTAAAATTCATATACGCAGCATGGTGCTGCCTCCCACGGTATGTTTTGGCGGGCGAAGAAAAAGTAGTGACAGGAGAAGCTCTTATGAAAGTTAACATTTTAAGCAGAGTAAGTGCTGTGTGGAGGATGAATGGGATGCATGCTGAGCTGGAGCTTATATCTAATTCAGGGAATGTGACTGTGATGATGAGAAAGGCAACAATGAGCGGCTAATTTCTTAGGATTTGTTTATTGTTCTGTTCATTTTGATTTCTTCTTTGAAATTTTCCTCTTTCTTCCACAGTATTGTACACAAATATACTATACATGTCACACCCTACCTGTCCCTCACGTTTTGCAATCTCTCATCCTCTCCCTACTCCGTTTTTTCTTCTTCTCTCTCCATTTAGATTAAGGCCATTCATTTCTGCCTCCCCTTTTCCATCCAGTTTTTTTTTTAATCTGGATTATTTCTTCCTTAATTTTTCTTGGCTTGAACTCCCTATACTTCCATTTTTCTTTTGGTTTTCTATTAGATTTTAAGCCCCTTCCTTTCCTTCCCATCTTCCCTATCCTTCCCTTCCAGATGTCCTCCTTGTTTGTATTCCTCCTTCCCCACCATTCCCTTGTTGTTTTTCTCTGTCCTTTATTTTCCTTACCAGGTCTTCTCTTTCATCTCTTTTCCTCACCTCCTTCTAATGGTTTTCTTCTGTCTTTCATCCATCCCTCTGTGACTTCCCTCTTTCCTTCCTCCCTCCCTCTCTTCCTTCCCTATATACCTTACTTCATCCTTCCCTCTGCCTCTCAACCACCCTTTAATCTCAAGGCATCCTATGGTTAATCTCTTTATTTTCTTTCCCTCTCCCTCTTTCCCTCTCTCTTTCTCTAATCCGTCCCGGTGTGTTTTGTTCTATTCATCACCTTGACGAGACCCTCCCTCAATTTATTAACACACTTCGTAGGCACGCACACACATGCACACAACCTTGTTTACTCTTTTTTTCTCATTAACACACATACAATAGTCTCTGGCAAACAACGGATACAAACACAGACGCACTTTCTAATAAACTTTTTCCTCTACACAGAAGAGGGAAAAAAAACTGCCAATCCTCTTTGTCTTCTTTCTCATTACAGTATTACTTTCTTGCATTTGTCTCGCTTCATGCCTTGCCAAAAACTGCCAGCAAATATGCCATTCCCATTCTTTGACATGCTACATATGTTAATGAGTGTGTATGCATCTGTGTGTGTGCTGTACAGTAATCTAAACAAGATGCTTGTTGGTGTTTGGCGCAAAGGGAACAACTTTAAAACACTATTTTTTCTACTCTGAACTCATTTTTCTTGATTTATTATCAAGAAGGGAAAACTGTTCCCTGGTAGACCAGTGCTGTGTATGGTTTGTTTGCTACAGTTAGGAAAAATGTGTGTGTGTGTGTGTGTGTGTGTGTGTGTGTGTGTGTGTGTGTGTGTGTGTGTGTGTGTGTGTGTGTGTGTGTGTGTTTATAGGCGCTCAATAGGGGGTCTGTGCATGTCAGGGGAGGGCCTATATGCAATCACACAACAACTAAAAAAGGAAAGACCAGGAAAAAGCCCATTACTTACCACACCGCCATAGCTGTGACGTGTGGGAGGACAATGCAATGAGCAAAAGATTCTGTGCATGTGTAACCCCATGTAGCCTGCTTATTGGACCCAGGGTGGTGAGATGAATATTGGACCAGTATATAGGCTCAGCTAAATGTTAAATATCATTTAAAAAACACTACCTGCCATTGTTCTGCTTCCTCTGTTTCGTTCTCTCCATCCCTTTCTCTTTCTGTCTCCTCTATCTCCCTACCTCAACCTCTTCTCCACCTTTCTCCAATTCACTCCGAACTCATCTTCAACCCAGAATTTAAGATAATACACATCAAAATGAAATTTACAGACTGTGGTAACAAAAATATGTAGAGCAAAGCAATTTGGGAGGAGAAAAACAAACAGAAGATATAATGTGAATGACAGACCGACAGGGATGGAAAACAAACACGTATCGCCTGAACACCGGCTGAAAAACATTCACCCGAGAATTTTTCAGATGACAAGGTTGTGGCAAAGACAAATCATAAGTAAAACATACAAAAAAATAAAAAAAATAAAACCTCTCTAGCACTCCTCCATCAAAAATCCCAGACAGAACTCACATGTTTTATTCTTGTTAATGTATCAAATAATGCACTCTTTCAAATCTTAAAGGTCCCACGGCATGAAAATTTCACTTTATGAGGTTTTTTAACATTAATATGAGTTTCCCCAGCGTGCATATGGTCCCCCAGTGGCTAGAAATGGTGATAGGTGTAAACCGAGCCCTAAGTGTCCTGCTCTGCCTTTGAGAAAATGGAAGCTCAGATAGGCCGATCTGGAATAGTTACCTCCCCTTTCTCTGTTTTGCCCGCCCAGAGAATTTGTCCCGCACATGAGAAAGAGACATCATGTCTTTTAAACGAGCAAAGTGTCAGTTGGTCAAGGTCCCCTCCCCCCTCCTCAACAGCTACAGACTCAGAAATGGCAAATCCTAAGGAAAGCTCATTGTGGGACTGGCTCTAGTGACTGTAATTCTGCACCAAGGCTGAATTTCAGGAAAGATACTTTAGATGTGGTATTAGGGGACTACTAAGGTCTATATAAAAGCATTCAAAAAGTACCATGTGATGGGACCTTTAACATTCATACACAACACATTTAGAGATGCAGTCCCATAGTCCAACCAACTCAGAACCCAAAATGTTACAGGCTTAAAACTGGCAAACCCACATTCGCCCAAAGCCCGCACTATTACAGAAAATAAAGGCCTGTTATCAAACTGTAAGAAAAATTATGATTTACATTCTACTGTCTTGTTATTATTAAAACAGTTTACATAAGAATGCCATAATATTTTGAAACTGCACTATATACTGCACTTTTGCAAGAAAACATGGAGCCACTTGCTATGTTGTTACATTGCTGGTTGTGTCTAAAGGCAATTTGTGTTGCACAGTTGATAAAGTGCCTTGGAAATGAACAGCGAGGTTCCAGACTAATACTCGAATTAGTCTTACGATGCCAGGCTATGTAAATATGTCAACAAGAGTAGTGACTTATTTCCTTGATCTTGCCTAAATATTAAAAAAGAGTTGTTATTTCACAAAAAAGATAGTTATTACCAAATGGAAATAATATTTTGGCATTCTGGAAATAATCCAAGATCCCTGTAAATTCAGCATAAGTTACAGCCACTTCAGTCCACTTTGAATTCACAGCGGAATGAGGCTTTCAATCACTACTCTGTCTACGGCTTTTAGGGGTTTGTCAGTTAACCCCTGAAATTCAGAAATTATGTTTCAGGGAAAAAGTAGATTGATTTTGCTTTTCTGGATAATGAACACACACACAATATCATATGTAAGAAAACACAGCGACACTGTTGTCCCATGGTGCATCTGTCAGGACTTTTGGTGTGCATGTGTGCATGTCTGTCAACAAGCAGGATGATGGACAAGGCTGCATCCCTAAGCTGCTTCTGTCAGGTCTGTGTACTGCAACAGAGCCTGAGTGTCTGTGTGTCTTTCTTTCTTGGGCGGCCTGTTTTTTTTTTTAGGTAATCCGGGAAGACAAGCAAAACTTGTGCTCTCTCCTCGTTCTGTATGTATCACATATTGTTATGATGCTGCTCTGTCTTGTAACATTCTGTGTGATAAGCCTCAACATATATTTATAGGTATCAGTTGTCACTATGTAATTTTCTTCTGAAATTAAATAAGTACCTCATTTACATACCAAATCTATGATGTTGTCAATGCAAGAACAATTTTAGTGTAATACACTTAAAACTTTATTTACAGCATAAACATTGAATGGCTATTTATTCCTCTCTTGTTCCCTGGGTGACACTCATACATTACACACATTCACAGTCTGCTCCTGTTGGCCATTGAGTAGCTCACAGAGCATTACAATTGATTTTCTTTTCCTTTATTTCTGGAGCAGTGCCTTGTTTATAGGCACTTCAACTAGTTTTTACAAATGGAGGGAAATAGCAATATGGCATTATGCCAAAAAGCTACACTGTGAATAAAGTATCCCTCTGCTCTTTTAAATCACAATTGTAAGTTTAAATGTTGAATGTGTTTCTCTCATTGTAATAATGTCTCTTGTTCGTTCTTTCTTTTTGAGTAATTTTGGATATGCCCCACAGGGTCTCTTTACCTCACTTATGCAGATTGTACCTCTGCTCTGCTCTTTTTCTCTGACATATTTTTAAAAATTCAGGTTTTGGTCCTTCTGTAGCTGCTGTGTGATTATCGTATGAGACACCTTTCCAGTTGTGGTAGAGGTATCATGAATTCACGGAAAATAGCCAAACTCCAGTGCCTCTTTTTATTTGTATTGTAAGTTTACTAAATACATAGTTAACCCATATGTTTTATTTACCTTATTTTACCAAAAAGGCAAAACTAGACAACAGTTGAATGAAGAGGAGGAATGAGGTGAATGTGAATGAAGCCATGCATATTTATAGCTTAGCCTTTACACACAGGACTAGAAGCCCAGGGAAGCAAGCAATATGCGAGAAAAGGATAACAGATTGTTCTGCTAAAAAGGAGAATCACTTAAGTCCAATTAATTCCCTTTACATCTAACCCTATCCCTTAAATAATCTTTCCACAGCCTCACCTGGTTTAAAATCATCAGTCATCCAATGCTAGAGGAAAAGGAACACACTTAAAATGTATCAGTGATTGTACCCCTGTCAGGAAGTTTATATCAAGATATAAAGACTAAAATCTGCCTCTTGTTTGTACGCTCGCACGCACGCACGCACACACGCACGCACGCACGCACGCACGCACGCAAACAAACTCTCTCTTACACAGGAGCACAATCATCACTGACACAAGGTCATGCAGACCTGTGAGTCACATGTATGACAGTGTGTGTGTGTTAGAGTGATAACTCTGGTTTCCTTGAGGAGCATCAGATGACAGAAGGATAGATTTACACTCAGCAGTGCGAAAGAAGGAGAGAGAGGCAGAGGGGGAGAGAGAGGCAGAGGAGAGGAAGTGGAGAGAGATAAGAGAGTGATTGACAGGTAAATCGGAAAAGGGGAGATAGGGAAGGCAGGGTGAGAAAGAAATAAAAGGAGTGGAACCACAACCTAGAGACTGATAGTTCAATACACACCTACTTACTTAGATCTACCTTAGCTGGAAAACATCACCGTCGTTAGAACCAGATGAACATTTCTGCAGCACAGCTCCCGAGGTGCTGACAGGACAGCAGGCTGACAATTTGTTATATAGACTAATACATATTTTGTATATGGTTCAACAAGAAAGCTCAATGCGAAACTAGCGTTTTGATTGATCACTATAAATACAGCTCAGATGGTCACAACTTATGAAAAGTAGGAGGTTTCTGCTATTTGAATGGCAGCTATCAAAGCTTCATTACACACGTAACAAAAGAAGTTGACAATCATTCACTGACAATCCACACCAACAGCGCTTTGCTGGAATTGCTGGAGTATTTTAGATCTAATAGCATCTCAGCTATCCATTTCATGGAACATATATGCCTCTGTTTGTACAAATCCACATGGACTCCAAGACACACCCATGCTATCAAAATATATACTCCCAACGCAACTACACTTTTTTGATGTGATATTACATCTAAAACACTCCACATATTTTGGCAATGTTCTGGCCTATATTTTCAATTTACGTACTGCTTAATTCATTACACTCACTACATCTTTGCACACATTATTTAACTAGTAGCAAGCAAGCAGACTTAAATAAGCTTTTTTAAGTGATTTGCAGCATGAAGAAACTATAGATGAATCATAAATGTATGTTGTGGGTGCTTACAGTGGCTTCCATTCTGTTCCATTCCGTTCTTCTGAGTTTCACTTAATGTAGTATATTCTGTGAAACTCATTGTCTCTGTAAGTGCCCGGTGTAAGGTAAATCTATAGACTCCGTGGAACCTCCCATGATAGCATAAGGCCTTATTTCTTGAAAAGCCTTTGTTTAGAACCTGTGGGCTTTAATAGGCTAAAAACTGACCTGATCTCTTCAAGAAAAACACAATTCAAAAGGGGAAAGTAAATCTACCAGTGCTTTGAATGTGTTATTCCAACAAGCATCAAGTTAGTAAACAATGTTTCAGGATTTAAAAAGTAGATCTAACGCCCTTAAGGTTTATGTATTTTTGTGATGATCTTATTCTTTTTTTTGTGAGTCATTCTGTAACAGATTAGGAGTAACATTTTCAAGTTCAATTTGTAGGCTCTTTACTTATATCAGTGTCATGTTTGTGACCAAATTTCCCATACAGGTCTCAAAGAGGATGTTACTGCTACTTCACCTTCATGTTCCCTTGAATCAGTCTGGGTGTTTTTTTTCTCACTTTTCACCTGTTCCACAATCTGCTTTTGGAAGAAACTGCCACTCTTGTTGGTTTCTCAGTTATGGTCTGGGTCCAAACTAAAATGATGAACTTAAGGACTAATGCAACACCTTTTTGCGCAAACATTTTTTGCATTTCTACAGTCCAAAAATCTAATCTGTGTCGTCTTGATGCAGGTTAAGTTTCTGTGTTCCTAAAAAGCTGCTGTTGTTAAAGAAAAACTACTGTCTCCAAAGTGTTGCTTTTTTACCACCAATAAAACCAATTTCTAGATTGGTCTATTTGTTAAGCAAATCTACCAACGTTCTCTTAAAGTATTCAATGGTTGTCAAAGGCACAGGCATTAAGGGCCCAGTGTCGCAGTCACTCTCCCATGATCTGAATTCATCTTTCATTTAACCTTACTTCTCTCCATCTATCAGCTTCGAAATACAAAGTAGGGACCTCTGGTATGAATGTCAATGCAAGTATATACATATTAAACTATAGTTCCCTGAAATCCCCTTTTCCTCTCTTGTGAGCTTGTTCTTTCTTTCCTAATACTATTATTCCAGGTTTACAGTGATCCATAGCTCTAAGCTTTGTGCTCAAGACTGTCTTGTTCGATTCAAGGAATTTAAGTTTATTCTACAGTTGCACTTATTGCCTCGCCATTCTGGATAAAAGTGTCAGCTAAATGCCTAAAACGACAGTGTAAAACCAAAGACCTTCTTCTCAAAACAAAAGAGCAGACCCACCATATGCTATGTGTCAGAAAATGCTGCTCCATGTACAGCAGCAGATGTGTCTAAGAGACAAAAGTAAAGAAGACATATTGTTTGTCTAAAGTTGTTGTTGGAACAGATGTTTTTTGGGGGAAAACAGGTTTGAAGGATACTGCAGAAGTCCAGTGTATCCAGCTTGCAAAATGAACCAGCATGTCCAACAAAGTAAAAGCAAGTAAAACAGTGAAGGGCCAAATTGTGATAATACAGTGCTATTACTCTGATCAGTACAAGACCGGACCATCCTCATCCAGAAAACGGCTGTTGGTGCTGATGGCAGCAACCTGTAATTTTCAGAGCTTGTAATTATGGGAAAGCATAATGCTTTGATTTATGTTTTTATTACTTTAATTAAGTGGGTTTATTGTTTTATATTTATTTAATTTAGTTTAATTTCGGCAACCTGTGTGTGCTTTGATGCTTTTGCCTTTTTTCCCATTTGTTGACCTGCTGCTACTGACATGTTGGTTTCTTTTTGTCTTTTTGTTTTTTAAATGACTGGTTGACTGAAAAATTAAATTACCCTTTAGGGATGAATAAAGTTGTTTGAATTGAATTGAACTGTATAGGTCAATTTTGCATGCAGCTCATAACGACCCAACATGTATTTCTGCACCAAAATGATTTATTATTTTATTATTTACGCTTTGTGTGCATCACGTAAACCTGCAGTTTCAGGGGTAGGTCCCTACCCAGTCCTCCCAGTACCTGCGTATTTGCTTTTAGCTACGTGTTCATTGGGTCCCGGGACACCAGCCTGATCCTCCATTTCAACAATGAATGAATGAATGAAAAATATCAATGCATATTTATCGAACTTTGCACCTGGCCACCTATGTAGCAGCTGACAGGAACTAGCTGCAGGACGACTTCATCATCATGACCAGTTTTTAATGTTCTATCAGACTATAACTACGCAAGAGTCTGCTCTTGAGACTTTGCTCTAATTTTTTGGACAATTATGGCAGGATTCGGGATTTGAGACAACTGCTTGGATTTCAGGACTGTCCCGAATTTTTTGGGATGTCTGGTCACCCTATGTACAGCAGCACACAAACATGCAAAAGATTAAAAATAAAAATATTACAATGTGAAATAGTATCATGATATAATCAGCTTGCACGCTTTCACTTCACGCACAAACAAATCAGATTCTTCTCCTGAAAATCTCTCCTTCCTGTTTAGTAAATCTGCCATCAATGTGCAGTGTGCCAAGGTACAAAGTGCCTGGCTTTTAAAGGAAAAGGGAGATGACACTCTGATTGGTTTATTGCATGTTACGCCCAAAACACACCTATGGTTAATGAAGACACTTAGTACAACCCCTTTGAACAATGCGCCCAGCGCATGGACCTTTTTTATGTCGTCAAACTAGCAAAAGTGGATTTGTACACGCCCTAAACGCACCTGCACCATGCTCTTTACGCTGTTCGCTTAGATAATTAAAATAGGGCTCTTCATCTCATATTGATGGGATTACAGTAAACGGAAACATACTTCCCATGAAAGATATTCATTCTAAAAATAGGGTGCCAAGATTGCCAATAGTTTAAATCATGACCCCTTATTGATAATCTAAGACTTAAAGAAACAGAACTAGGAACAATAAGGAAAATGGCAGCATAGAGGTGGAGACAGATGTTCAACAAAATTCAACACATCACGTGCAAATTTCTCAACACATTCTGAAGAAGCTGCCATCATTGGACATGATTGGCATTTATATGAGTCAAACTGTCAAATCAATAAGATGTTGTTTTCTGCTTTTCCTGCTGTTTGAGAGGCAGAGGCAAAACAATCTGTTGTTGTGATCGAAACACTCTGAAGAGACATGGTTGCTTTTCTACAAGTGACGAGCTGTCAACAAATTGAAAAGTCGAGAAAATGATTTTTCTTTGCAAACAGATTCTTAACAAGTTGCAAAGTTGGTGCTATAACAAAGTTCTCAACCTGAGATGAATAATTCTTGGCTAAATCAAAGCTGTGATGATGACAGTGTTAAAAGGCTGGTACAATGTGTACTTTTTAAAACAGATAAAATAACAAAAGAGAAGTCAGCTGAATTAGACTACTAAAGACTAAAGAATACTTGATAATGATACCTTCTTTTTGAGTTCATGTAGCTGATTGATCATGGGAGCAGGTTGTTTTTTTTTACAGAATTTTTGTATTCCTTATAATGTCTTGACATTATTGTTATTTAGGAGTCACAGTTTAGTGCTTCACTAACACCTTAAATGTATGTACTATTTTGATGTAGGAGTGATGGACAGATTGGAAGGCAAGAGTTTTGAAATTTTAGAATGAACAGGTGGGGTTGTTTTTTAAGACATGATGAGACAGATGGGGAGCTGTAAGTTTGGAAAGTCATAACAAACTGTTGTTAAACATTTGAAGGAAGGATGTAAAAGAGCCCCGTATTGTTGGTCACAGGTCAAATGTGTCTCACTGTGAGAACATCTGTTGTATCATGTTACCCAGAATCTTTTCCTCTGTATTTTTACTTTAGATTTCTCTCCCTTTCTCACCTTTTCCTTTTATTCATTTTTTCCTTCTTCTTTTGTTGTCGTTTCATCCTGTCTTTCTTTTTTTGTCCTTCTGCCCACTCTCATGTTGACACTATGTTGTTCTAGCTCTATTTTATTTAAAGCTGTCTATCACTATCTTTATTTCTTCCAGAACTATTCTTTGTCACCTTTAACACAAAACAATATCACAGGAAAAAAGAAAACATTCCTAAGGAGCCTCTGTCAGTATGCAGCAGCACTAACCACAACTGATTGTCTTTAAAATACACTACACAACTTTTGTATTCCGTTACCTTGGTCGAAATTTTCCTCACTAAAATGGCTTTTTTTGTGTGTTCATAGCCATAAATACAGATCTGTTTATGCTCTAGCAAGGACATCTAGAGGCATGGTGAATTAAAATTCATGTTTGTGTGGAACAAAGGTGAAAGAGCATGACGCCACAAACATTCTTAGGAAGGTCATGTAGCATGGTAGTGTGTGAATTTGACACACAAGACCCCAGTTTGTTTTACATTTCCAATCAACAGTCCATTACAGTCTTCTTTTACCCATAACATCGATCTCTCCCTAACCTTAATAAAGTATTTTTGCAACTAAACCACACCAAACCTTAACCATAAAGGTAACAGATTAGCAAATGCTCATTTATTGTACATATTTTTTGGAAGGCAGACCACAAAAACTCCCATAAATAATTTCCTTTTGGAAGAAAATAAGTGCATTTCCATAAACCAGTTTTTTGTTGTTGCCTTTTTTCAATGTGCACCTAAAACACAAAAATATGTCGGAAATCTGTAAATAAGTCTTTTAGCTAGCTGAGGTAAAAAGTGGGTGTATCAATTAAAGGAAAGGTTGAATAGAAACAGGCTTAATAAATAAATCCCGACATACTGTGCATTAATGAAAAATTTAGTCAGTATCTCAATCCAACAGCCAAACTAAAGACATAAACACCTGATGTCCATCCCCTGAGAGTCAAACCTGGCTAAGTGGGCCTACTGTATGTGACACCTACATGAATGTTTAACATTTTATTTTCAGGTTGCATCTTTAATTTTGTCAGACAAAAAGAGCTTTTCTAATTAGGAATGAGTGAGCACTCTCCAACCACATAATCACACACACACACACACACACACACACACACACACACACACACACACACACACACACACACACACACACACACACACAGCTGTCTCTATGGCTGACTCTCTCTCCCTGAGCAGCTCGCTCCACAGTTATATAAGTTTACTGCAAAATGACTATTGTGTAATAATGATGAAAGCCGCTGGAAAACAGGGATGTGTGTGTGTGTGTGTGTGTGTGCTTGTTTATGGGTTAGGGGTTGTGTGTTTGATGCAGTGTACAGTACACAGCATGCCTCTTCGTTCAATGTACTGTAACATTTATACATGCCTATGTGCACATTTGTTGGCCCTGCTTGTGTGCTAATTATGCATGAGTAAAGAAAAAGCCATCAGTTGCCTTCTGCTCTAGACCTGGTCTTTGTTTTGCACTGCTGAACAGGCCTCAGCACCACCAGCCCTGCAGGGGTAGCCATTATAGAAGCCCGTACTCATGCATCCATCTTACATCTGTCCTGCATTCTAAAGAGGATCTTAAAAGACCATAATCTGCAGGACTTTGATTGTCAGTAAAAATGGCATTCATCTCGCCAGCTGTTGGGACTTTCTAGAACAAATTTTTGGACTGATAATTTATGCTTTTGTTTTTCTACAATCCGAGGACATGCAGGTGAGATAACTCAGAATCACTGAGTACGTTTACATGCACAATGTAATGCACAAATATTCCACTATTATTCTGAATATGACAATATTATGAATTTGATACAGGTCAATAAGGCCTTTTTCCAAATATAGCATTTTCAGATTAAGGCGTGGGAGATTCTGAGACATGAGACATTCTTTGGACATGTATACAGCACATTTGGAATATGCGTCTTAATCTGGGTTTTTACCGCAGTTTATGCCCAGTTGTGGGCCTCTTGCCTGTTTATGGCTTATGGTCAGCTCTGTGCGTTGCTATGGTTGCTGTAAACAAAGCAACCAGCCAACAGTTTGCAAGGCTGCAGACCCGATAAGAAGGAGAAACACAGCAACATTATCAAAGACTTCATCAGGTTTTATATAATTGCACACATCGCTACGCCAACCTTTTCAAGAAGCTGGATGAAGGAAGAAGGACGCTGTGTTCACACGATTCAACATGTTTTCCACCTCTGGTAAATGTATTTTGCATGGCTATATGTAAATGGAAATATTAGTGGAATATTTACTTTCATTTGCCACGTAAAAGCTCAATCAAAATACTGTCTATTTTGGAATAAGGGCAAAAAACGGAATATTATGTGTATGTAAACGTAGTCACTGCCTATGTGTGTTAGCTCTTCAATAGTTTGGAATCCAATTCCCCCAGTGCATTGTGGCATTGGTCCCATCCTCCCATGACGTTTCTTGAGAATAAGGGGGTGTAGAAATGAAAGAATAGATAAATGGATAGATGGATCTACAATACTTTGGAGCAAATCTCATGTGAAGTTGTTAATGGAGTATATTAAAAGGTTAAAAAAACATTGTAAATTGAGTTTGAATCCACAATACATTTATAGTGTGTAACTTATTTTAAAGATTAGATGTGGTCTGCATAGGACTGCCATGAAAATGGGAAATCAGCAGGAGCTGATTATTAACAAATCATCACGCTTTGTCAGACCTACATTAGTGCTGCAGGTAGTCATTCATTCTTTCTGAAATGTTTTACAGCTGTCACACAAATCACAAATCACCATTGTAATACAGCACTAAGACCAAGCTGTTATTGACTCTCTCTTTGTAATCTTATTCTTTCCTCTTGTTGGATGTAGACAAAGTGCAGCAGTCCAGCTTGCATGCAGCAAAGCGTGGGACTTTTACAACTGCTACCTTTGTACACAGTTTTAAGCAGGACAATGATAATGTAATCAGCACAGCTTGATGTTTAGTTAGCCTACTGGATCCATTTCAAATAAAAACCCTCACACATGGAATCAAACCGCCTACTCTACTTCCCACCACACATGGGATTAGAACGACATATTTCTCTGTAAACAAAGACAGACAATGATTGTGGGTTGTTGGCTGTGGTAGTAGCTTCAAGCTAGTCCTCTGGGTTGAAGTCCCAGATTAGCAGTATACCATTACTCCACCACAGATCACTTTCAGTAGGCACAGTCTAAAATGCGGAGAACTAGATCAAATTTGACCAGAATGAAAGGAAATTCCTTGCAACTTACATTGTACTTCAATGCTACATAGTTAATATGTTTAGGGTTGTTTGTATGTGTTGTTTGTGTTGTACTGATGACGGTGAAACAGATACCTTTATATTGTTTCTGTTTATGATAAACTTGTGAGAATACTTTCTTAAAGGCAGGGTTGGTAATGTTGTAAAGGTAGCAAGATTTGAAAGTAGCAACTCCTCAGAGCAGCGTCTAACCCCTCCCCCAACCTCAGGGCTCCAACCCACACTGACGAGCATGAGCACCGTTGCTTCAAAACAGGGCAGAGAAAAAGCCGCAATTTTACTACACGTATCATTCATCAGTAAGCAAACACCGAATATTATCATACCAAATATTTAAAACAAACATGACTACTGTGAGCAATGCAGCGCCGACACAGATTGAGCTCAGGCTTGTGCACAGGATGGGTAGAGTACGTGCTGTGGAGCAAGGAGGCATTTTATTGGTTCTTTCCGAGCGGACGGCGATGCAGTAATTGGTGGGTTTTTTAAAGGATTCATGCACCTGTAGATAACACATCTTTTTTGCTCCTTTTTCAGAGCCCATAAGTAATTAATTGCGGTTGGGGTGTAAAGACCATTTCAAACATAAAATTATATATATATATATATATATATATATATATATATATATATATATATATATATATATATAATTATAAGTGTATATTGGAAATAGTTACCAACCCTGTTACTAAAGATTAGATGGTGGTGTGGTTCTTTGCATGGACTGAATGGGAGAGTCTGGGTGTGGCCTAACCATGGGTTGGCAACAAGACCATCACGGCCCCAGTCTGCTGCTACTGTGACAGAATGTTTGCAAATGCCTCAACGAAAGGACTGACTGACTCTTGTTGCAAAGAAATATTCATAGTTGCAAACATGTAGGCATACTTTCTTTATGTCAGCACATCTGATATATATTAATCAGTCAAATCTTTACTTGCATATCAGAACCAAACATTACAGCATGATTCAATACGGCCACCTAGCAGGCACAGTATACTCTGCAGAGTGAATGAAGTTTTTGATATTGCGCCGCCATGCTTTGATGGTGATAGCAGGCATGCCAGTATTAAAGTGAATTAGTGATGAATCACCCTCATGCATGAATTATACATCAATAATAGCCCAACTTTATGCTCCATGATGATGAAGACACAAACATTTTATATGCATGCATATTGTCAATATTTTAGAGACCCCCAAAATGTCCAAAATCATATTTTTAGGGGAGCTCATGTCTTATTAAGAGTAGTCAAGCGCCCGTGGCTCCCCTGTAGTTTGTGCCCTTTTAGTAGGATCCAAATAATTACTTTGAACAGTGGCGATTGCTTCTTTTTCAAAGAGGGGAAACTCATTTTCATCCTAAACATTCCATCATAAATATTATCCATTTATTTATAATATTATAATAATATATATTATATAATAATAATATAAAAATTTATTTTGAGAATAATTTATTATGTCGGTGAGATGGTTTCATCAAGAGGCATGGCAAAGGAATGTGGTGTACGATTGTATGAATGTATTCCGAAAATTGGCTAGCAATTTTGCCAAACAAATATCAAGAAATACTGTAGGTTGCAGCAGTTCGTCTTTCAACAACACTTGTAAAATCCGCGAAAGAACAACTGAGTACATAGCTTTGGTGACTTTTTATAGAACAAAATTGCTGAAAATCTATGGAAATGCAGACTTTCGACAGACCATCCAATGATCACACAGAAGCCCAGCATCCAGACCATCACACTTCTTCCTTGACTCCCAGAGACGCTGAGTGTCCATGGGCGGGACATAATCGCAGCATTTATCCAATGACCATCTAGTTTCGAAGCGCTTTAAAAAAACTGGAAAGTGGAAGTGACGCTACGGGAATCGGAAATCGAGTCAGCAGATTCTGAACGAACTCGTCTTCGAGATGAACGTGTTCTAACGTGTTCTAGTGATTTTTTTTTAACATTTTAGGAGAAGCTGAGCTTCCCTTGCAGTCTTAAAGAAATCGCCATTGACTTTGAAACATGATAACCGGTTGAAATCAGTATTTTTACTTTTTTTGTTTTTGCCATTTTCCGCACATAGATTTGCATGAATATATGAGATGTGAGATCAACACCTTGCTGGTGTTAATGCAGAACAGCAGGTATGGTCAGCTTAAATTAATGTTGTCACAATGGATTCTAATATAGTATATACTTTTTGATAAAATGTTACCAGATATTATTTTTATATTTTTTTGCATGCTAACAACATAATTTTTTTAAGATGATTTTTTGGGGAATTTTAAGGCCTTTATTTGACAGGACAGCTGAGGACATGATAGGGAAGAAAGAGGAGGCATTACATGCAGCAAAGGGCCGCAGATCGGAGTAGAACCCGGACCCACTGCATCAAGGAGTAAACCTCAATGTAAACCCGCTCTACCAACCGAGCTATCCGGCCTCTCATGATTTCTTTTTTCAAAAAAGTTGTTTCTCCCTTGTAACATAGATTTCTTGATACATCAGCCTGTCATTGAAACATAAAACTACCAACTAGGCTTGTGCCGCTATTATTAAGACAAACTTTAGGGAGTCATATACACTGATAATGAACAAGAGACTCATTTTTTGTGGAAAAAGAGCTAACACCAGCGAGAATATTATGACAATATAGGCCTCATGCAGCTGAGAAGTGCTTACTCAAGAGTGCAATAAAGCTCCATTCAGCTCATTTGGATGAAAAGAAAATGTAAGAGTCCAAGACTTCAGCCGTTCATTTATTAATAAAGTGGTTTTAATTTAGTTTTATGTTATTTGGTGGCTTCAACACTTTTTGTGGTGTGTCAGTATGTATGTGTGTGTGTGTGTGTGTGTGTGTGTGTGTTATTTCATTGGTATTTATCAACTAAAGCATTCCATTGGAGTTCAAATCTCTCACAAACATACATCTATTGTGACTGGCTCAATTGCACTTACACATTTAAATAGAGAAATATCAGCACAACAAGAAAACCACAGGTCTTAGTGAACTCCAACAATGGTAACAACGGTCCAATTTGGGAAACAAAACAAACAAAACCCGTAAACAACAAATTTGATAAACAACCACAGCTGAGAGGAGAAATTCAACGATAAGAGGACACATACTGGAGTCTGAGGTGCATCTACTACAACAACAACAACAACACATGTCATATCAGTTTGTCCTTAGAGAAATATGCTGTCAGGCATCACACACACACACACACACACACACATGTACACAACACACGTACAAACGACACATACACACGTACACTAACAGGTGAAGTAGATGTAGGAGCTTAGGCTACATATGAAATTGTATTGGTCTCAGTTGGTCTGTGAGCTCTGTGAGTCTGTGGAACAGAATTCCAGAAATCTAAAAACTTAAATTGAGCAGTACGTATAAGTAAAAATCAATTTTTGGAACTTTTGTCCATTACTATTGCTACTACTCTGTGATGGCCAAGAAAAATAGAGGTACAGGTAGTGAAACAGACAATCTTACAGGTGTTCAGTGGCTCATCAAAATTCCATTTGCCTCTAAGCAGATTGCAGGGTAAGTGATACTGTTTCGGCTCTATCTAAGAACAGTCAATTGAAAACTCTCAACCTTCACAAAAACACTAAGTGAAGAAAACGTGAGAGGAGCCTGAGTATGCAGATTTCAGTATGCTAATGTTGTACTGATAATCTTAAGCAGAGTTAAAAGGTTAAAACAGTCACCTGCTGGGGGAGAGATGCTGCACCTCGGGGTTCCATTACTGTCATCGCAATTAATGGCCTCAGCAGAGGCACACTTTAAAAACGCTTCAATCCTCTTCTTTCTTCTGTGCTTCAAATACATGCACTCAACAAACGTGGAATCACGCTTATGCACACACACACACACACACACACACACACACACACACACACACACATACACACACAAAGCACTACCTGGCATGTGACATCTGTGATTGTGCTTTTCATAACGGCTTCTTCACATGTGTGTATTTTCTTGTGTGTCATTCAGGCATTTGAAAGAGAGAAAAAAAGAACACTGGAGGCTGAGAAAAGAATAGCATCAATGGTGAGGTAAAGATAGGAAAAGATCACCATGAGGAATGACAATGAGATGCAAAACCACATGGAAAAAATCAGGGCTCAAAAACCAGGAGCAGAAAAGACCTTCAAGTCACTGCATGTGTGTAAACAGATGTGATGTGATGATTACATTCAATTTACAGTTTTGAAGGTTATAAAAGTGCATTTCAGATTGTATTCTAATTGTTTGAATCATGTCAAACCTGTGTTGCTAGACTCTATTCTTCAAATATACAGTATATCAGGGTCCAAAATCATCAATCAATCAAAGTTGCAATTTGGGCGTTTGAGAGACAACAGCTTTACTCCAGGATTTAAAATGTGCTGTGTCCATTTTTTTCTACAGGTCTAATACCAGATCCCTTATTGTATGCATAGAAACAACTCTGACAGAAATGTGGCCTTGATTTTGAGAAACACTAAACACAGAATTGGTGGTGACGGGCACACAAACTATATCATGCATTGACAAAGCAGAGAAAATAATAATAATTGTATATAGACACAGATGGAAAAGGAAGATGTCAGGAGTCTGATAAAGCAGACAAGGCACCAAATTAAGAAAAGCAACATGCTGTGTGACACAATGGATGGAATTATAGGGAAGGGAAGACAGAAGAAGACAGGGAAAGGACAGGGAGAGGAGGAGTGACAGAGAGATGAATTAAGAGAGAAAAGGAAACGACAGGACAGCCACGATGACCTTTCAGAGCTGAAGAGAAATGGATAAACAAATACAAATCACAGTCTTGGTGTGTATTCTACTGCGTGAGTTTTACTTAGTGTGCGCCTCTGCCTCTGTGTGTGTGTGTTTTTGTGTGTGTGTGTTTGACAGACATCTCTGTCCTGTCCTGTCTGTCTTTGGTCCAGGTGCTGCAGTGTGATAACAGCTCCGCCTCTCCACTCCTCCCTCCTGACCTGACTAAGTCTACTAATTCAACGTGCCACAGACGGAAAGCTTGTTTCTGCTCCGAGAGTCAGCTTTTTGGAACTCGTTCAACAAAAACATCCAGTGTAGACTTTAAGGAGCTCATTCAGTGGGCTCTCTGAATTTATTTGCCACGGCTGACTCATCTACACCGCAATATGGAGTTAACATCAAAATGACAAAGAGGTGGTGGAAGCCTAATGGTGAGTGAGCTGAGCTCCTGGCCAGAGGGTCACATGCGCTTGATGACTCTGTGGAGGGACATCTGGGCAGAGGAAAGTGAGTGAAACTAAGTGAAACAAGTCTCTTCTCCTTAACGGAGATGCTGAGGCACCAGGTCTGCCAGCTGCAAAGTAGCAGAGGACTAATGTTGTAGCTCCCAGGTGTGAATTTTTGAAAGTAAATAAGTGGGAAAAAAGAGTACTGCTAAAGTATGTGCTCAGCATTTTTACTGAATAAAGTTGAAAAAACATGTATTTGTGGCAAACAAACAGTGTCAGCGTCTGATCCAAGGTCTAAAAATGGCAAGAGCTCGGCAAACTTTAAACCAAGGCCAATCTCATGTACTATAAATAAAACAAATGTGTCTCATATGCCAATTATAACTGTCCACTTTTATCTTTGTGAATTTCAGTTTGACTGGCTGGACTAAAGATAGGACTTGAGGACTTGTTGTAACTTTACCACTAGGATGAAGTTAAATTCTAGCAAAGCGTCAGAGATGGAAACATTTTTTGTCAAATCTTTTGGGTCTATAGGAAGAAGAATTGAACTTGGAAAATACCTCAGCTTTATGCCCTTTCCTGTCACTCACAACCACTTAATTAAAAAGAAAAGCCAATGCCAAAATTCTTCACCAGGTATTTTATGTCAAGTAAAACCAAAAATGAATGCTTAATATTTTCTTAATTTTTTTTTTATTTGTCAGGGACAATAGGGATTGTTAAATCCAAAATGCAACCAATGCATTGTATGTGGAACTTCTTGTCGTATGCTAAATTGCTGTCTTGGTCCCTGATTAGGCTTTTAGAAATGACACACATGGTGAAACTGATATTGTTATGATTATATGGAATTGTAAATAGACTGCGCTTATATAGTACTTTTATCCAAAGCACTTTACAATTTGCCTTTCATTCACACCCTCTCACACTGATGTTGGCAGAGCTACTATGCAACGTGGCTCAACCAGAGACGGTTGGCATTGAATTACACCCAGCGCGAGACCCCCATCACAAAAAACAATACACACATTTGCAGAATTAGTATATATATTGTGTATATTAATTTTAGGTTCTGATAATTTATATGTCATGTTGGAGGTGGAGATTGTACACCATAAAAAGTGTATTTCCGGTTTTAATTACAATAGCAATTAATAAAATTAAAGGATTCTCTTTGTTCTAATGAAGGATTCATGCAATTAAGAAATATGATTTTCTCTTTCACTTATGTTGTTATAATGAAAAATATTTAAATATAGAAATGTGCCAAAAATATATACAATCAGATATGTAAAAAATTTAACAAGAGCAAAAAGCAACAATAATATAAAAGATTAAGAATAATATGCAAATAAAATAAGAATAAATATTCTAAATAGCACAAATCCTTCATCACACAAATGTGAAAACACACTAAAGAGAATCTAATTATAACACCACTGCACTAAGAACAGAAAACACAAACTAAAAGTAAAACCTGACCTTTCTGGCCTTCCTTAATGCAAAAGCATCAATGATATCATCGTATGAAATCCGCTCGCCTATTGAGTGATTGATACTGAGGAAAACGTCAGACTTGATCCACTTTAGTTTTGAAGAGCTCCTCTCTGCTAAACACTCTGCTGCAGTATCAGCATTGCATTGAACTTGTGACAACTTAGACTATAGACGTACTTCTTTTAGTTTACTATGCATTCTCACCCTGCCCTTTCTTTTTCTTCTGGAAGCGTGCTTTCAGACATTTCCTGTCATAACCTTTCCTAGGAATCCTGTTTCCCCGGGATTAAACCCTAATCGGTAACTATGCCCGGCAACCCGTTCGACCCATAGGTGAACTGTACCCTGCTCCCCCCTCCCCTTTTCCCTTCTCACACAGCTTATCTGGTCACGGTACCTTCTCAGCAAGCAGGGGTGCCAATTTGCCAATTCCCCACATGGTTAAAATGATAGATAATGCAGTAGAAAGCCGCTATAAAGTTTTTTTTTTTAAGTGCTTGTGCTGCCCCAATGTGTCATGAAAAAATGCAGCTGCCTGCTTAGCCCGTGCCAAAATATGATACTGGGCTCAACCATTGTGAGCAATCAGAGTTCTGTGTTTTGTTGAGGACACTTCAAAATGTGGACAAAAGAAGCTGGGGATCACACCACCAACCCTGCCATTAGCGAATAACCATTGCTACTACCGGAGCGTCAGTCACTCATGATAGAGGTGAGTTTAACTGCAGTTGGTTGAACTGCTTTGGAATATACAGTTAATGTGCTGGTCGACATTGGAGATTATGTGCAGGTGCCTGCATGATTCAACAGAGATATACAAATCCAAAAGCCACTGAGAGCCTTAACTGATTGTTCACAAACTGCATGTCAAACTGCCACAACAACCTATCTCCTATCTGTTCTGTTCCCCGCTTCAGTTAGTGGTCTTCAATCAGCAGCGCAAACTCACCAACTCCCCTCCCCACCCCCCATTTTGTCATGATGGATAGAGCCTGGTCTTATCCTCCTCTTCTTCTTCCCTGTCCCCTGTCAATAGCAGAGATCTCTGGTGAGAATAGGTGGGAAGAGAAGTGAGAAAAGCGAGGAAGAGCAGTGGAAGTAGAGCAGCGCGAAAAACATGTACAGTAGAAGGAAAAAGAAAGCGCAGAGAATGCAGAGGTGAAAGCAGTTTAATAAAGCTATTAATAACTATAAACCAGCACATGTAAAAGTTTGATGTAAAATATGATTGGGGTTTCAAAAGCAAGGAGTGTGGATGGTTATGCTCACTTGCTCTTTTTCCAGCTTTAAAATGTGTATGTGTGCATGCACAAGGACCTTAGACTGAAAGGTTCAAGGTTAATTTTTCTGTTTACACATTAAATAGTCATTGGTGGCTGTAATACATCCTCCCGTGCACATCAATCAATCAATAAATCAGACTTCATTTGTATAGCACATTTGATACATATAAAAATACAACACAAAATGCTTCACAGAATCCACACAAAGAGATAGTGGCTTTGTAATTAATAAAAGACTTAACAATAACAGTAACTCATTAATAGTAACAATAAATTAATTAATAAATAAAGCTCAATTAAAGGAGAATTACAGTCGATTCCAACACGTAGTGTTGTTTGGAAATTTGGAGTGCTGTCAGTAGAGAGAAAAACGAAAACAATCGGTGCTGCCTACACCGAGTTATCCTCCCGCTAGCATTAGCACTCAACAGGCTTAAACAGGGCAAGTTTTAAACATGTTTGTAGCCTCTAAATTTGCTCAAAATGTCATTAAAAGTGCCTACCCATGTGCATTGATTCCTTCGTAGGGAAGACAGTGAATCTGACTGCAGTAAATGGGACAGAAAGGAATACAAGTTGTGACAATTCATACCTTTGTTTATTTCCTGTTTTTTGGTGAAGTCTACACTAGTCGATTGTCGAACTCATACAATCCAATATTCCAAAATGTATTTTTTTCCACAAGAAGGTGTTATGTTATTAGTAATAACTATGTAGAATTAGTCATTAGCACCGATTGTTTTCTGTTCTTCTTGCCACTGACAGCACTCCAAATTTCCAAACAACAGAGCTAGGTGTTGAAATTGACCGGAATTCTCCTTTACAAGCCAGACTAAAAAAAGTAGGTCTTGAGTTTCACACATTCTCTGCTGACCTCAAGTCCTCAGGGGCGTTGACAACTCTTGACATTAGCACCAGCCAACCCACCAAATGAGGGTAGAATTCAGCAGAGGCACCACTTATGCAATAAGAAGCTACTCTGTTTATGTCTGTGCCTTAATCAGCTGAACATTTGATGACTAATAATAAAATGTTATACATTTTATTATGTTTATGATTTGGGTGTTTACAGTGGTCATTTACATTTAAAAGGGTAGTAAATCTAGTTCAAGTAGAAATTGCAGTATGTCATAGTCAATGTGAATCAAATAAAACATAATTCCCAAAAATTGTGGCTAGTGAAAATGCTGAGTGGCTTGTAACTTTAGAAATCCACTAGCCACTGTGGCTGATGAATTAAAAGTTTCATGTCAAGCCCTGGTCCTGGACCATAGTAATAGAAGGATGCCTCATTGGGGGTTTTGGTTTTTTAATTTAGAGATATTTAAAAGGCCACTGCCAGAAGACTTGAGGCTTCTAGAAGGCTCAAAGGATAAAAGTAAATCTGATAAATAGATAGGAACAAGACCATAAAAACTTTATTAACCCATTACCATACCAAGGACATTAAAATCAATTCTGAAGCAAAATAGGGGAAAGTGCAGAGACTTTAAAATGGATGTAAAATCTGCTCTCCTTCTGGTCATAGTCAACACCTGCATCTGAGCTTTGCAGTAATTGTTATTGCGCTATATTTTTTTAACAGAGACCAGAAAGTAGAGCATTACAATCGTCAGTCCTGCAGGTAATAAAGGCGTGCATAAGTGTCTCTGTATTGGCTGGAGAGAGAAACAGCTGCACTCTGTCAATGTTCTTTAGATGATAACATGCATTCTCAGTTATTTTTTAACGTGAAGTTTAACATTAATGTTTGAATCTAACTCCTAGGTTTTTAACTTGTTGATAGGGGTTAAATGCCAGCGCATGCTGTTTCACATTGAGTTTGTCTCTCTGAACCTCAGTTGAAAGACTTTTGTTTTGTACCATCTCCTTTCCATAACTTAATATCTAAAATGCAGATAAAAGGGCATTGATTGAATGTGAGTCATCAGGAGACATGACGATGTAAATCTGTGTGTCATCACCATAGCTATGGACATTTATGCTGTACCTCCTGATAACGTTTCCAAGTGGCAGCATGTAAACTTCGGAAAAACAGGTTAATTGATTTATTCTTTCTTTATCTTCTTTCTGCTGTTCTTTTTTCATTAATTGTTTAATTTCCTTATTTCTCCAGGGAGGTGTCGGATTATAAGACATTTTTATGTCATCTTATATTGAGTAAAGAGATTCCTTACTAGCCCGACTCTGGTGCAAGATAAGAGGGACAAAATCCAAAGTCCCTGTTTTTTGAAGAGATGCATACCCAAAATTCAGTCAAAGATTAGGCATCAGCAGTCTGAGTTTTTCCAAATCAAGTGGGTATTGTACAAAGCTAGTCTTTTTAGTATGAAATTCATGTTTTCTTGACTTCCATCTTTTCTGCCTCAACTTCTTACATTGAAATTACTATAAACAACGCCTACTCTTTCCTCTCATCCTCCTCACACTTCCTTCCCCCATATCAAACCCTCTCTTTGTGCTTCCTCTGTAGCACCTACCTCCATCTCTTCCTCTCTCCCATTAGACTATCTGTCTAAGGCTCTTATGTAACTCTGAAATGAATGCAATAGGTTTATCATTGTCATCCCCTCCATGTCTCTGTCGCAAAATCTTTGTAATCATTTATGTGTTCTGAGTTTAGTGGCTGTCTTATTATGGCAATAGGAATAATTACCAACATGGCTTCCTGTATCTCTGGCTACGTGTCTAAGTAGTTAAATGGATGGTTTGTTAGATAACTGCCTGTTTGACTGGAGGGATGGATGGATAGATTGTTTGTTTAGATGACTGGATGGCTGACAAACTAACTGACAGGTTGGCTGCGAAGCTGATGACAGATAGCTGTCTATCTGCCTGGCTCGCTGCATGAGTGCATCTGCAGGATGGTTGACTAGACACACATATGTAAGTGTGTGTATTTGTGCATATCCCCTTTTATCAACTGCTTTTCTTTCAATCTGCATGCTGGTTCCTTCATATCGTACTCTTCTTCTTCTAAATTTCTTCATCAACTTTCTCCCTGCTTTCCTCTATAAGTGGAGGAGGAGAGAAGAGGGGGCTGGATAAGTTGGCATGTTTACACAGTCAAAATGTGTCTGTGTGTAAGCATATGAATACAGTATATTCAGTATTTTTTGTTGTTTTCTCTTCTCTCCATTGGAGCCCATCAGTATCTGTAGATATTTTGGTTACGGGTCTCCACTCATGCCACCCACTACTGATCATACTATGACAGCTTCTGGGAAAGAACATACACACAAACACGCGCACACACACTCGCACTCACACACACACACACACACACACACACACACACACACACACACACACACACACACACACACACACACACACACACACAGCAGGTTATGGCATCATACCCCATTGTTTTAATTCTTAAAGCACCACTAGGGTCTGGCAGCTTAGCTTCATCTATCTGTTAACACTGACATTGCATGTAAAAGGACTGTGGCTGTGTGAGGAAGTCAGTTAGTGTGTATGTATGTTTGCTGTCAATCACACATCAGTAACACATACGCAGTACTGACAGATGTCTGGATGTCGGTCCTATTTACACTCAAAAACTACCCCAGAGATTGCTTCAACTGGAATGTGAATGCAAAGTGGAAACCATTATATATTTTCCTGATTTTCTTCTTGTTAAGTATTAACATATAGATAACACAAATAGCAGGCATAGAATAACACAATCAGTGTATTGTAACAAAAACTTCTGTGTTCCTTTTCAGCCAGACAGCATTACCCGGCTTTCATTCATAGATTAATAAAAAAAAAGAGATCTTAACCATTAATTCTGTAACATCTAATAACTGCTCAAATCACATATCAAATCACATTGTTTCAATATCAACCACTGTGGATACGGAACCCCGAAAGCACTTACATTTACATTTTAGTTTGTTTACTGTTTATATAAAATATTTCAAGTTTTTGGTTTTAGAAAATCTTGACAATTTGTTGCAGTTTATTGGTTGCTTTAAGAACATTCATTGTCAGTTTCTACTGGTCTGGTTCACTAAGAGCACAGATCAATGCAATGATTCCCAACCCAGTGGGTACTTTTGTATTCTAGGGGGTACATGAAAAGATTGTGTAGCTTAGCTGATTTAGTATATTTATTGTCACATGCCACTACCATGGGCTGACTCTCAACCTGCTGCTATTTGAGAACTAGTTGGAAACAGAGCAAGAAAGTTAAAACAGCTAAAAGTGCTGATAAATTGTTAAAAAAGTCTAGTTTCTGTCATTGTCAAGTGGAATAACTGCAACTAAATTTAGTGGGGTAAAAAATAGAAAAAAAGAGACCAAATCTAAACCTAAAAAAATTCAAACAAAGAAGGTTGGGAACCACAACATTAGTGCACACCGTGTTTGTTTATGTACTACCATTAGGAGTCATGAGTCAGAAATGTTCAAATAGCTGCTGTCACATGCCTTCGTTACTATGATTTATACGGCAGTTAAATAAATGCATAAAGTAATAATCAACAGTATTAATACAGTACACAATACTGAATCATTTGATTCACTGTAAATTCAAGCTCTAACATCTGCTGTTCGGAGTTAGCTTCTATCAGTGGATCTTTATGAAGAAGATTATAGGTGCCCTTGTGAAGCACTTCCTGTTGACAGCAGTTTGTTTTGGAACAAACAGAAAAAGAGCTGGGTCGTTATTTTCAGCTGTGGTACCCACTGTAATTTCAGCCTAACACACAAACAAAACAGCACGACCAACAAAGGCTCAAAATAGGTGGCTTGCATGTAATTACTTTAAAACATGCTGTTCAGACCGGTCTCTAATCCTACATTGTTATTTTCTGTCTCTGAGAATTCAGATTACATTTGTATATACAATTCCATAAAAAGGATTGACATTTATATCATTTTGTATCGTTCCACGTCTTCTACCTCACTAGCTGTCCCCTGTAATACTCATTATACAGACCATTCTCTGTGATCCAATCCGCCTCTGTTGCTTTCTCTATTCTCTACTGGAATAGTCCTGTTCCTCCCTCCCACATCCCACCTCCATGTTGGAGAACTCATTATGCAGACCAACTCCCCCTCTGTCTCTCTTATCACTCTCCACTGGAGTACTCATTACTGTCTCTCAGTCCCTCACTTCTGTTTCTCTCACTCTCTCTTCCTTTATATCCTTATCTCTGTCTGATAACAAACACACACATGCATTTCTAGAAAAATGGCAACAGGATACTACATATAGTATGCATTTATTTTTAATGCGTGACACTTATTCTGGATGTTCAAATGGACTAATACAGTATGCGCTGTGGATGTTTGCATATGTGTGGTGATATGTCTCTGGGTATGTGGGTGCATGTGACATTACTATGCAACATTTGAAAGATGAAATACAACGATTTAACTACTCTTACAAATGAAAAAGTGAATTAATAAACAATAAAATGCACACTTTCTCAATTCAATCCATTTTTTTCCGCTAAATCCCAGTGGTTAATGAAAGCTAACTAATATTGCTTTGTAATTAATTAATATTACTTTATTTATTCTTTTTTTTAACTTCATAACACTCTTGTGCTACATCTATACTATGTTTTATCATCCATCATTGTCCTGTAACTGCAAGTCATGATGTCACAGGGCGGAAGTTGATTTTATTTGAGCATGCTTTTAATTTGGATTTGTTGTGTTTTTAATAAGAAACGGAGTAAGAACAGAGCGGACAGAAGAACTTGGTTGGAGCAAAGTGGACAGAGAGGACTTGGGTGCAACAACAGAATGGAGCAGACAGGCAGAGACGGACGTCCCTGCTCTGGAGGAGACCTGAGAACACACCGAGAAAAAAAAAAACACAGACCGCTAGCGGCTAAAATTGGGAGAAGGTGAAACTTCAGGTGAAACAAAGCTGGTCCCCGGCGGAGATCCATGGACTGACACTAACCTCCCACTCCTATTCTGCTGCCCTGTGTTCAGTTGATTTTTAGTTGGTTGTACTTTGCTTTTTACTGTTTTTAAGGAGGAACTTTTTAGTGTTTTATCTCCCTTAAACCCTGTTATCCCTCAAATTGTTGTAGCCCACTCACTGTTCTAATACACCACTGGTTTCACTGCTCTTCCTCAATATAAGAACCTTCGCCTTTCACCTTTTTTACCGTTTTACCGTTTTATCTTTTTAGCTTATCTTTATCTTTTTACCTCATATTCTTTTAATATTAATTTTAACTTGAGTAGTTTTTAAGAGGTCCTAGGCCTCAGTTTTTAACCTAGATGGCTCATTTTACCCTATTTTATTATACGCCTCGATGGCTGCTGTTCAGCAAAAGTTACATAGAGTCACTTAAGGTCTGACCTAATCATCATTTTTAACCATTATATATATAATGTAGATGTCATAAAGCTAAACTCCAGTTTGGTCGATTTCCTGTCAGAGGGCCCTGGGGGAGAAGTGCTGTGGGCAATAGTAGATGTCGGGGATTGTCAGCAGCAGCAAACATCTGCACCCAAAAAGCATGGTAATGAGCTTTTCTCAGGAGGGTAGGAGCTTCAAGAACCACCCAAGATTATGAATTCTGTCCCCTTGTCTAATGGTTGCCCTACGGAGGCAGCTTAAGTTCTGAAACACCATTAGAGAGACTGCACACAGGCCAGACATGATCCTCGAACGGAGAGGGAAATAGTCCTGCTATCTCTTCAACATTTCTCTTCTGCTTTCACAGACACGGGACTCTGGTGTGTTTTCTCTGACCTAAAGCAATTACCTTGCATTATATCAGGCCTTTACTTCATGCTGGCACAGATCAAGCATAGTGACTTGCATCAGCCAAGCAGCAAATTCATTGGCCTCAAGCTGACTTTTTTTACTACCTACTGTTTTCCTCCTAATTTGGAAATGTTGCGGCTCCCCATTGTATTGTTTGCTCCGAAATGTACATGAGGGCAAACTAGACTTAGGTATAATGCTACTTCCATTACTACACAGCACAGTGGCAGCAATTCTCAAAGATCTTTATCATACATTTATCTCGTATTCATTCTTTGTAGCATTTTATATAAAGAATTAAGTCACTTTTCATGTGGTGCAACCCATTTACCATTAATGCAAGGGAAAAAGTGAATGGGAAGATATTTGTTACAAAATTTAAAACATGGAAGAAGAGTACAATTATTCTACACAATAGTCAGAAGGGATCTTTAGAGAGAGAGAGAGAGAGAGAGAGAGAGAGAGAGAGAGAGAGATTGTTGTGTGTATTTGAAGCACGTTTTCTAAATGCTGCGTATGTGTTTTCAAATGAATGAAGTTGTTTTCTTAATTTGATTGTGTTTTTGTCTATTTGCATGTGTTTTCTTAAGTTGCAGGGCATTGGCCCCTGTTGGCCACCGTAGGTTATAGTCTGGTTTGCAACGAATGCAGAAGTGCCGTTCACCCTGTTACGAGTTGATGAACCACTGAAACAATTTTGGAAACATTGTTTTAAGTTACAAAAAGTTCTCTAGTGTTGCTTTAAGGACTTCTCGTCCATATCGGTTTAAAAGTTGAGATTCAAACATCTTTTCTGATATTTGACACAGCAGATTTCAAAAAATATTTTCAAATCAAGGTCCATTGGGTAGCCTGTCTGCAGCTTTCAGTCACATGATGTGCACCTTTGTTTTGAGTAAAATAATCCACAGACTTGTGTGTGTGTGTGTGTGTGTGTGTGTGTGTGTAAGGTATCTTTGTGGATCATGTTCCATGGGCAGATGAGTGCTTCCACAAGGATGTTCCGCAACTAATCACAAGATGACAGGCTTTAATTAATTAGCTGACTGTACAGCTCACATATTAAACACTAATTAGGAGAAATGGAGAGGGCAAGAGGGAGAGAGAGGGAGAGTAAAAGGGACCATAGACAGAAAATTAGGTGATATAGGGGGGGAGAAGGGAAGACCAGAATTCCACAATTTTCTCTGAGGGACTCAAAAAGCCCCAGTGGCTTTGTGTATATTCTTTTGTTTGTGCTGTATAGGCTACACATGGCTGTGTGCCATTAGCATGTTCTTTAGAAACAGGCACATTTACACACACTGAGAGTATGTGTGTGCGCGCATGTGTGTGCACGTGTGTCTTTCCTCTATAAGGATTGGAATATAAAACAGAATTGAGACTACCTTCAGAAGCAAAGAACAAAAAGGGGATCAAACGACATACCACACGCCACTTTGAAAGACTCACATTGTGTGTGTTTGAACGTGTTTAAGCTGGAACACTTTTTGTTAAATCCTGCTAAGATTAGAATAGAGGGGGGAGAAGAAAAGATGGTAGAAAATAGACTAGAGGCATTGGTCCTTGCTTTTGTTTTTCAACAAGCTGCTTAACCTACAAAGGTGTTAAACATCCAGTTATAATTTTATATCTAAGTCATACACATGGTCCAAAGTGGTAGAACTCCCTCCTGTATTCATCCTGCATCCTAACCACTTGTTACTGCCACTGGTGACAATTTTCTTAATGATAAACAGTTTTTTATTACGGTGGCCGACAGGGGCAAAGGCCCTGCAACTTCAGAAAACACATGCAAATAGACAAAACACAAGCAAATTAAGAAAACAACTTCATTCATTTGACAACACATTTGCAGCATTTAGCAAACACGCTGCAAATACACACAACACAACCAAATACATAAACGCAATGAAAATAAAAAATGATGCAAAAAGAAAAGCACACAAACCACCAAAACAAATGCAACAAGAAAACGCTGCATCCACATTACACAACAGAAGTTCTCCAGGCCTCTAGAGGGAGCAGCTAAAGCTGTAAAAAAGGAGGGCCACATGTTAAAATGTATACTAACCTTGTTATGTCGCCGCTATATTCACTTTTGGTCCAGTTTCCAAACAAACCTCTCTCTCTCTCTCTCTCTCTCTCTCTCTCTCTCTCTCTCTCTCTTTCCTCCTTCCGTGGGGTCAAAATTCCAGCTGTTCCACTTAGCTGCTCCCTCTAGAGGCCTGGAGAACTTCCGTTGTGTAATCTGGATGCAGCATTTTTTTGTTGCATTTGGTTTCGTGGTTTGTGTGCTTTTCTTTTTGCATCATTTTTTATTTGCATCACATTTATTTAGTTGTGTTGTGTGTATTTGCAGCACATTTGCTGAATGCTGCACATTTGTTGTCAAATAATAATACTGAAGTTGTGAAGTTCTTAATTTGCTTGTGTTTTGTATATTTGCATTAGTTTTCTGAAGTTGCAGGGCGTTTGCCCCTGTCAGCCACCATATCTTGTAGAACAAAACTGTCTTAAACATATCTTTATGTCTCACAGTTAAAAACAATAGAGTTAGCAACCTGTGCAGTAGGAACCATAAAAGAAGGTAGGAAAAGGTAAAGATAAAACAGAAAGTGGGAGCGAGATAGAGGGAGAAAGAGGGTATAAGAAAACAGAACAAATGAAAAAGGAGATTTTGCTATGAATAATAGCCCATTTATCAGTGCTAATTTGCTAGGCTAATGTTCTCACTGAGCTTAATGGGGAGATTAGCCGAGCAAATTAGCACTGATAAACGAGCTAACACGAACCACTGTGGTCATTAATGGAGCCAGCCATCTATTCATACCATACCCCAGCAGTTGAAAGCATCTGTTCTCAATGAAATTTTAGTTCAAGTTCAACAATTTATTGCCCGTAATAGCCACACTGCCTACCAATAAACGCAATAACAAAAAGAGACACTAACAGTAACAGACATTAGAATAATCAAAATTAAATGTGCTGTCAGAAAGCTGTACTCTAATGAAATTAAGTAAATTGGTAGAGTTAGAGAGCTTTCGATCAGGTTGACAGCATGAGAGATAAACTATTATATTTTATGGGTTTCATGCTTGGTGTGACAAAATGGCTCAAAAGTGCCCTACACAAATTTTGAAAGTTGAACCATGTGCAGTTTTAGTGCATTTTTCCAGGCGCTTTACTGAACTCCTACCGATTTAATCTGATCAGATTAAAAAATGTCCTAATCTAAAGACCTTTCCTTAACTGAAAAGTTTTCAAAGTTTGAGTTTTCATCCAACAATGCATGTCAACCTTATATGACAAACATCACCCGATTTACATGACATTTGGATTGTGTGGTCTGGAGTGTAGACTCTACACTTCATATTTGTGCCACCCCATATACTTTTGTCATGGCTCCTTTCATAACTAATTAACAATTTGACACAGGCTGAATTTCATCCCCCTTATTTGATAGCTCCTAGACTCCTCGGTCCTTGGCTGTACCGGAAATTGTTCTGTCCCTCCTTGGTGAAGGCCGTCTCAAAGCTCTTATTTCTGCCCTTAGGAGCAAGCATGAGGGCAGCCTTCACCGAAGCCGTGCAACTGAAGGAGTTGCTTACTCCGCCCAGAGAGCTGACAAATTAATGTGACGCTTCAGAGGAAAGGACGTCTCTTTTCCTCTTAAGCGTCACATCCCACATCCCAAAGAGTGCACGTATTTCCCTGACAGAAGCCTCAACAATCACTTATTGTACATGGTGATGCTCTCATCCACTGTGACTTGAGATTGAGTGCAACCGGTAGAGTACACAAAACATGTTTGAAAGATCACAACATTACAAGTGACCAGTAGATTACACGGTTCAGAGCAATTGTGCCCTGAAATCCTATGATCTTAAATGGTCACATGGAAACGAGAAGTTCAAAGAAAAAAAAGAACAAATTATTGCCAGTGTTTTGTGATACCAATAGGAACTCCATGAAGGATTTAGGAATTGTTTTTTAAAGGTCCACTAAACTGTAACTAATCTACGGGGATGTACCGTGTCTGGAATGAACAATAACAGCCTTTTGTGTGTGCCACCGTAGGTGTGCATTTTCTGAGATTATACAGCTCAGAGCTAAACTCAAACGTATCATTGGACAGGTTTGATAGGAAATCTTGAGTACAGATTAGTTGAAGTTTAAGCACTCATCCATTGCCATGTTATATTCTGGTTCAAATTGAAGCTTCTCCTTTTAAGAGTTTTAAGGAACAAATGCAATCCAACCAAGACACAAAGGATGCTTTTAAAGGCAGATTTTTGTCTATTGTGTGGTGCTTTCTGTAACACCACATACTGTTACTGTCATGGTGGCTGAGCAATCATACGTGTGAAAAAAAATCTATACAGTTTTGATGGTGTTCACTGGCTCAGTGGGTAAATGTGCGACTGAAAGGGGAGAGGGAGACAGTCACACTTGATCAAGCACAAATAGGGTTATTCTGAGGAGAAAACACTTTAAACTTGCTCTTTTCATTTTAGAAGTACATGTTTTTGAGTTCTGAGAAACAATCCTTTAAAGATAGAACATTTACTAAAACGTTTATAAGAATGTTGACATGGATATAGCTCTTGTAAAGAAAAGGAACTAATTTGAAGCAGGACAGTGTATTGAATAATATCAATTACAATTGATCACAGCTGTACAATACAATTATTTTTAGGTGTCAGCAGGTTACACTGTGTAAGACATATATACACATATATATATATACACACACACAGACACAAAACAGTATTATTGTGTAAGGCTCCCCACAGTGCAGATTGAATAGAAAGATGTACTAAAGAGTGCATCACTTTAAGCAAATGGGATAGGAATAAAAATATGTAGAATGTGTTAAACAGATAAAAAAAGCTACACAAAGCAGAGATTCTATGAAGAATGGTAACGTTCTGTAACATTGGAGGGCTATATAAATAAGATTCAGCCTAATGAATTCCACTTCAAAGTGGAGCCACAGAGGCATTCTTCAAATTGAGAATTAAAGGTAAAAGAGGAGAGGCTAGTCAAGGATGGATTACCAAATGGGCAAAATTACTTGAAAGATGAATGCTTTTATTCTAGGTTAAATATAACCATTGTTTAGCAGCATTTAAAGCTTTAGTGCGTAATTTTTTAAAATAAGTAAACTTTTGTTATCTTCAAGCCATTACCAAATAAGTTGCTACAAAGCTAATTAAGACTATCAGCTCCAAACAACTCTCTCTGTATTTCTCAGTATGGCTACGTCCAGAAGATTGTGTCGTCTGGTGACTTTCCCACGCAGAGGCTACTAGCAACTGCTTGGAAATATAAACATCTCCCTTTTGGTTCCTGATGTTTTATGATTTGTTGTTTACAGCAAGAGCGGACTGGCCATCTGGCATACCGGGCATTTTTCTGGTGGGCCAATATGCTTTTTGGGCCGACCGATGACACTTTTATTCATTTAAGGTCTAGATTGGCGGACCATTGTATTTTCAACTGACATTGGGCTGGCCCAAAACACTTCATTAAAAAAATATCACATAGGCTTGTTTTTGTTTGTTTTTTCTGACAGACACGGCCCATGAAACACCCAGCTCAGCTCAGTTTTTGGCAGTAGCAGGACCTTCATCAGCTCCCGTGGCTGATGACAGTGGTCAGTGGCATGCACATTGAGGAGGAGACTCAGGAGAAGCGGGACAGAGATGAGGGAGTGAATGTTGAACCTGCTGTAAGCAGAACTCCCCTTAAAACATTTTGCCTCTTGATAAAACTGAGTGAACACCAGTGTTGGGCAAGTTACTTTTAAAAAGTAATTAGTTACAGTTACTTGTTACTTCTTCCAAAAAGTAACTAAATTCGATAGTTACAAATTATTGTTTGCTGCTGTCCAGTACCAGCAGCATCTGAACTTTTGTCTACCAAGGCCTGCAATGATTTTGCCTCCTTCAAAGACAAAATTCAGATGTTTAGACAAACAGTCAGTGCCTCCATATCAAGTACAGGATATGTGTTGTCACAGTGTTCAAGCAAAACTAGTTCCAATATGACAGAATTTCATATGCTCAACCATAAAAACCTGTAGGACATTATACATATCTGAAAACCTCCTGTTGCCTTAATATTCTACCAACTGGTGTTTTCAAAAATGTTTTGAATTGTTTGGCTTCTGATCTTCTACAGATTGTGAACAAATCTCTTCTTTCAGGTATCTTTTCACAGGCCCTGAAAACTGCAGTAATCAAGCCACTCTTAAAAAAGAACAATCTAGACACGTCACTAATGAGCAACTATAGGCCAATATCAAACCTTCCGTTTTTAAGTAAAATCATTGAAAAAGCGTTTTTCAACAACTCAACCATTTCATGTCACTAAAACACCTACCTTTCAGTCGGGTTTCCGACCACAGCACTGAGACAGCTCTTTTCAAAGTCTTTAATGACATCCACCTTAACACAGATAATGGCAAAATTTCAGTCTTAGTATTACTTGATGTGCAGTGCTGCATTTGACACGGTCGACCATGACATATTATTAGACCGATTGGAAAACTGGGTTGGCCTTTCTGGCTCAGTACTAAACTGGTTTGAATCCTACTTACAGAATAGGGATTACTTTGTTTCAATAGGTAATTATACATCTGAGCATACAGATATGACGTGCGGAGTTCCCCAAGGCTCCATTCTGGGGCCTCCTCTGTTTAACATCTACATGCTTCCACTGGCTGAGATTATGGAAAACATCAAAATAAGTAACCATAGTTATGCAGACGACACACAAATTTAAATAACCTTATTGCTAGGGGACTGTAGTCCAATACAAAAATTGACTAAGTGCATTGAACAAATTAACGGCTGGATGTGCCAGAACTTTCTGAAATTAAATGAAGGAAAAACTGAGGTGGCTGTTTTTGGAGCAAAAGAGGAACGATTAAAAGTCTGCGCTCAGCTTCAAACAACAATGTTAAAAACAACAGACAAAGCCAGAAATCTTGGTGTAGTCATGAACTCTGACCTGAATTTTAACAGCCACATCAAGACCTTAAGAATATATCAAGGGTTAAAGGACTTATGTGTCAACAGGATTTGGAAAAACTTGTCCATGCTTTCATCATTGTAGACTTGACTACTGTAACAGGGTCTCCCTAAAAAATCAATCAGACAGCTGCAGCTGATTCAGAACGCTGCTGCTCAGGTCCTCACTAAGACCAAGAGAGTGGATCACATCACTCCAGTTCTGAAGTCTTTACACTGGCTTCCTGTGCCTCAAAGAACTTTTGCTAGTTTATAAATCACTAAACGATTTAGGGCCAAAATACATTTCTGATCTGCTAGTACACTATGATCCACCCAGACCTCTCAGGTCATCTGGGACAGGTCTGCTTTCTGTCCCCAGAGTTAGAACTAAACAGGGTGAAGCAGCGTTCAGTTTCTATGCTCCTCATATCTGGAACAAACTTCCAGAAAACTGCAGGTCCGCTGCTACTCTCAGTTCTTTTAATTCAAGGCTAAAGATCTTTCTTTTTGATGTTGCTTTTCTCTAAATGGTTGTTCATTTCTTTAATGTTTAATTTCTTATACTGCACTATAACTTTTATTCTTGTGTTTTATCTGTTTTTATTTTTTATTTTTAACTGTTTATTCTTGTGTTTTAACTGTTTTTCAACTGTTTTTGTGTAAAGCACTTCGAATTGCCCTGTTGCTGAAATGTGCTATACAAATAAAGCTGCTTGCCTTGCCTTGCCTATAAAAGTAACTAGTTACTTCAGAAAGTAACTAATGCGTTACTTTCAAGTAACTTAAATGGACTTAAAATACATGTGCATATTCAATTATTTATGGTAAATCTGAATATTATAATGAAATGGACACTTAATACAATACATACGTTGCTGTGGGACAAAGTGAGACTAGCCTCCAATCAAATGCCATGTATGTAGATATTATGTTTATATAGTGGATTAATACAAATAACACAATAGATGTTTTGGAACTTTTGATATTTATTGCCCCTCAACAGGCCACAACTGGGCAACATTAAATAATACTTGTTAAGCACTAGCAAAAAGTAAATAACGAATATATACACTCTTTGAAGTGAAAGAAAGAGCGAGGGAGAAGTGAGAGACAAAGTGTCTCTCATATATTTTCTGACCACTGTGGGAAATCTTTAGCAGGGAAGCTTTTTGATTTCATAACGCCATACCTGTCTCTCATTTACTGACTCCCTTGTGTTGTTCGTTGTGTGTCCAACTATGTGTGCTTTCGAACACCCCAACTCTACCTCTGATTGGCTTACCATGAAATTTTACTCAACCTCAGCCAATCGTCAGCATTTATGCGCTTGTCGTGTGCACTGCCCACTAACCAAGGAAGAAAAGAAGTCTTTGCCTCTCGGATCAGATCTCATTGGTCTGATGAAAAAAATTTAATAATAATAATGCGCCGAATTTTTCGGCAGTAACGGTAACTGAGTTATTAAGATGGGAAGAGTAATCAATTAGATTACTTGTTACTGAAAAAAGTAACGCCGTTATTTATTCCCATCACTGGTCAAAAACAAGTGGTGGACAAACAGTTGATGATAACACTACAACAATAAAAGACGTAGGCATGTTACTGTATGATTGCATTAGTTTGGGGTTCAAGGTTCAAGGTTCAAGGAGTCTTTATTATCCCCGAGGGGAAATTTGTTGTGCAGCAGCATGTAACACACAGGTTATACACAACAACCATACTACTAGAAACAAAATAAATACAGACTACACGGAAGACCACACCTCACACTGACATATTAAAAAAGCCTATAGCAGCAGGGACAAAAGAGTTTTTATGTCTGTTTGTCCTGCATTTAGGCAGACTGAATCTGCGGCCAGACAGCAACAAGATGAAGCAACTGTTCAGGGCGTGACTAGGGTCGGCCAGGACTGATTGGGCCTTCTTAAGGGACCTTGTCTCATAGACAGAGTTTAAGTCAGTCTGGGGGTTGTGGGAAATCTTGCCAACACCTTAACTATATATTGCAGCCTGTTCTTGCTTTTAAGCGAGAGGGACCCAAACCAACTCACAAAGGCAAAAGAAAGAATAGATTCAATAAAACAACAATAAAACATCCTCATAAAAGTCTTATCGACATTAAAATTGCGAAGTTTACGATAAAAAAACATGCGTTGATGCGATTTCTCACAGACAGCGTCAACTTGTGGCTTGAAGGTGAGTTTGTCATTGATTATAATACCAAGGTATTTGTATTGCTTCACCACTTCTATAGCTTGATCATTAATGAGAGTAGAAGAGAGGGTGGGGGGGTTCTTTCTAAAATCGATTAACATTTCTTTAGTTTTTGCCACATTAATGTTAATAAAAGTCAACTTGCACCACTCTGTAAAATCATTTCAAATAGCGCCATGCTCGGGGGCGTTGTGTGTCAACAGCGACAGCGTCGTCAGCAAACTTAATATGACACCTGGTGTGCTGGCTTTGGCATGCATTTGTATATAAAATAAATAAAATCACTGAGAGGACGCAGCCCTGGGGGGAACCAGTAGAGGAAAAGAGGACATCAGATAAAATGCTATTCACTCTCACGCGTTGAGACCTGTTAGTTAAAAAATTCCGGGTGGGCCGGTCTGGGCCGATTTTTGGTCCCAGTCCATCCCTGGTTTACAGAGTAGATGCACCCCCGGTTATGCTGTAGAAGACAAACATTTTAATATCTATAATTGATAACAAAATGAATGTATTGTATGAAATGAACATACCAGCAACACACCTCCCAATATGTAGTAACAAAATCCCATTTTGGAGCCAAAGTGCAGCTGCAGTTCAGCCGTTAAATTGGGACTTCTACAATAGGAACATCTGTAGCTTATTTGAAGTGGGTCCCAGCATAATAAAACAGACCATATGTTTTCATGAGCCTGGGTCCCAGGCCAAGAAAATAAAAATGTAATTTGAGTTCCAGGGTGGTAAGCTGTGGAAGGGATTTCTCTCTGTTAGTAAAAATATCAGCTGTTTTCCCAGAGGCTGTTAAAATAAAAACAAACTTATCCTCAAACTCATTTTTAAACTCCTGGGGTAACTTAGAGATAAAAGCCTAAACACACAGAAAAAACACACGCATACACCACTTGGTTTAAAGGTATAGTAAGTGATGTTAATCCAATACGCTTTTGTCAAATTTAGTGAATATCTCTTCACATTCACCTAGCTCTCTATTTTCTTTGTGCGATGAAAAAACATCCAGTGTTCAAACACAGCCCTGTCTGTGTAAATAGAAAACCAACAGATTGAAGTACACAAGCCACAAAACACCATTCCAGCCAACCGCAACAGGCGGTGATAGTTGATGGTAGCAGGGAAGGCAGCATGTGAACGTGCTGGCCAGCGCTGTCCGTGAATCTGGAGTCGAAGCTTCTAAAGGGATGGTTGTATTGTGTTTGGTTGTTGAGTTCAAATATCAACAATCTTTGTGCAGCATCGCTTTTAAAATGTGCTACTCAGAACAACTTGTGCATCTCCAGCAGAGAAATGCAGAAGCAAGATAGAGGAGCCCCGTTTCTAAATAGGGCTCCTTTATCGTGCAACAAGGAGTGACACAAACAACAAACACAACACAATAACTGGCCATGCATTTGCATATAAAGCATCCCCAAACTCGCTTTGGCAGGCCTAGACTCAAAAAGAAATGGAGGCATGCAAAGAAAAGGAGAAAGAGACAGAAAACAGGGAGAGATGGGGAAATTTATGTTAAGAGACAGACATGTGCGCACATACACATCTGTACTGTGGATCACTGTCATTTCAATAACTGAGTTCAGAAAGCAAAACGTGTTTCAAATTTTGCCCATACTTAGAGACATTTAATTAGAATTCCAGTGATAATGTTAATAATTTTGCAAGTGATACAGCCAAAATACACAAAACCCCCCACTGATCTGACTTGGTTCCTTCTGCTCTTCCATGTCTACCTCCGTCTATGTTTCTCGCCCTCGCACACTCCGAGCCTCAAAAACATACAAACACTGGCGCTATCCCGAGGTTGATGGCTGTCACCTTTGTGTACTCAGCCTCTTTCAGGAGCCAGCAATGCAAATAACACCCTTATGAATATTCATGACAGATTTGAGATGGAAAGAGAGAGCGAGTGAGAAAACAGGAGAAGGGAGAAGGAGGAAAGGGATATGGTGACAGGGGATTTAAAGGGTAGGGAGGAGAGAAAGTAGAAGAAGAATGCTGTCAACAGAATGATGGCACAGACTGGATTAGGGGAATAAACAGACAGAGTGACTGTGTGGGTTAAATAGAGAAAGAGAGTAGGTGTGTGTGTGTGTGTGTGTGTGTGTGTGTGTGTGTGTGTGTTTGTCTGTCTGTCTATATTAAACATAGTAATATCTAAGGTCCTTCAAATAAAAATATAAGTCTTTGACAAAGTAATTTGAAGAATTTAGAACTTTGGGTACAGTCCAGTAACATTCCAGTACAATTGCAGAGCTCCAGTTAATCCACCTCTGAACAAGTGATCAAGCATAAAGAAGTAACCATAACATATAGTAAAGGAAAACAACGTGTAGTAAATCATGTCAAAACATAAAGTTTAATTACCTGCTTCATGTAGTTCTTCTCGAACATAGGGTCAGTTTCAGCAAATATGACAGAAAGTTAGTGTTATTAGTCTTACCCACTGCACCTATAATACATTGTTGATAACAAAATCAATTTACTATCAAAATGAGGGGGGAAAATCCCCTAATGTTGACTTGTTTCCCCTACCTTAAGCTTGTTTTACTATGTCTATTTTTTTTCATTCAGATTTTTACAGTCAGTAATTGTTTTTCAATTTCAGTCCATTCTTAATCAAATTTGGTCCTAGCAGTTAGGCTACGGTTTTACCACTGGCCTCTTGCTCACAGTGGCCACATGCATGCCAGGTGAAACCTCTGTCCTTATCCACTGAACATTTCTAAAAGGCAGTATGTGCTTTGTCAGCTAAACATGATAATGTATAATGAAATGCAACACACCAACAACAGTGAGTTGACATTTACTGTAACAGCTGCGTAGCACTAGCACAAACATAAACAGACGATAAAGCTGTGGCGCACCTTCACATAGAATATGCAACCCCATCTCACATGTGCCTACATGTGAAGCAGGGCAAGCACAAAAACTGTAATGATAAAAAAACAATAGATCTCTTTATATAGTTTGTATAGGGCACACAGATTAGCTGACTATTTCCTAACAACAGTTACCACAAATGACACAGAAACAAGCCACTCTTTCATCATCATCATCGTCATCATCATCATCATCATCATATACTGATTTATCTTAGTTTATCATGAAGCTGCAGCTGGCTGTTGTGGTCATGAATTTTCCTCAGGACCTTCTGCAAGATTTAATATTCGCCAACGACTTTAGGCTTCGTTCTGACCTTCCAAACTAAGCTGGACTCTTTCAGACTGGCTCCTGGCATTAGGTCATTGAATAATGTAGCAAAGCAATTTTTAAATGTATGTGTGTGTGATCTAATATTGGAGATGCTGTAACACTTACAGATTAATGGATTTATAATCTACATTCAAACATTCTACATTGTCAAACATGTGAATTATTGCTTCAATATGTAAGTGTGCATATGTCAATGTTAACTCTCTCAATGTATGAAAAAATCTAAATACATTTTCTGATACTATTTTTATTACATTATTGTATATTTTAGTTTTCTTAGGAGTTGTTTGTGCACATATGCTCCTGAGTTACCATAATGCCTCATATTATTCCCTATCAGATTTTTTGACTTGTTTATAGCAATGAGTGTTGCAAATTACCTGCAGAGAACAAACATAACATCTTTAATGGAGAATTTTAGGATGCATAAAAGTACAGTAAAAGCCAGGAAAATATTGTTACTGTGCAGGTATAGAGTAGCTCCTATGCAGGCAGAGGTATGATGCAATAAATTGTCAAATTAAATCAAGTTAACTTTGATAGACCACCATCTCATGCAAAGTCTCTTTGCCCGCACTGAAAATGTGCATGCACAGTACATGTGCAAAATGATCCTCTTCAAATCCATATAAACTGCCCCTGTAAAACCAAACTGCTTTCCCTGTTCCTCGTCCAGGAACACAAGTGACAACTTATACTTCAACTTCTACAATTGAGAATGCATTTGTCTTAAGGCTCGGCTCTGCTATGTATCTTGTCCTTGCCCCATCGTCTTGACAGACGCACTCTAGCAATGTGTCATCAGGCATATGGCGTCCACAGTAGTGTCTCAACTGCAGTGTAATATGATCCTCCGCATCAGTCTTTTTTCAGTATTCAGTTCAGCATTCCGTCCATTCTTGTAGTAATTCCTGTAGTCAAGTAATTATTCAAGTAGTCAACGTTTTGCTAAAACAGATGGCATGGCTTCTACAGATGGCACACTGTGGGGGCGTGACTTATAAGTTGGACCAATCAACGTAGACCTACAGTAGGTCAAAAGGAAAAAGACCCTGCCACAAAGTAGGAGCAGAAAGAGTTACTGGATATAGGAAGTCATAGGAACTTAATAATCCCCAAATTGGTCAAGTCGCAACATGAGAAAAAAAGGGTTCTATGAACATTATGTTCTAAGAACCGGTCGAAAATATTGAATTGTTCAAACGAATCCTACAAACGTAACGGTCCTTGCTAGTGAACGACCTCTTCTAGCGAACTAGCCCCCAATTACTTGCTTCTCTAAAACAACATTAACGTCTTGGTAAATTATTGTTTTCTTACAAATCCATCAGAGTCCGAACTATTTCACTTCACTTGCGCTCCTTGGAGAGGTAGCATATGTGCTTACAACACGTGTAAGTTGGAGAACAGAGCATTTTGTTTTGTTCATTAAGATGTTTTAGTTTTTCTCATTAGTTGTCGATTTCTCTACATAGTTTAATTTGCTAATTCTAATTACATATTGATACAACTAATATTAATTCCAATTTAATCTTCTAACTTCTTTACACAGTCCCTTCAGTCTTAATTACTAAACTTTTCTTACTTTTGAAATCTCCCAATTAGCTGTTTGTTAATGTAGAATAATAAGATGGAGAATGAGAAGAAGTAAACAGAAAAAGACAAAGGCAGAGAGGCACTGACTTGAATAGAGCCAAACATTAAATGTGTTTGACTTATTATTGCAGAATGGTTCTAATAGTTTACTGATACAGTGCATTAACCCAGGGATTCCACAGGATGCGGAACGGCTGTGGATCGTCTCCGTTGCGTGACGGCTCCGTGCTCCGCCGTCCGTCAACACCCACCAGGTCCAGATCTGTTGCGGAACGGCTGCGGCCATGACTGACAGCTGAAGTCCCGAGGACACACGGGACTTCGCAAATTCACATAGAATAGAACAACAAAAACAATAACAGTTTGTTTCAAACCAGAGGAGTAGAGAGAAAACAACTCTATGCTGTGTTTTCAAGGTGTAGTGCAGGGAAATATGATCCGCCGTGAGCACGTTCTACTTTATTTTGAAAATTAACCGGATGTTTTATTTGTTTTTGTGCTGGACTTCCTGTCCCGCACTATCTGCTGTGTTCTGAATTGCTGCGGAGCTCACACCAATAACACGAAAGTAGGTCCTCAAAGGTTAACACTGTTCAACATCCTATTTCTTGTCATTTTGACAATCCACAATTGTCAGATTTGGCGATTTATTACTCATCAGTTAGCTTTAGAGTTGCTACAACATCTTTTAGAAGTACCTTATCATCCAACAAATTAAGCCAACATGTAACGTGAAGCACTCACACAAAAACGTCCACCACTACCACATAGTTGATTTGGGAAGTTCACAGAATGTTTTCATTACTTTGTTGATCAAAGACACAATCAACTCTAGCTACTCTTGGGAGAAAAAAGAGATGACTAATTTTGACAATCAATTTACGTACGCAAAAAGTCAAAGCTTATTGAAGATCTTTTTACAGTAAATATGGTACTACACAACTGGCTTTAATTTACAGATGAAAAAGGCAAAAGTTGTAAAACAAGAACAAAAACAATTACAATCACCCAACACTGTCAGTCACTTTATGAATAGAAAGCACGCTACTCTCTTTTGTGTCGTGGGTGGTGTTTTTGTTTTCACAAACCTAACAAACTTATTGCCTTCATCCCAGCTGAAAGAAATGCATCTAATTCTTATTCTTTTTATTTTTAGTGTCTTTTCAAGATTGGATAAAAAGCATTTGTCAGTTGCAGGGGTTTAACACAAAGAGCAACCAAGGATCAAGGACACTGACACACAAACGCATGAAGACAGAGAGAGAGTACAGACTGACCCAGCGAGACTAATAACATGATATAATCCCACGTAGAACATATTATATTTAGGCACACACGAATCAGATATTGTATAACACAAATGATAAGGATGAGGATGCTTACCAAAGCGGATTTGTACATACGTATGCAAAAACACAATTACAATAATAATCATATGCAATGTGTTTACTTAAGGCAGCAAATACACTCACACACAAACACACAACACACACACACACACACACACACAAAACAATTGATTTTCCCTCCTTGCTGGTGAAAGGGCATTTGAGGTGAAATCGATGGACGAGCTTTGTGGAATAAAGGCATCCTGGACACGTGTGCGTACGTGTGTGGTGACACCGAGAAGAAAGAGTGTGTGTGTGTGTGTGTGTGTGTGTGTGTGTGTGTGTGTGTGTGTGTGTGTGTGTGGTGTACCCAGCAGATATGACTAGCTGGTCCTTAGAAGTACATCTCCCCTCTGATTCTAGGAAAAATCCACTAATCCCTAGACACACACACACACACACACACACACACAAAAGACAGAAAATAGAGACAAACGAGAGAGAACATGCGCAGATAGCAAAAACATATTTGCCTTTAGATAATCGCAATGTCAATCAGTCTCTCTCTGCATATCGTCTCTCTCTCTCTCTCTCTCTCACACACACACAGACACACACACACACACACACACACACACACAAACACACGCAATGTACAGTATCCCCTCATCAGTAATCATCTTGCTAATTACCTAACCAAACAACGATAGCACACAGTTTAAGACAACAGCTTTTTAATGAGGGAGATACTAATCACTTTGACCCTTGGTCTGTCAACAGTCCCACTGTTAAAAAATGTTGAAATGCTCAACTAAACCATTAAAGGCCTCAGAACTTCTCTGGCAGGAGTTTCCACTGACTGAAACATTGTATTAAATATGTTTGGCTGAATGCTTACTCAACTAGAGCTGCAGAGGACATGAATTCATGAATCAAGTTGTGTCCTCTTTTCCTACCTTTTGAAGTTAGAAGTAATGGTGTGCTGATAAGTGAGCTGATTAATTTGTGTCTTTTGTTTTATGATGTACTTATTAAGGATTAATGCATGAAAAGGGAAGTTCTAGATTTGATTTTAGAGTGAATGAAATGTAGACATGTAGACACACACTTATTTACTGTATGTTAACAATTGCCGGAGTAAGGACTGTATCTGTTTCCTTTAGAGCTGGGTTGGCAGGTATGTACTTTGGCAGCAGGACTGTTGTCCTTTGTATTTCTGTGTACAATGATACAGCAGAAAAAAGTATTGTGCTTTGATTAACATGAAGATCAAATCAGAGGCTCCATCAACAGATCAACATTTATGTAGCAGTCCGAACATTATGTTAGAGAGTTAGCACAATTGTTAATCCAGTAATGAATCAACCCAAAAACAGTTCATAAAAAAATTTTTTGGTTGTAGCTTTTACTTTCTCTGGTTCACAGTAATGTATGATATGTATGGAGGTTGTATGAGTTTTTGGATGAACTGACCAATAGGACAACAGTAACAACAGTCAGAACCAACAGAAAAGTAATGGAAACAGAATTACATTGCAGACAATAATATAATAAAAAGAAGTAATTGCAGTTTTTCCACTTAGTATATAAAGACAATGTGTTTCTGCAAAATTGACTTTATTTTAAGAGTAAACTTTCATATGGACCCTTCTATATGAGAAATTAAGAACTTTTTGGGGAGGACCAAAGTCAATGGCTTTTCTTATGATTCTAACTTGTCTGGTAATGAATAGATAGATGAATATGAAACATATTAAATGAATTAAAAAAAATCAACAATAATGTGATTATATACATTCACAACTACAATTCCAGCTAGTGGTCTACAGACGTCGGTCTCATCACAAACTGGCACAATCCTGTATGGTTATGTGAGACTACAAGCCCAATGACAGGTGATATAGCAAGGAAGCCCAACCCAATTTGGCAAATGTGTTGCCTCGAGTCCCCGGCTTTGCATCTTTACCTTTTGGAAAAGCTGTAGAATATGAAAGAGATGCAAGTGAGGATAGCTTTTCCCTTCCTTTCTTTCAGCGTTTTCTATTTCTTCAATTATGGTCCCTCATTTATTTCTCCTTTTATTCGTCCCCTCTTTGATTTTTTCTGGTGTCTGTCTGTCTCTCTCGCTCGTCCTTTCTCCGTGTGCCTTCATCACCTCAGCAGTTTATCATAATCACATCACCTCTGTGAGATAGAGCACACTTAAGGCTTATTAGGTGTGTGTCTCACACTCTCACACACAAACACACAGACACACACATACACACACACACACACACACACACACACACACACACAGATGCACACACAGATACACACATACACACAGATACACACATACACACACACACACACACACACACACACACACACACATACACACACACACACACAGATACACAGGAATGAGAACCACTTAAACCGTATTACATGTCTGACTGTGCTTCTAACATGGGAGATTATCCATGGGACTGTATGCAGGAGCTGCAGGTAACACACACACACACACACATGCGCAGGTCCTTGGTTCGAATATAAGTTGTTCTGGGCCTTTCTGTGTGGCGTATGTATGTTCTCCCCGTGTTTGCGTGGGTTTCCTCAGGGTGCTCCGTTTTCTTCCCACCATAAAGACATGCATGCTAGGTAGGATTACAATTATAAAATAGTCAATTAGTAAACACTGCCGCATTTGCAGAAATGCTGATTAATGAGCATTGTCCTAATCAAATAAATTATAAAACACACACACATACACACACACACACACACACACACACACAGAAAGATAAGCAGAAACGATTTTAAAATTGCATGTTTTTTTCCATATCCCAAGACGTGCAGGTGTTGGGTTAATTGTTGGCTCAATATTGCCTCTAGGTGTGAGTAAATGGAAGTGTGAATTGTTGTCAGTCTCTATCAGCCCTGTGATTGGCTGGCTGGCTATCCATAGTGAACCCTGCCTCCCCCAATGTCAGCTGGGGACCCCCCCCCCCACATTTCAAACTACCACCCTCAATAGGTGGTTACTGATAAAGGATAGATACACAGCTGGATAAATGGCAAATAATACTGGAAAACAGAATATAGCATCACCTGCTGAAATATAGAAAAAGAAGCCATGGAAAAAAACAAGATATGATGCCATAAGAAGGAGATGGATTTTTTTTTCCCCACCAGTATCTTTCTGTAGTAGTACCACACACACACACACACACACACACACACACACACACACACACACACACAGAGCAGGGGTGTAGTACAACAAAGACACAATGTCTTTAGAGGGAACCAAAGAGGCTACCTCATCACGTCATGTGTGTGTGTGTGTGTGTGTGTGTGTGTGTGTGTGTGTGTGTGTGTGTGTGTTTAACACACACACATAAGCGTGTCTGTGTGCATGTACTGTGAAGAAGTATGTGTGTGTAAACAGGGCAGAGAGAAATAGTGTGCTCAGTGTCTCAGTCTCCTTCTGTGCCTGTGTGTATGTGGTTGTGTGTGTTTGTGAACTTTGTCAGCAGGTAGTGGGACAAGGTGCGGTGCAGTCTAGCCATTTGTTCTTTTCTTCCAGTGTCCTCAGATGACTTCAGGAATGATTGCGCACAAAGAAATACACTTCTTAGATCCTGTTGACAATACTGATTTGTGTCTGCATCTTTTAGAATTTTTAGAATATCCTTTTAGAAGGTTAAATCTCACCAGTAACACCATTTTACTTTAGAGTGAATAGTGTCTCGAGGCTGTTATCACTTGTCAGTGTTGTCATTGTATTCAAACCCCCATTGCAAAGGATCTTCTTCCCTACAAGTGGTTAATGTATTTCAAATAACCTGTCTGCAATGCCAAACAATTAAATCACCTCCTCCTATACCATGCAATGGATCTGCACAAAACCTGGCACATAGCATCTCCAGACCGACCTGACAAAAAGTTGTATAAAGATTTTTTAAAGAATAAAAATTGCGCATATTACGCGCAAACAAACTTGTGTAGCTATCTATGAAAACACAGACTTTGCCATATCTCGGCCAAAATAAATGCTGTCAAAGCCAAACTTTAGAATATTCATTGGCATGACCCTCTGAGGCTCTAAAACAAATTTCATGAACATTGGCCACTAGGGGGCGCTACAAATACAACAAGTTTATTTCTCATGAACCGCTTATCCGATTTTTACAAAATTTGATGGATACCATCTAGGCCCACTCCTGAGGTGGTCCTTACAGTGGGGTACTGATTGGTTCAAGTGGGCGTGGCCTATGGACCAACGTCTGGAATAACCACTTCCACCAAAGTGAATTACTTGAAATTAACAGGATAGATGTAGAAAGCCCAGAGTTTTTCGGGGTCATTGTACTATTATAATCCGTTCTGTTACGTGCGCCTCTCCGTATTTCCAACATTCCCCCACCGGTTCGCTTTGGGTTCCGCTTTCTTGCACTCCCCGGGTCGTTGAGGCCAACTGGCGCGGGGAGGCTTGGACCCCGTCGTAACTGCTTGCAGTTCTAGTTAGCTTTGTTGCCAGACCTATCTCCACAGTGCTGCATAGTAAGGTCTGGCTTCACCACACATACTGTACATACATTCTGGGATAGAAGAAAAAAATGCTCTGGTTTGTATGCATTTCTTTAAATGAAAGCAAAATGGAGCAGGGACCCCCTGCTATTGTATAAAATGTTGTTGCATTTTAAACTGGACCTACAATAACGTGTAGGGCGGCCTAAAGACTTCATACATAGCTTTTTTGCATTGTATAGTAAACTATTAAGATAAAAATTGTTGGCATGATCTTATAAATCATGTCTTAATGTTAAACATACATAATATGTTGGATTCATGTTAAAACTTTCATTTTTGAAAAAACTTTCAAAAATTAACAATAATTTGCCAGCCCTTCTGTATTGACTCTGAGGACCCATTAGGGGTCCCTTTTGAAGATCCCTGCTTTAAACCAATTGTAATCGTCTTGGGCGGCGCTATGCTCCGGACGCGACGACGTTGGCGCGACAATATGGTCTCGTGAAGGAACTTGTTTTACACCCGGCAAAAAAACAAAAATGCCACAAAAAATGTTAACTAAAGTTTACTGTTAACACAATACAGTAACATGAGCTATACAAATAAATAGCTGGATAAATGGTTAAATGTAATTTGCTCTTACGAGTGTATAGCCGCATATACTTCATCCAAAGCAATCCCACACCAATTGGTCCCAAAATGTCCCAGTTAGATACCAAATGCTGTAAACATATTCTTTGTAATTTTTTACAATTACTCCCTGAAAGAACCAAGCATGCCTGCCTTGTTGCACAATCCATATTTTCTTCAAAACTTGCAAATTTCAGCATGTAGCTTGCTAGCTCGAAATTTGTAGTTTTTCCCCAAAGCAAATAGAATTTGAGAACGGCAAAACACAGAGAGAGGAAGATGAGGGACAGGGATGCCAGGCAACTATCCTGGAAATGTAATTTTTTGTTGATCCAGATTAGCTTAGGGTTAGGCTAGACACATTAGTATATGAAGTCCCAGCACTGCCCAGCTTCAAACTAAGAAGAGTTCCAATCAGTCAGAATAAGTAAATACACGTCATTAATTACATCAAATAGAATTAGATACTAAGACATTCTCCAAAGGTAGCACAAATATCAACATCCTCTTCCTGGAAGGGTATAATTGTCATTCTGAAAAATGTAGCAACTGAAGCAGTTCCAAATACAAATGTTCAGCTTTCATTATCTAAAATAGATTCTTCTCAATAAACATGTTCAGTGTTCCAGGTTTTCTTTGAGTGAATGTGAGACTGAAATACTGAAAAATGTATTCAAAGTTGTTCAGAGATCCTTTCTAAAAAGTTTTCAACAGTTCTAGCCTCACTGCCTCATACAATGCTACAGTATATACAGACACGGTGTTGTGACTTGGGATGTTCTCTAAATAGAATACATTGAGAAAAATTATAAATCTGTAATTTTTCAGCCTGAAATCCCTAAAGTCAATGTGTGAAGTGATGAGGCATAGATGGGCTGCTGTTAAGCATGCTTAGTCTAGATCAGGGGTTGTAAACTCATTTTTGTTAAAGAAAAACAATTCCTGGGATACAAGCACATGAAAACAAATTGCAGATTATGTGGAAAACCATGTAGGTAAATTCTTAAGGCACACCTGAGACACATTATGGGTACCACCCTCCTGTATGAGAAGCCAGGATCTACTCTAATGTTATGCTTCTTCTTTCCCTGTCACCCCAACCTTACGTCCCTCAGCCTTTCCTCTCAGTGTTTTCTTCTCTTGTTGGATCAGTCATGAATATTCATGAGGTTGTTCTTTGCACGGCTCCTGAAAGAGGCTTGGAACACAAAGGTGACAGCCATCAACCTCGGGAGGCAGCGGTGTTAAAAAATGAGAGGGAGCAGATGAGGAAGAAAGAAATAAGTGGAGATGATAGAAAAAAGAATCAGAGAAACCGTAGAAAAAGGGAAATGAGACAAAAGAGAACAGAACACCAAATTAAAAAAAATCAGAAGTTATTTGAAAGCATTTGTGTTCCCACCTCAATGTAAACTGTTCCGTGTTTGATCCTGTCTTCATGTAGACGCCAAACGCCACCGTCTTGCCAAGCCGAACCGGACTGGGTGGCACCAGAACCTCCACATTTTCATCCAGTCTCAATTTTTCTCCTTTGGCAGAAACTGGGCCCACGGTCATTGCCACAGAACCAGCTTTCAACATGTCCTGAAGACCCCCATCCACCGGGGGGCTCCACTGGCCCATGCCCAGGCCTCCAAGAGGCCCGACGTTTGCATTCTGACCTCTCCATGGCTCATTAACAATGGAGGGACACTCTTGACCAGCTCCTTCTATTGGTATGATTGAGTAATACACATCCACTGATGGTAGAGTCACTTCAGGAAGTCTTTTTCTCACTTGCGGTGGTGTAAACCAAGCTGGGGGAATCTCCAGACGGACCACACAGATGCCAGATGGTCCCGCGAGCCGGCAGCCCGCTGAGGGTGCTGCTTCACTGGTGTCACGGATGGCCATGGCCCTGACACATGGGAGGAGGGCTAAAGGAGGCGGCTCAGACTCATCCCAACGCCGCCCTACCAGATAAAACAGCACCTGAGGACAAAACAAATGCAGATAATGTCAAAATGGGTAAATTAGTAGATGAACAGCTAGCCAACAAGATAATTGTCCAATGATACCAAAACAATCAACAACTACAAATGTTCTCTTGCAAAATGGGTTGGAAATGGCAAAGAAAATGATCATCTGCTCCAATTCATGAAAACGTTTTTTACGTCTTTCTTTCTTGCAGACAGATTTCTGCATTAATATATTCTTTAATTGTGCCCTAACCAATATATTGACATCAACAATGGGTATTTACATTTACAGTGGATGGAAAGTACTGTACTTCCCTCCATTACTTACATATAATGTGTTACAATTATGTGAAAGGTGTTACTCGTACTATTAAACCCAAAGAGATTTATCACCCAACCATGCAGCCCCTCAGCTCCACAGAGCATTATATGATCTTTCAGCTAACTGTTTTTGTTTTCCGGCACGCAACTTTTTTTGCTTCGGTTCACTCTTACTGCTCTCATTCTTTTCCTAGCCAAAGGTCCAGCTTCAAGTGGTCAATAATGTATGCAATGATAGATCTCTCTCTCTCTCTCTCTCTCTCTCTCTCTCTCTCTCTCTCTCTCTCTCTCTCTCTCTCTCTCTCTCTCTGCTTCCTGTTTGGGATTGGCCTATTAAGTATAATGCAATGCCTAAAGCCTTATTTAATTGCATGAGAAGATTTATGAGTAAAAAATGAATGAACATTCAAAGTCAAACAATAAACTGCCAGTACCTGTATCCAGGGCCGTGTTGACCCCACTCTGGGCACCACCACTTGACCTTTGACCCTCCAGTTCAAAGTCACCTGGTTGGTCGGCAGCAGCAGATGTGGTGGTGGTCCCTGAAGCAGCTCCACTGGGATTGGCTGCTCAATACTCAGGTTTCCGTAGCTGCAATTGACACTTGGCAGGGATTGTGGGGCGGCGACGGCTGGTTCCAGTTGGTGGAGGAAGAAGGGCTCAGTCCATGATGAAAGGCTGCCGTTTCGCATCACCTCTTGATTGGCTTCCCGCAGGAAGAAGGCAGAGTCTGCACCACTTAGCTGGCATTGGACTGGGAGGTAGGTGGGAAGGGAGGAGGAGAACCGGGGCTGGGACCAATCAAGTCCTCCTCCTGGTCCACCTCCTGCTGCTCCTGCTGGGCTGTCAGACACTGAGGAGGAACAGGGAACGTCAAAAAAAGATGGAAAATGATTAACTTCATAATTATAAAAACATGCCTTTCATAAAACCGATAACTAATGCAAAGCCTGGCAAAAGCGCACAATAATTACAGTGTCATTTGTAACTGAAATCGAAAGCATCCAAATCATCTAATAAAGTCACGTAAACAAACAGTGTGTAAATCCAAGACTCATTGACCTCTGAAATGTATATTTATTATATACACACACTGATATAGACACACGCACATCGCACAATTTGATCATCTTTTTTTCACATAAATTCTCACATGGATTACAACCCATTGCCACAACATATACCACACTACATGGTGTTTCTCTGCAAGGAGAAATAAGCACACACATTCGTTCTCAGGCCTATTCCTAGACGAGAGTAATCGACTCAGCATCACACAGGGATCCACATTAATGCATTACTTTTTTTGTCCCCAATTGAAAGGAATTCTACTAGCATATATCAAAAATGACATTTTGCTCTTTGGCAGTTTATTTCCATTTATTTACATACTGCTCTTTATTCATTTTCTATTTTAATTACCAGGCATTTCACAAAGATTGTGAGTTTGAAGCCTGGGATTACCTTGGTTTTGGTACAGTATCTAATTTCAGACAAATACAAGGGGTTACAATGCTTTGATGGGAGGAAGTTTTGATCCCTACCCGTTATCCTTCATTGCTCAGTATTTGTTATTCATCTGCTGTTTGGCGTGTCAGCATTATATAGTGGAAGGCACTAAACCACCAAACTGATCCCTTATTGCACACTCTTGGAATATGCATGTTATCTAAATTAACCACAATTAATCATATTGTGGTTTAGTAAAGTTCAGGAAGATATAACAAAATAATAGTATTGTTTTTACTTTTATTGTTGCTTAATCATTTGTGAATTTTTAATGTTGACTTAAGTTGTATCTGTTGTTTACCTCCTACTGTATGTGAATACTATATATATATATATATATATATATATATATATATATATATATATATATATATATATATATATATATATATATTTTTTTTTAGACATCTATTTAAAATACAGAGCCACCACTATTTAGATCTAAAAAATATTATATATATATATATATATACGTATATTTGCCCACTAACAATAGAAACAACAAAATATACTGTAGAAAACTGAACATGAATGCATTAAATGGAGTTTTGCTGTACAAATGCCACAGAGAACATTTGTAAAATAGTGCATTTTACTATACAAAAATAGATGGAATGATTTCCATTTTAACACACCAAGGAACTAGCGCTGGCACAAACAAAACACACATGTACAGAAGTGGGTTTGAGCGTAAATGTGTGTCTTTCCTTGTGTCCTAGGGTAGCAGAGTGTGAAAATATAATGAGGGTGGGATAGCATAGTGCTGTCTGGGGCAAGTCATACTGAGGAGACTTCACAAAAAAATAATGGCAGAGAAATAAAGTGATACCTCAGTGCAACATAAATAAGCAGGCTGGTTTGGTTATGCTGCATGGGCACGTACGGGTAAGGAGTGAGAGAGAGAGAGAGAGAGAGAGAGAGAGAGAGAGAGAGAGAGAGAGAGAGAGAGAGAGAGAGAGAGAGAGAGAGAGAGAAAGAGACGTGGTGACGTGGAAAGAAAAACACAAAGAGACAATTCCATGAAGGAAAGAAGAGTGAGACAGATCAGAGGGAGAAACAAAAATGAGTGAGACAAAAAGAAAAAATAAAGCTTTGGAGTGAAAGTTGAGATGGGTTGACAAGGGGAAAAAATGAGCGGAAGAAAAATGTGTTTATGTTTATACTGTATTCACGATTATACTGAGTGTTGTGCGCTTGGTCATGTGCTTTACGGGGAAGACGGTTAATGCTGAGGCAAACAGGGTCATGAGAGGACACATTTCTTTCATATTAATGTAGAGTAAAATGTACAGCTTATTTGGCATCATCCATACTTTAATAACATAAACATCCATTAAAAAGGGGTATAAATCATTATTTAGTGACTAACTTCATGTTGGATTAGGTCAACATTATGCACATTTATGACTGCAAGGTCACAGAAGTCTAACACTTTATGTTTTGGAACTTATCCATATTGAGGGGTTGAGAGTCACATGCAAAAAAGGCTGGTTGAATTGTAGCCAAAGTGAATTTTTTAGATGGAGTTTGTAATTATCTACTGCATACTGACAGATGACTGACAGTTGTGTGGTCGAACACACATCAGCACATTATCCTCAGTAAACTTTGAAAAAAAATTTCTTTTCTCATTATTATATGTGTCCTTGAAGTACAAAGGCCTGCATGTGTGTCCATGTGTGTCCACAGGAGTCTTATGAAGCATATGTCCCAATCCCGAACAGGGAACTCGAACAGCTGACACACACACACACACACACACACACACACACACACACACACATACACACACACACACACTGCTAGCTTCTACTCTTGTCATAATTGTAATTTATTCTGGACACACACAAAGACACACACACACAGAAAATGTAAGTCAGGATTGATCCTTTTCAAATCTGCAATCCAAACACTGGTATGCCATTGCCTACCATTAAACTTGGCATGGTCCTGATTACCTGGCATCATTACTTTGGCAACCACCAACCACAAGAGGAATCCATACCCGCTGTGTCCTGCTGCACACTGTGTCTGTGTATGTGCGTGAAATGTTTCTAAGTGCCTGTGTGTGTGGATTTCACTAGTCCTGTGGGTCAATGTATGTGCATGTCTGGTTAAGCATGCAAAAATGTATATGTGCATCATCAGTAACACAAAGTATACTGTATATATTTGTGTGTGTGCGTGTGTGTGTAACAGCAAATAAAGCAGGATAGGCATTCAGAGGATCACAGATGGGCCCTGTCAAATCTCTGTACATCTGGCTTTGTTCCTACCCCCGCACTCACACCCACACCCACACCCACACCCACACATACACCCACCCACCCACACCCACACAAAATAATCAAAACACAGTGGAGCGTGTAGGACAGGATAAAAGAGAAGGAAAGAAATAAAGAAAGAAAGAAAGAAAGAAAGAAAGAAAGAAAGAAAGAAAGAAAGAAAGAAAGAAAGAAAGAAAGAAAGAAAGAAAGAAAGATAGCGTGAAGCAAAAAGAGATGGGTTTTGAGTAAGAAAGAGAGATTCCAAGATATGATTATGGCATTAGCACTGTTTGATAGTATGTTGGTTAAATATTGACTCTGATTTTTATATGTACAGTAATGAAAGACAGGCATGCAAATATGATTAGGGCTTTCTTCCACATTAACAGGGTTTAGGTATCTGTCTGCAAGTGTGTGTGTGTGTGTGTGTGTGTGTGTGTGTGTGTGTGTGTGTGTGTGTGTGTGTGTGCGCAAACTCAAGTGGGACAAACTCAATGTTGCACCAACATTGCCAGGAAAAACATGAACTTGAATATTCACACATAAACCATGGCTCCATTTAACTTTTCTTAGCATCCTTTCAGTTTCATTTTTAGCCAGTGGTGCATTGGCATGGTCCAGGGTTGCCATGCATTGCCAAAGCAGAAGGTGTCCAATTCTCCAGAATGTTATGTTGATTTGGTGTTACTCCCAATTTTCCTTAAATATACAGGTATGACAACTGTGTACAAAGTCCCTTGACTCCCTTCTCCCTTCCATCTGTTTGGTCCACTATTCCAGTCTTCCTATTTTTCTTGCTTAGGTTGTTTTGTACAATTGAACAAACAGCTATTCAAAGCTATTCTGAGCCGGCGGTTAAAAGTAAAACATGTCCATGACTGCTTTTCTATATCTGTGAACTGCAGGAAATGAAATAAAAAACATCCCAAATTGATCAGTTTTTGATAAAAAGCATCAATATATGCTTCACTCAAAGCTTTTATCCACAGAAGCAAATTGCCCCCACCTGAAAAAAATAAAATACAGTGCAGACACAGCACAGCAAAGAAATATCCATCATGGCAGAATTTCCTGAAAATAATTAACTCCATTGATCACACGGATGGCACACTATCTGAGACAGAGAAGGAAGGAGATGAGGACAGAGAGATGGATACAGGGGGCTATATAGACAGGGATGGTGCGAGATGTGGAAGAAATGAAGGAATGAGTGTTGCGGAGGAGAGGTAATAGGGGAAAAGAGGATGAGAGAGGGATGAGGTTTCTATTTCTGAGTAGAACATTCATCACAAGCATGAGTTTATTTTGGTGGTCACTCTATCTCTCGTTCTCTATGCCTGTCTCTCTACTTCCCCACCATGCACAATCTCTCCTTACTGGTGTTAATTTTTAAATTGTTAAAGGGGAACTCCAATGATTTCCCACATAAGTGTCACTATACTAGTCATAAGTTGTGCTGCTCAGCTTGTGAAAATGTGTTGTATAATGTCTTCTGTGGCTCTGGAGGAACTTTGTCAAGTCGGAGAATAACCCCTGAGGATGTCAAAGTGATGAAAGAGACTAAACATTTGCAACTGAAAGTCTGTGTTTCAAAATGCAAGTGTGGCATTTGATGGCCTTGTCCAAAGCCAAATGGTGTAATGAAATATGCCTTTGGTTACATTAAGGGAAATGTAGGATCCAGTATTGTTGGAGCTTCAGTCACCTAAAGTAAGTAAATCCACAAATTTACTGCTTCAACTTTGACCACTTTCTTTCATTCAAGTCACCTGCTGTCACTGTAGTGTGTAATTTAGAAGTAGATTGCCTCATTTCATTACAGTGGCTCACAGGGGCAGCTATGGCATAGTGGTAGAGTGGTTGCCTACCAACCTCTAAAGGTTGGTGGTTCAATCCCTGCTGAAGTGTCCTTGGACAAGATGCTGAATTCTGAGTTACTGCTGATGCTGTGCCATCGGAGTGTAAATGTGAGTGAGTCTCATCTGATAAGCAGGTGGCGCCTTACCTTGGCCACAATGTGTAAAAATGGTGAATGGTTCCTGTACTATGTAAAAGCACTTTGAAATAGGCACTGTATTATTTTTCGAAACATTTTGTGTTATGTGATAATTGAAATTGAAAATCTCCTAAAGCTTGCTGTGTACTGATAGGAAAAAAGGAACACCTAACACCACTATGAAACTCAGTACAAAGTCCTGGCAAGGAAAAAACCTGTAATGGATAAGTTTATGTAGACTGTGTTAGAGAGGTGTTAATGCAGCTCAGCTAGTTTTTAAGAGCGTGATATACTGTATATAAAATGTAAAATGTGCCTTTTATTTTGTCGACCTTAAACTGTCAGACTGTCCTCACCCAGAAAATTACCAAGTTGATTGTGCAAGCAGCTCATAATTACCTAAATTTACGTTTGCTGTTAGGCGGCTGTAGTAATTATCGCATGAACAAATGAGGAAGTGTGGTGCCAAAATTTCACATAAAGACGTAGGCTGGGGTGGTGGATGGGTCAAAGAAACAACGGACTGCCAGCCCACACTTGGGTTTGTGATTTGTCTGAAACCAAAAGTCAACAATCACTTTTTGAAATGATTAGAGTTTTACGGACCTTAGTCCACGAAGCAGTTACCTCCTCTTTTTAGTAGTTTTATGTCTCTTATTTTTAAATTAAATCCCAGATGTTTTACCAACCCTAGGTATTTTTTTTGCCTGAACTTAACTACCTAGTTCTGTTTCACGTTACATGTTGAAAACAGCGGTTGTAACGTTAAATCACTGCTGACATATTTGGACCTATCCCCCAACAGTGTAGGAACAGAGGATTTGTGCTCTTTCAAGTTGTTTTAGCCATTTCATCTTGCTTTAAAACAACACATATGAAAGTGCTGACTGCCAGACCTCTTTAATTGCTGACTAATGCAGCAAATTGCAATTCAACCCAACATGACAAACCTTTAGAGCAGTTTTTGTTATTGTGAAAAAGTTACCCCTGGTAGAAAAATTCCTGATACTCCCACAAACACACATGCACACACCACCTGTTGATTGATGTGACTGTCATTGGGTCAGTGAAGCCACATTCCCCCAGATATGGTCTGACTAACACCTCTCTCCTCTGCCACTAACCCCCCCAACTTACTTGCATGGACCCAATAGCTTGGCCTCTCTTTCTCTCTGTCTGCATCTTTTTATCCTCTATACCCTCCTTGTTTTCCTCCCCTGTTTGTCTTTGCCCTGTTCTGTTTCCCATTACACCTTTCTTTAGGTGTAATTTGATGGGAAGGCTGGGAGACATGTAAAAGCAAATCATTTAAAATAAATCATGCCTCCATCAGTTAACGACACTTTTTGAACATTTGGAGACAGAGTGACAATGTGAGAAAGACAAATTATTTAGTCTATAGGCCAGCTGTACTAGATTTTAGACAGACTTTGAGCAAACATAAAACTTTCTCAACACATTGTTCAGCTCAGGACGTTACATTCCAAATGATTACTTGATTATAATAAGGATAAACTGTGTATTTTACAGTTCTCCTGGTTTAGGACTGTAATTATAGACTGTGGACCTCTGCAGTTCCTGGTAGATGTCTCCCCCGAAAGTTGAAATGAAATATACCTTTTGCCATTCCACTTTTGCCAATATTTTCCCATTTTTATCAACTTTGTCCCTCTCTCCAATTTTATTATTACTTTCATTCACTTTGTCCATTCACTCCATTTCCAGTCTCTCTTTGAGAAGTAGGAGAAAGGAAGGGAATTGCAAAGACCCACTGAAGGAAGGATAAGATGGTGGGATGGAGGACTTTGGGAATTGTGGATGTGAATTCTGCCAGTGTGACTCATGTCAATACGCGTGTGTGTGTGTGCGTGTGTGTGTGTGTGTGTGTGTGCACTTGCATGTGTGTGTGTGGGGGGTGTTCTTTGAGTGTGTCTGTGGCAACAGATACAGGGAAGTGTGAAGAGCAATTTCAAATGGTCATCATACCACTGAGAGACAGAGACAGACGGAAAGAAAGGAATGCCTCTCAGAAAGGACTCACACTGGCCCACACACACAGTGTCTAGAGAAATCCATTTTTTCTGAATGAGTGTCATGTTCTGTAAATTGTCTTTATTGTAGGGATTTATGTGAAATGTATGTATGAAATTTCACAATTGCCACACAGCCTGGCACAGTTTCTGTTGTCATGCGTCACACTGTTTATTGCATTTCTGGAGTATAATTTTCAACTTCTCTTCAACCTTTTTTGAAAAATGACCACATCAGACACATTTAAGCACTGGTTCTAAATAGGAGACATTTGTTCCATAAGTGGACTGCTGATACATTGATTGAATTCAGAATGTGTGTCAATTGGGTCAAAAAGTACTTTCATTACTGTTCCCACTGCACGCTAGGAGCGGTAGTAGAACCATGGTGTGAAATTCACACCATTTGAGGATATGTTGCGTTTTGAGCATGTCTATTCTCAAACAGTTTGAGAACTATACTGTACTGGGCATCAAAGAAAGTGAGTTTGTAATCAGCCACTTTATCTGGTAGAAAAAATGGATGGGGATGAAGAAAAGGTAGTATGTAAATTTACTGTATAAAAATACATTTTCCTGTACGTTATATGATAGGTTATCAAAAACAAAAAAAATATGAACAGTAGAAAATAAATGCATGACATTTGGATAAGATGGCTACCATTTATTCAGTGATTATTCTTGCAATTTGCCCTATAGGCTAATTTGCTGGTGCAAAACTGGTGAAACTCTTTACTTTGGTGGGTGTTCTGGGATGTCATGCTATAGCTGAGCCAACAGTATCACCTGCAGTGCCTCACCCCAAAAATGGCAGCCAATAAGAGTGATAAACAAACAAAGTAGGAGTTTCTTCAATTAAAACAGAGTTGTGAAGAAAAGCCTCTGTAAGTGTCGGGCCAGGATCTTCTGGCTATGAATATGAGGAAAGGATAAATCCATTGGGCCTTGGTGCCATTCAATTCTATCCTTCAGTAGTCCACAGCCACGCCAACTTGTAAAAGCTGCTTATAAAGGAGCTAAATGAATCTGAGCGTCAACTGACTTAATGGACCAATAGAAACTAGGGAGAAAGGAGAGGAGGAAATGATGGTGGGAAACATGCATAAGATGAGTTTCTTCAGAGGATAATAGGTCATCAAAGAGGGGAGGAGAAAAAGAAGGACAGAACATAACCTCCAAGCATATGAGTAGAGTTGTTGGTGAGAAAAAAAAAATAAACAGATAAGTTTTAGTCTCTACAACTTTGAAGCAGAAACTAACAGATGGATGAAAAAGGAAAAAAGAGAAATAGAAAATAAAGGATGAGAAGAGAGACAAATAATGTAGATTTACATTTCAGGGTTGCAGTTAAATGTGTTTGTCTTCAAAGTAAAACAAATATCCAAACGTCTGCTCTTCCAACACAGCAATGAATATTCAATAAAGGATGCTGCTGTCAGGGTGAAGGCAATAATTCCATAAGAATAGTAGGCTAATTATTTGTAAAAGACACTCCAGGCACATTGGGCAGACATACAGTATACACACACACACACACACACACACACACACACACACACACACACACACACACACACACACACACAGTAAATGTGTGTAAATGTTTGGAAATTAACATGTACTGTAGGATGGATGTACACATCTTCGACCTGAAAGAAGCCCCAGGAGCTTGTGACCACCAGCTGTAAAGCAATTTGGCATCCTACCAACTGCACAGAGTAGTTGTCCATACCAACAGTTGGTAGATGTTAAAAGTAGCATGTGTCAGTCAAAAGGAGGAGAAGTCGACGGTAAGCCAATGTGAGCAAAAGAACAGTTTCAAAACATTTAATTATTCTTAATTAATTAAGAATTATTAATTATTTTATTTAGTCCATGTTTTTGTTTGGCCTTGAGGTTATACAATGCAATTTAGTGCAAAACGTAATTTGCAAAGAAAGCTACACATGTTACCTTTAAATTAAATACATCAATAATGTTACTACCTGTTACAATGTATAGTATTCAGCACTTACCAACTAATTGCGGACCATTGATTTCCACTCACACAGACAAAATGTCACCACTCCTTAAGGCTGTCATTATAAGGCTTTTTTGTCAAAGGTTAAGGAACACTCTCTATACTTAACAGCTCTTTGCTCTTTTATTTCCAACATGCAGTTCAGCCACTACTAAAGAAAACAAACTTGGATCCATCAATTCCCGCAAATTATAGGCCCATTTCCAAGATGCCTTATATTTCCAAAATCTTAGAAAAAGTTGTTTCCAAACAGCTCCCTGCTGTCTTGAATACACAGAAAATTTTAGACAAATTTCAATCTGGCTTCCATCAGAAACACTCAACAATAACTTCTCTTCTTAGAGTGTCCAACGACTTATTCAATGTCCTCTGACATTGGTGAATGCTCGGTTTTGGTGCTGCTGGATGCAGTCAATCATAACAACTTGCTTGATAGACTTAAACACTGGGTTGGTATCTCAGGGAGCTCCCTGGATTGGTTCACCTCCTATCTTTTAGGTAGAAGTTTTTAATGTGTCATTTGGTCCCTATTTTTTTATGGGTCACTTGGTTCCTGTGGGGTGCCTCAGGGTTCTGTGTTAGGTCCAATTTTATTTGCATTGTATATGTTTCCCTTGGGACATATAATTAGCCAATTTGGAGATATCAGTTTTCACTTTTATATTATTATATTATGACATCCAGCAGTATGTCTCTTTTAACCCTGAAGAGACTGACAAAGTGTTGCTTAAATGTTTGACTTCCATCAAGGACTGGCTAGCAAACAATTTTCTACAGCTTAATGAAGATTAGACCAAAATCCTTATTGTTGCCCTGGACACTACAGCTTACAAGTTTTTGGGGTCCCTTTCTTCAGCTGAAGAAACTGAGAAATCGTGGTGTTATATTTGATCATAACATGTATCTTGATCAACATATCAAATCAATGACCTGCACATTTTTCTATCAATTAAGAAACATTCAAACTTAGAGCTCTTGTTTCACAATCTGAGCTTGAGATGATGAGATGTCTTTCAATTATTTCTTCCTTGCTAATTTTCTGTTGGATCCTACTGTATTTTTACAAATGTTTTATGTGAAGCACTTTGTGACTGCCTGTAAAATGTGTTATATCAAAGAAACTTTATCACTGACTGACTCGTTTAAAATGACAACAACAAGTCCCTTGGCAATCTTGTAGAATAAAGTTTTACAAGTAGTGTCCAGTTAGTTGAAAGTAATCCCTAGTGCCATCTGATCAGAATTGTGATTAACATTTATATTCCATAAACTGTAGACGTAGCAGGTCTTTCAAATGATTCCTAGGCTTTTAAATGACAGATTAGACTAGCCTTATGAACAAGACCAGAAACTGTAGCTCACTAGAATACATTCACATCCTCTTATTGTACAGCATGCCCTTGTAATCCTTGTCTAATCTGTTTACAACTCCAATCTGGTTAAACCAATCTAATTAATGTTAAACAGATAATTACCCGGATATGGTGCGAGTAATCTGATTGATGTACTAATAAGAGGAGGATTATCACACAGTTGGCACCTCTCTCTCTGTCTCTCCCTATTCTACATACATTTTTTTATACCCAATTTATTCTCAATTTGCTGGCATATTTCACCTATTTTTATCTTGTCTTCCAGTTTGCATCTGCACTCTCCCTCTCTGTCTCACTTCCCTCTGCTGTCATCGGTGTCTCACTCCCTGTTCATCAGTCATTTTTTGTCTTGAGGACAAACTTAATTAAGTCTGACAAGAGCAGGTATTTTTATCGCGGCATCCGCAACTGCTCCCACTCTCGCAAATATAAGCACGCCAAAGCAAACACACCCATCCACACACCCACTTAAGCTCATTTTAAACTTCAACTTGTTTCTTATTAACAGCTTATTGTTATTATTATTATTTTGGGTGAAAATCCAATTGTGCCCTTGTTCAACTTTGACATTTTAAAAAGCATGTGTGCAACGCAAGGGTGTCAGTGAATGTCACACACATATCTGTAGTTGTGAAGACCTTCCATTCATGCCTTGAACATTATTACACTCAACTTTTAACAAGCATTAACCTTAAGATGAAAATGAAGATTTAAAAAGAGGTGATGACCAATAAATATCCTCACAGTTAGACTTTTTCACCTTTCTATCCTTGTAAGGTCTCACACACACACACACACACACACACACACACACACTTCCCCTAAGGTCATCAAACACACAGCTGCGTCAATGCACGAGTTCTTTATGCAGAGGTGTGAACTAACATTTCAGATTAGCCTGGCTCATGTGTCATGATAATCTGTCTTTCTCTTTCTGTCTTAGAGGCATGCTTCGAGTCCATCACATTTTCAAGTGGAGGTATTTTTGTTGTATTTTTAAATAAATAAACATTTTTATTTTTACAGGTTATTGTTTCTCTTTCTCCAAGTTTCTGTGAATATTTGGTCTCTGTCGATAGAGAGATGTCTTGTGTGTCTGTGTGTGTGTGTGTGTGTGTGTGTGTGTGTTTAGAGTATATTGTATGTGCATCATCAAGTAAAAATGGCAGGTTACAATTAGCTGAGGGATTGGCAGCATACATGTAGGTTTGTGTACGTGTGTAGGTGTGTAAGTTGAGTGACAGCTTGTGGTATATTTAGACATTATTGATGGGCACTCAATCTAAGCACTTAATTACAAATCTAAAAGACTTATGATCATAAATGCTAAAGGAATATTTATAGCACAGTGATCCCTGAGAAAAAATGAATAAAATAAAAGGGATCTCAGATTTCTATGAATTATTGTGTGCAGGTGTGAACACCTACAGAAGCACCTTACAAACAATATGTACACTTAAAAAAAAAAAGCAATAAGGATAGTAGTATAGGTCATCGCAAGTACACTATTGCAATGTTCATTAAGGTCATATGCTGTGAAACTTATGGGTCTAGTTGATTTTAAAACGGCACAATTAATGGATGGACGGTAACCCATGAACACCTTGGTGGATACCGGTGGTCAGGGAAGACGTAAGACTGAAGAAGGTCTTTCCGGGATATGTTATCCCAGAGGACTCTGGAGGCAGTTGCAAGGCACCGAAGGGCTGCGGCCTCTGCCGTAACAGAGGGAAAGCAGAGGGTGTGGGAGAAGTTCGGAGAAAGCATGGAGAAGGACTTTTGGTCAGCACCAAGGTGTTTCTGGAATACCGTTTGCCACCTCAGGAAGGGGAAGCGGGGAATCATCCAAGCTGTGTATAGTAAGGATGGGACGTTGTTGACCTCAACTGAGGACGCAATAGGGCGGTGGAAGGAGCACTTTGAGGAACTCCTAAATCCAGCTGACATCTCCTCCTGTGGTAGAGGCAGAGCTGGCGGATGATGGGTGATTGTTGTCAATTACCCTGGCGGAAGTCGCTGAGGTAGACAAACAATTCCACAGTGGCAAAGCCCCTGGGATTGATGAGTGACGTCTAGAAATGCTGAAAGCTCTGGGTGTGGATGGGTTGTCTTGGTTGACACGGCACTTTAACATTGATCGGATTGAAGAGGAACAATTCGGATTCCATCCTGGTCATGGAACAATGGATCAGAGCTTCACTCTCGCAAGGATCCTGAAGGGAGCCTGGGAGTATGCCCAACCAGTCTACATGTGTTTTGTGGATCTGGAGAAAGCGTATGACCGGGTCCCCCGGGAGATACTGTGGGAGGTGCTGCGGAAATATGGGGTGAGGGGGTCCCAAAGCGAGAGCTGTGTCTGGGTTCTCGGCAGTAAGTCGGACTTGTTGCAGGTGAAGGTTGGCCTCCGCCAGGGCTGCACTTTGTCACCAATGTAATATTTATGGACAAGATATCGAGGCGTAGTCGGGGTTGCAGTTCGGTGGGCTGGGGATCTCATTGCTACTTTTTGCAGATGATGTGGTCCTGATGGCATAATCGGCCTGTGACCTTCAGCACTCGCTGGATTGGTTGTCAGCTGAGTGTGAAGCGGCTGGGATGAGGCCATGGTTCTCAGCAGGAAACTGATGGAGTGCCTTTTTCAGGTAGGGAATGAGTCCTTACCCCAAGGGAAGGAGTTTAAATACCTTGGGGTCTTGTTTGCGGGTGAGGGGACCATGGAGTGTGAGATTGGTCGGAGAATCGGAGCAGCGTGTGCGGTATTAAATTCCCACTTATTGCACCGTTGTGACGAAAAGGGAGCTGAGCTAGAGGGCAAAGCTCTCAATCTACCGGTCAGTGTTCGTTCCTACCCTCACCTGTGGTCATGAAGGCTGGGTCATGACCGAAAGAACGAGGTCTAGGGTACAAACGGCTGAAATGGGTTTCCTCACGAGGGTGGCTGGCGTCTCCCTTAGAGATAGGGTGAGAAGCTCAGTCATCCGAGAGGAGCTCGGAGTAGAGCCGCTGCTCCTTTGTGTCGAAAGGAGCCAGTTAAGGTGGTTCGGGCATCTGGTAAGGATGCCTCCTGGGCGCCTTCCTAGGGAGGCCAAGGGGAAGACCCAGGACTAGGTGGAGAGATTATATTTCCAACCTGGCCTGGGAACGCCTCGTGATCCCCCAGTCGGAGCTGGTTGGTGTGGCTCTGGAAAAGGAAGTTTGGGGTCCCCTGCTGGAGCTGCTGCCCACGCCACCCGATACCGGATAAGAGGATGTAGATGGATGGAAAACATTTTCCTGGATAGAGAGGATTTAAGACGCAAACTTAATTTAAAACAACCGTTTACCCGCACTACTCTTACAAACATGGGTGTTTCAGTTCATGGGGTGAGTCTGCAATAGTTTGGGGGACAAAATCAAATTGATTAAAAATGTCAACCTATTTAAAATAAAATTCAAAAGAGCAATTCTGGAAAAGGTACTGTAAAGAGGAGGGAGGTTGTAACTCATGAGTAGAGATAGAAATTATTGATGGGTAGTGTATAATTTTGTATGAACTTGTTTCAGTTTTTTCTGATCTATTTAGAATCTAAGCGTATTACAAGAGTACTAGAGTTTTTAAGAGTATTTATTTATTTAGATTATTCTACTTTTTCTAAAGTAAAATACTTTGTCTTGTACTTACTCTTTATTGTCTAATTTTTTTAATGTTATTAGAAATAAAACTATACATTCATTTATTCCTTTGTTTTGTTTTTTGACTGATGCACTGCAATTCGGATCGCTGCCGTTTAATTCTTAAATTCTCTTAAATTGTGAAACCAAAAATTACAAGAACAACAAATGTTCATGTATTTAACCCTTCTGAAGATACAGTGAATTGACATAAGTGGAGAAAATATAAATGTAAAAGATGTATTACAAACCTTAAATATGGTGAAATATGGATGTCATAAAAATATAGCATTTGGTTGCTTTTTCCTTTGAAAATGTTATTGTTCAGCAGCAGGCAAGTCTAAGTTTTCACCCTAAAGAGCTTTGATACAATATCAACAACATTGTATTTTTTTGGTTTAACATATTAAACTGGCAACTTTTTGCATAGAAAATGCATCCATTAATATAAACGTTAATGTATGGTTTAAGAAATCAGCAGTAATGAAAACTACTTCAAATCTGACATAACTGTGGCAACAAATACAAAACACCTATCATGATTTAAATGTGGATAAAGTTTTGAGTTTAAAGCCAATGTAATACAGTACTAAAGAATGAGGACAAATATCAAGGAATCATTTATCTACTTTCTTCGTTTGTACATAACATCATACATTTTGTTATTCCATTGGACCAACTTTAAAGTTTTACTAAATTTCTTTCCTCTGTAACAAGAACTTTTTGTCTTCTGATGCATTTTCTCATGGTATTGTGATTTGTAAAGTGATTATAATGTGGCTTTTTACCATTTATGTGTGTTGTATTGTGTGATCTTACTAAACCTAGCCTGAAAAACTAATTTCTTTCTCAGCATGAGAGGCTTTGGTTTTAATGAATACAAAGAAAAAAGGCTTATGAGCGTGTTGAATAAGATATTGTGTGAAACAGACAAATATGACACACTTTCAGTTATTATACAAGTTTTGAATCTAATTTTGGATGTTTGTGACGTTGATCAGCAGGTTGGGAGCTAACACACACCTCGTGAGATATGGTTGTAAATAAGTCTGCCGACTCAACTAGTGACTTTGGCAGGCAGCCAAACATCATTTGAAGGTAGTGTGTGTGGAGATGAAACCGTGTAAGTGGCTGGTTAAAAGACCAGCAATAGTAACGTGTAGACAAAGACATGAGTTCATGAGATGAGATTTCCGAAGTGACAGATGCAGATACAGACAGAGAGAAGGCAAATATATAACAAACATATTTTGGGAATAGGACACAACCTACCGGCGAGCGCAGTGCATGCCGCGTACAATGTGAATTGGCCCTTACAGTTAAACTGGCCTCTTTCTAAAGGTTAAACACAAGCAGCCTCCAACCACTGCAGGAGGAAGGAGGGCTAGAAAGTCCTTTTACCTGTCTCTTTTCTTGGCCTTTTTGCTTTTTGTCCATCACTGTCTGTCATGCTGTCTTAACACCTGTTGTCTGCATCTCCAATTTCTCCAACATTCTCTAACAATGTCTCTAATCTTGAACTTAATCAAATCACTTAAATAGAGGGTTATGTGTATCTGTGGACACTGAAGAGAGATTTATGGACAGGATATCGAGGCGTAGTCGGGGTGGGGAGGGGTTGAAGTTCAGTGGGCTGGGGATCTCATCACTGCTTTTTTGCGGATGATGTGGTCCTGATGGCGTTATCGGCTTGTGACCTGTGACAGCACTCACTGGATCGGTTCGCAGCAGAGTGTGAAGCGGCTGGGATGGGATCAGCACCTTTAAATCTGAGGCCATGGTTCTCAGCAGGAAACCGATGGAGTGCCTTCTTCAGGTAGGAAATGAGTCCTTACCCCAAGTGAAGGAGTTTAAATACCTTGGGGTCTTGTTCACGAGTGAGGGGACAATGGAGCGGGAGATTGGTTGGAGAATCGGGGCAGCGGGTGAGGTATTAAATAAAATTTATTGCACTGTTGTGACGAAAAGAGAGCTGAGCCAGAAGGCAAAGCTCTCAATCTACTGGTCAGTTTTCATTGCTACCCTCACCTATGGTCATGAAGGCTGGGTCATAACCAAAAGAACGAGATCCAGGGTACAAGCGGCCGAAATGGGCTTCCTCAGGAAGGTGGCTGGCATCTCCCTTAGAGATAGGGTGAGAAGCTCAGTCATCCGTGAGGAGCTCGGAGTAGAGCCGCTGCTCCTTTGTGTCGAAAGGAGCCAGTAGAGGTGGTTCGGGCATCTGGTAAGGATGCCTCCTGGGCGCCTCCCTAAGGAGGTGTTCCAGGCACAATCAGCTGGGAGGAGGCCTCGAGGAAGAACCAGGACTAGGTGGAGGGATTATATCTCCAACCTGGCCTGGGAACACCTCGGGATCCCCCAGTCGGAGTTGGTTAATGTGGCTTGTGAAAGGGAAGTTTGGGGTCCCCTGCTGGAACTGCTGCTTCTGCGACCCAATACCGGATAAGCGGACGAAGATGGATGGATGGATGGATGGATGGATGGATGGATGGATGGATGGATGGATGGATGGATGGATGGATGGATGGATGGATGGATGGATGGATGGATCTCAACAGTAAGTTTGATTTCTCAGAGAGATTCAGGGTACATCAATGTCTGATGCATGTGGCACAAAATGGGTTAAGATATCATCATTAATGATTAAACAATAGTGTTTCATACCAGCTCAGGACACTCTGTCATTGTCCCTGTCCCTCAGGCTATGGCATGCTGACACATACTGATCAAATCGGCGATCAGTGCCAACCTCCAAAAGCATGATTATCTTTCTCCTCAACCTCATATCAACAAGGAGAAATTCTCACATGGGTCTTTAACTAAAGTATATTTGGCATATACCATAAGAAATTTAAAATAATCTTATCTTCTCTCACTTTTGAGGTCGTCCAGTCTGAGAGGCTGCTAATTTCTGTCAATGGACTAATTCATCCCTCATCATCCACACAGACACACACAGACACACACACCTATGCATACATTGAGGACATCATGGAGCGGAATACCAATCATGACCTCTGCTGCCTGTCACCGGCTGATACATAAGAAATAGATGCAGCCTTTTCCGTCCGTTCATAAAGATGAGCCTGGAGCCAATTTCACTACTTTTCATGTTTATTTCATCCACTAAACTGCAGCTTGATGTTGCCACATTGGTGGCATTTGGAGTGTCGAAAAGTAATGTATTTACCAAGTCAGTTGTTCTTTTTGTTCTGCCTTATTTTAATCATTGCATGTATTTGCACTTCTGCGGTTCATTCATTTTGTCTTATTATCTATTGCTGTGTTTTTTTCTACCACATACATTTTCAATATTGCAAAGCAAGCTATATGTCAGATTTGTTCCTACCAGGAAGGCTTTAATTAATACTGGGACAACTGAACATAAACCATGATGATGATAATAGGCCCTAAATGCTACATTCAGATGTTTTAGACCACAACCCAGGCGATTAACCTGCTAATTGATGCTCATTTAATTAGCATTGTTGTAAGTTGTGCCTGGATGCTACTGTAAATGAGTCTTTATACGCTCTTCTCTCTGTCTCTTCAGTGTCCAAAGTTACACATGAACAGCAGGCTCCCCATTGTGCAGCTCACTGAAATGTAATTTAGCTTGCTAACCCATTGTTGTTGGTGCACTTTGGTTTCTGAACTATGCAGTGTCCAAGTCCAATCTGCGGCCATTTGCTGCATGTCTTTTCCCCCTCTCTCTCCCCTTTCCTGTCTACAGCTTTCCTGTCCATAAAAATGCCAAAAAACATCTCTCTTTAAAAAACAAGAACATTTAAATTGCATGCAAATTGACAAATAAAATCTGTACATCTTTGATTAAATGCTATAAGTAACTTTTTGGCATATTTAGCTGTTCCTTCAGCTGATCTCATCAACTTCTACTTCAATTTGTGACTTCCACTGTCGTGTAAGTGTCCGCGGAGAGAGAGAGTTACATCAGATGCTGTAGTTTTCACAGTAAACCTTATTTTTGTATAAACAACCATTCCTAAGTCTCAGGCAGGTAATGTCATAATGTAATGCCTTCCCCCAAAGTGTTGGACCAGCATTACAGTCATTAAACTTCATTATAGGAACAGTAATGCTTACACAGAGGTGTGTGTGTGTGTGTGTGTTGCGGTGGGGGAATGGGGGATGGGGGTCATTGTGAAGGATGGGGTGCCACTTGCAGTTTACTGTAGTCAGCACACACACATTCACAGTAATGCTCATTCAGTCCCATGACAACACAAGCTCACAAACACACTCATTATTACAAGGTTACAACAGTGAGGCAGTGTGGTTTACTGAGCTACATCTACATCTTTTGACCTAACACTGGTCATATCATTAAGTTCTTCTTTCCAAACAATGACATTACTGATTAAGTTCCAATTAAGGGCAATTCCACTTCAAGTGGAAGCAATAACATGAAGATTGAAGATTGCACAAGTGTGTTGTAACCATTACAAAAGTTAAAGTTCCAAAAACATTGTTCGGTGTGATTATGGGATGGATGGATGTCTATAACAGGGGTATCACTATGTCAGAAAGCAACTAAAGTGAAAAAGTCCAAATCGTTTAAAGGTCCATTGTGTAGGAATTTCTCCCATGTAGCATTGAAATCATATATTGTAATCAACTCTTTCACACCATGCAGTTCAAATTACAGCTATGGTATCCTTCACGCTTCAAAAAGCCGGTCTCTTGCTCTTTTCAATATCTGTTTTCTTTTTCAGGGCGAAGAAGAAGTTTGAAATTTGGATTTTGAATAAGTATGGTCCTCCATGTTTCTTTTTTCAAAGTTGCCTGGGCCGGTAAGCGATGATACCCTTTAGCAGCAATATGTGATTTTACTTCTTTTATGGTGACATTTATCATCTGTCTAGGGACAGCAGATAAAAAATAGCCTTTTGGCTAACTCTGGCATATTGACAGAAATGTGTATTAATATGCACTGTCCCTGTAATAAATAAATAAATTAGCAGCACATATAAAACGCGAAAGGCGGAGTAGTATTTCTTGTATGTCCCTTGCCGGCTAACGTATTTGAAGATGGCGCATGAATATGTTCATGCAAATGCAAATTAAAAATTTTAATTTAAATTTTCAAGCCAAAAGGAATACTTGGAGTTGATCGTGGTGGTAAATAATTTTTAAAAGAACAAGTTTGTAAATGGGCAACACCGATTTTGATAAACAACTAAACACATTACTCACTGGACCTTTAAAACTTAAAGACTAAAGTGTGACAGAGTTAATAGTGACACTTGCATAATACACAAATATCTACCTGAGTAAAGTTGCAGTTTATATAAACCACGGATACTTGTTACAATTATTTCAAGTAATATTATGTTTCTTTTACAGGAAAACATTTACGATTAACTGTTTAAGAGTAGTTGCATAAACATGATGGATTAAATATGTAGTATAGTATATTCATATTTTTACACTTTTCAGATGGACACAACAGACTTGATGTCATGGTGGTGTGGTGGTGAAAATGTGACATTATACAATGAGGTGAGGTTGAATAAAATAATGCATCTCTTCACTTGTACTTAAGATAGGCTACAGTATTTAAAAAGACAAAGGCAGTTAAATGTGCTATAATGCTAAAAAGTGTATTAAAACAAATAGCATTACACGCATTTAAAGAAATCTAAAAGGTTAACTTGCCACTTAGGCAGGACAAATAGTTGCAGATAAATGTGCAAACACACACACACACACACACACACACACACACACACATTTCAATCACACATTGCTCTTTCTAAGATCTCACCTTTTCGAGTTACTTCTGTGTCTCACCTGCAGGTGTGATGATGTCACATACAAGTAACAGCTGTTTTGATATTAAGTGTAGCTTGTATGGGTGTTGTGTGTGTGTGTGTGTGTGTGTGTGTGTGTGTGTGTGTGTGTGTGTGTGTGTGTGCGTGTGCGTGTGCGTGTGTGTGTGTGTGTGTGTGTGTGTAAGACTTCGCAGAAGTGACACTACGTTGAAACACGAACATCAAACTACATGTTAGAGACTTTTACTTATTGTTGCACTATTGCTTCAGCCCGTACTGCATGCAGAGGTTTTGGTCTGAAAACTTATTGGTTAAGCCACTTTTAAGTTTTGCGGTACAGTGATATCTACTGGAGCACTTACCTGTTCAACGGATTCACATTCAAAAACATTTTTATTACCATGATGAATGGGAAAGGGAAATTTAGGGTCCCCTGCTGGAGCTGCTGCCCCCACAACCCGACCCCAGATAAATGGATGAAGATGAAGATGGATGGATGAACTATTGAAGGACAAACATCAATAGAGACATAGATTGATGTACAGTAGAGAGTTCCGTGTGGTTATTTTATGTGATGTATTTTATATTTGCATGTCAGGGTGTGTGTTGAGGGTGACATTCAGCAGGCAGTGGTATGAATATATAAGGGATGGCTGATTAGCATGATGCTCAGGAAACCAGCCGTCTCCACCTTTATTGCTTCACTCTGCATTCCTTTCACGCCAACAGATGCCAGTTCCCAGCGAAATATAAACAAACATTAATAACCTAAAGGCTTTTTTTCCACCTTGATTCAATAATGCAATGAAGTTATTCTTTCCAACAATGTGTATACTGAGAGTGAGTCTGGAGTATGGCTGCACACTTCCAAATTTCATGGAGTCAGGATAGGTGAAGGACAACATGTGTAATTAGAAAATCCTAAAAACCATTAACAAACTTAAGGCCATCAAGGTGGCCTTGAGCAATGCAAATAACTCTCACCAGCTGTAACTTTCTCCTAATAATAGGACTCAACAGTTCCAACCCTGCCAACACTGTTTTATATACATTTGATGTAAAGTAGGGTGATGCTGATAGTTAACTGGTAAGTGTTGGTTCTTGCACTTTGGTTCTTTTCTTGTTCACTATCATCACATCAGGTACAATCAGACATTTTCATCTTGCAGCACTAATATTGATCTTTAAATAAGTTTGAGATTTTTCCTATACACATGCAGGTAGGTTTTGCCCTGGGTTGTTAATTTCAGTTATGCTTAAAGTAGGTGATGAAGTTGATGAAGAGGTTTTATAGTCGCTTTGAAGCACGGCACACCAGTGACCTTACATAATCACTGTAACATGCTAATCTAGGCCAGAGGAGGAAAGCATAGAATGCACAACATTATAATTGTTGCTGAGCCATGTTAATAACCGCACAATTAACAGCAGAGACACATAATTAAACTCCAAATCTGCCAATATAAGCTACTGTAACTGTGCAAAAGTAAATACATTTAACAAGAGTAAAGGACACTGTATATAAACGTGGAGATTCCATGGTATTGCAAAGTGAAGAACAGAGACAGCAGAATGGTCAATATGTTTTTTGTTAATTTTGTTATCCATGTTTCTCCATAGACCAGAGCTTCTATCCATTTAATAAATATACACACACAGAATTAACCTTTTGCAGCACCCAGACAGACAGCCGTCACACACTACAGATGGCTCCCCACTGTCTCTTCCTTTACTTCTAGAGATATTTCTACATAACAAAAGAGAATATGATATTTAAGGCAGGTGAGGTCTCTATGTGGCCATAATTCTTAACTAAAGTCCGTGGTGCGTGTGTCTATTACTTATTTTTGGATTTCTAATTATTAATTTGGAAAGGGATTTGAGTTATGAGTTGTGTCTATGATAGACTATACATTTGTCAGTAAAAAACAGTTAGTAAAAATAAATAAATAAAATTATATTGGCAGGACCTAGAACACACTGTCATATACGTCAATCCAGATCATCCCAAACATGCTCAAGGGGTGACATGTCCGGTGAGTATGCTGGCAATGCAAGAACTGGGATATTTTAAGCTTCCAGGAATTGTGTACAGATCCTTGCAACATGGGGCCGTGCATTATCGTGCTGCAACATGATGTGATGGTCGTTGATGAATGGCACAACAATGGGCCTTAGGATCTTGTCACAGTATCTCTGTCAATAAAATAAATAAATAAAAATGCACCTATGTCTGTTGTCCATAGCATCCGCCTGCCCATATCATAACCCCATCATGGGCCACTTGATCCACAACGTTGACATCAGCAAACCGCTCACCCTCACGTCGCCATACACACTGTCTGCCATCTGCCCTGTACAGTCTACACCAGGATTCATCCGTGAAGAGAACACTTCTCCAAAGTGCCGAACGCCATCAATGTGAGCATTTGCCCACTCAAGTCGGTTATAACAACAAACTACAGTCAGGGTTGAGACCCCGATGAGGACAACAAGTATGCAGATGAGCTTCCTTAAGATGGTTTGAAGACAGTTTGTACAGAAATTCTTTGGTTATGCAAACCAATTGTTGCAGCAAAACTTGCAAAATCTTTGGCATTGTGCTGTGTGATAAAATTGCACATTGCCAGTTGCCTGCCAATATCCAGCAGCTCCTTTTTTTTACTGTCTGGTTTTCAGACCCCCCCCCCCAATACAGTAAAACTGCAAATTTTGGAGTGACCTTTTATTGTGGCCAGCCTAAGGCACACTTTTGCAGTAACCATGCTGTCTACTAAGCATCTTGATATGCCACACCTGTGAGGTGGATGGATTTCTCGGCAAAGGAGAACTGCTCACTAACACAGATTTAGACATATTTGTGAACAATTTTTAAGAGAAATAAGCCCTTTGTGTACATAGAAAAAGTCTTAGATTTTGAGTTCAGGTCATGAAAAATGGGGTAAAAAAAACAAGTGTTGCATTTATAATTGTAGTTCTCCGAGCATTTATTTCCTCCAGTTGGTCAGTATAAAGGTTATGGTTCAGACCTTTTACACACTGTGATCTTAAAATGAACTCACCACTTTAGAGTTTACTTGAAAGAACTGTTTGCAACCATAGTTCACTTGTTTAATGTGCACCCACTGCTTTGCGGGAGGCCAGGGTTGGTGTACAAGCACCACTTCCTTTCCCCCTGTTTTGTTTCAAGGCAGGAGGAGGTAGTAATGTTACACTTTACCATTTTGTTGTCACTCTAACTAATTGAAGTGGGCCCAAAAGTGACTTTGAAAGTGCAATATAGAACTGCAATCACTGACAATCTAATCCAAAGCCACAGCTCAGTGTTACATGGAGTTCATTAAATAAGGGCTACGCTAGAAACTACACACCACATCTAGATCATATCAGCCTAAAGGAAACAAGAGGAGGTCTTTGTCAGCCTTTGGACCAGTTTTATTGGAAGCGGTCATCATTGCAGAAGTCCCTTTTTAGGTTTTTATTCTGGATCTTTCATGCATTAGCGGAACAAACATCCCGATTCCTGCAATGGCCACATGCTGCATGAACCTGTCTCTCTCTCGACCTCTGTTTCTTCTCCTCACCATCTCTTCTTGCCTCCAACTTGAAACTGCCTCCAAAACCTCTTTTTTTCAACTTTACTGCCTCCCACTCAGTGTCACACCATCTACATTTTTGTCTCTCTGTCCTATCTCTTGTCACATGTACTGCCTTTGCTCTCCTCTTTCCCCTGTTTTTCTGTCCTGGTAATCCTACCCTATATCGCAACAACAAGCTGGTAATCCTACCTTTTCTTTCACGCACACTCACAGCCATTCAAAAAGGACACACACACACACACACACACACACACACACACACTGCGGAAACAAAGACAAATGCATGATCAGATAGTGTCACAACAACACACACTATCACACCTATGCACAAAGTCTCACATAGTATTCATACACTAATGCAAAGATGCGAGCACACAAATATATTCACACACAATACATCAACAGTGTTTGTGTTGTCATGTCATCAAATATTACAAGGAAGCAACATGAGTTTGGATTGGCTGAGAGCCCTGAGGACTCAGATACAGGAAACCAGCTACTATTAATTAAGGTAATTGGAGATTGCCAACAGCAAATAAAAGTGCATTTACAAGTAAGTGTGAGTGTGAGTGCATGGTGTACAAAGTGATAGAACTCTGGCTCAACACTGATGGATATATTTTCCCTTCTTTTAAACTATTAGCCATTGACCTATTCAGGTTTATTTGTGCTTTAGTCGTTTAGCTGGTGCACTTGTACACCTAAGACAGACTTCACTTGAATCTATAGGCTGTAAGGCTAATTACACACACACACACACACACACACACACACACACACACACACACACACACACACACACACACACACACTATACTCCCCCTACACACATAGATCCTTATTGTTAATAATTAAAACCAAGAGAAGAGATAAAAGAGAGATATATTCTGCTAAATTATTCAAAGGCAATGTATTTATATTTTGTAGCAAGAGACAGATTCTGTACAGTGACATGGGCAGTTTTCTTTGTCCTTTTTATTGTCCATGTTAACTGAAAACTAACCAATTTAAGGAACTAAACTATGTGTACTGTACAGTAAGTGTGTGTGTGGTTGAGTGACTTGCTGAAATGACTTATAAAAGTTGAATAAATGTGTAAAGGAAAGTCTTTGGAGGCTACAGCTGTGATTGTATCTTATCGTACAATGGTATTAAGACAGATATTGTTTAATGCTGTTAATCTTAGTAGTCACATGAAAGCTTTAACATGTACACTCTTATCATACAACAACTGTTTGTTTCCTAACTCCCTTTCTCTCCGTTGTTCTGGCCTCCTGGAGAGTTTATATTGGCTGTCCTCTAACACCCCCACACACACACACACACACACACACACACACACACACACAATTCTGTCTTTCTATGCTTGTTTGCTTTGCCAGCGACCTCACAGGGGTGGCAGGACACGCACACATCTCTGAGATATATGGACCATCAGCAACAGAGGACACACAGACATTCAACTATGAGCCCTTGCAGTATTTTATACTCTCCTGTCTGAACATATGGTGAGGAAAAGAGTTTGGATATAGAGCAGCTGGAAGGTCACTGACAATCAAAAAAAGGTTTAATTCCACACTATAGGAGAAAAGGTCATTAGGAGAGTTATGCTTCAACCTCCAGAAGCAAAACACATCTGAGAGAAAGACATTAGACATAGGCTTTTGTTGCCCAAATATTCCCTGCTGCGATTCATATCCAGACTTACTGCTTATTAGCTTCAAAAATTAGTTAAAGTATGTGTATTTATGTTATTTATTTACCAGGTATATGTCATGTTTTGTGTGTAAAGAGAAGGAACGGGTTGTTATATTTTTATAAGAAGAAACAGTATAGCCGGTTTGTGGCCAGTGTTAGGTCTACCAGTGTCTGCCAGTCCCCAGGATCTGCAATAACTTGCATAGAACTGGAGTTGCAATTTATAACTGGTGTTGAGGTAGTTGAGGCGGTGGGGTGGGGGTGACAGTTGCTATAGCAATAGACCATTGTCATTGTTTCAATTGCTTCTTACTGGTGAGTAACAGTTCTTAAGCTGCAAAGGAAAACAAGGTAGAGGCCTTTCCACAAAATCACCTGCATTTTACACAACGCTGATATATGTTCCACTTTAACACCTTCTTGCTTGTATCACATACTTGTAGTTGCACACACATAAAACAAGAAATTAATACAAATAAAGATAACAACATGAAGGCAAGGGATTTATGGGATTGTTGCATATTCAGATGGATAAATACTGTATATGGCTGTTGGGTATGAAGTTTTATGGATGTATTTCCATATTAGCAACAGTAGAATTGACAAGATGGAAACTATTAGAATTTATCAATTGTGCATCAGATTTAAGGGAGTCAGTCACATTCCTTCAATAACAGACATTGCACATTAATGTGCAGGCTTACTGTAAATAACAAATGTGACATCCGGCTTAGCACAGCATATGCACCATAAGCAGCTTTCAGTCAGTCAGTACACAACAAACATGAAGCTTAGTCTCATGGCTTACAACTAGACAGAAATCCCATTATCATATCTGTCCATATCAATCTCTGTCTCATTGCAATGGTTTTGAACTAGGCAAACCCCCATTATCATCTATCTATCCATGTCTTATTCTTTTTCCATGTCTGTCCTTTTTTTCTTTCCTCCATATTCCCATGGCTTGGAACTAGACTGAAATCCTATTTATTTATCCATCTATCTTTTTTCATCCCACTATTTCATTCTCATTCCAAGGTCTGCCCCAATTTCTGTCTCCCTCATCCAATGGCTAAAAACCAAGTTATCTATTTATCTTAATGTCCAGCCTTCTTTCTGTCCATCTCTTACTCTTCTCTTATAGTTCCCGGTGCATTGAAAAGCGTAAGGGGTGTCGTCATTTTAAAAGCTCTATGACAGGTGATTTCATGTGAAGTCAGATTTTAATAAAAGCGTGAGGAATTTTACATACTTGCAATATGTGATCTGCTGAATATAGGTTCCATAAAATTAATAATTCTAACCATAGAAATTGACAAGGAATGTCCACAACTGCTATTCCACAGGATCTGGTTTTGATAAATTGTGTCTGCATCATTTCATTCAATTTTGTTTGTTTTCTCTCTTTTTCTTCCATCTCTCACACTTTGAGTTTTCTAACTCACAGCTTTCATTGCTTTCTTCTCATAGATATAATTAAAGGTCATTATGCACTTACCATGGTACCCTCTTTCAATTGTATGTTACTTTAGCTTTAAAGCAGCAACAAGGGCTTTTTTAATGTGTCCATATGTAATTGCAATTTCATTGGATCCATCTAAAAAGACAATGAACACAATGAAATTAAACCATCAAGTCACTGGTTTAAATCCCAGCATAAATGACTTGCACATGTGCTAGTATAAGGTTTACTGTTCATTGTTTATTGTTAAAAGGATCCCATTAGCTGTCACCAAATTGGGACAAGCTAATCTTCCTGGGGCCCCAAAAAATAAAAATCACTTAAAAATGATAATCTAAAAGCAGTGAAACATCATTATAAACATCAAATTATTCAGAATGAGTTATTACAGTATAACATTCATTATTACATTCATACAGTAAATATGTCCATTCCCAACTTACAATTTTAAATCAGATGGTACTTGAAAGAGACTTTGCTATTCATTTTACGTACATAAGGTGTCAACAAGCATGAACAATTTGAACTTCTAAAACTCCTTGTAGTAAGATATAGCTAGAGGAGTAAATCAACATTTTACTGAATTCTGATGCTTTTGACTTTTAGATTAGACAAGAGCTGCATTTGAGGTAGTGCTTCTATTTATCTTTTTATCATCGTACGCACAACTACAGTAATAGAAAACTGTTTTGGTGAGATGTGGCCGTTTCCTTGCCTAAAGTCACAAATTGGTATGGAGATGTAATTGTGCTCCAAAGCAACCGAAGATATACAAACATCCTTATTTTATCTTTTAGTCTGTGTATGGTTCCAATGTAATGAGGGTATGGTGTTCACCTCAAACATGCTTGTGTGTTGTTGTGTATTGGTAAAATATGTCTTGTCTCCACCGTGGGATAGAGGGAAACGTAATTTTGATCTCTTTGTATGTCTTGACATGTGAAGAAATTGACAATAAAGCAGACTTTTGACTTTTGACTTATATGTCAAATTATGAGCTGTTCTTTTGAGAAACATGGGAAGGGTCCACTCTGTGCTGTCATTAGGCAGAAAGCCACACTTGCTAATGGCTTATACGTGCTGATTTCCTACGTCTAGGCCTGATGTCATATGGATGTTGTTGCTAATACAGTAAATGAGTGCAGGGGAAATTCCAGCATCAATGGCTATCTACTTTCCATCCTACTTACTGGCTTATTTTACTACTGTTAAAAGGCCAGGATGCACATGCAATACTAATACAGCTAATGTGTGTTCTGTGTGCAAGAATGTGTGACCACTTGTTTCAGGGCGTCATCTCAATAATTCACAAGATTCTCTTGCTCAGAGTCAGTGTGCGTTACATCTGCTTCATTCAACATGTACAAGTGTGTGTTTCTGGATCTATTTCTAATATGTATCTGTGTCTGTATGTTTGAGGATGCATGCTTACTTGCATGGATGTGTGTGAAAGTGTATGTATGTATCTGTCTCAGTGTTTGAGATTAGCAGTGTGTTTGGCAGTATCGTATTACATAACCCTTAATTATAACTAGGGAGGAAATGTGACAGCTTGTGACCTAATCCTTAATATAAGCATTACATTTTCACAATTCAAAAGCAAATGTGAATGTGAGAGTGTGTGTGTGTCAGGGTGTGTAATTTGCCTATGCCAATTAAAGGAAATGTGACAGCGCGTCAAACATACTCCTCAATTTGGAAATGTGATGACTTGATAATGACCCATTGATGTGGATTTCCACTGTGTGTGTATTACGAAGAGAGACAGACAAAGAAGATTCTTGAAATATGTGAATGCAAGTGTGTGTGGGTTCCTTTAATTGTGCTGAATGGCAGATCTATTACTGTGAAAGAGTACGTCATTATCAACATTAAGCGGCCTTGTGGAAGCACACACACTATCATGCTGTGTGATTAAAGCTGACTAACGTGCTAAATGTGTATGAGTGTGTCTGGATTTTGTGTATGTGTGTGGTTATGAAGGAATACAAAAGCTGCCGCTTGGCTTTCAAGGCACTCGCTAATATGGCTTTTAAATGCTTCTTATCCCTCTGTTCCTGCATCCCTTACACAAACTAAAATGCCCACTTACTCACATGCATACTGTCACCCACCATCTTCACACACTTCCTCTCTACTCAGAATGTAGATATGTCAACTTCATTTCTCTGCTCAGCTGGATCTTGCGCATGATCTTACATACATACATACATACATACATACATATATATATATATATATATATACACATATATATATATATATATATATGTTTATACATATATATACATATACATATACTATATATATATATATATATATATATATATATATATATATATATATATATATATATATATATATATATATATATATATATATGTCCATCCATCCATCCATCTTCATCCGCTTATCCGGTATTGGGTTGCTAACTATATATTAACTATATATTTTCATGACTATTTACATTGTAGATTCTCACTGAAGTTATCAAAACTATAAATGAACACATATGGAATTATGTACTTAACAAAAAACTGTGAAATATCTGAAAACATGTCTTATATTCTAGTTTCTTCAAAGTAGCCACCCTTTGCTCTGATTAGTGCTTTGCACACTCTTGGCATTCTCTTGATGAGCTTCAAGAGGTATTCACCTGAAATGGTTTCCCAACAGTCTTGAAGGAGTTCCCAGAGATGCTTAGCAGTTGTTGGCCCTTTTGCCTTCACTCTGCGGTCCAGCTCTCCCCAAACCATCTTGATTGGGTTCAAGTCTGGTGACTGTGGAGGCGCAGCACTCTATCCCTCTTCTTCTTGGTCAAATAGCCCTTACACAGCCTGGAGGTGAGTTTGGGGTCATTGTCCTGTTGAAAAATAAATGATGGTCCAACTAAACGCCGCAGGATGCTGTGGTAGCCATGCTGGTTCAGTATGCCTTTAATTTGGAATAAATCCCTAACAGTGTCACCAGCAAAGCACCCCCACACCATCACACCTCTTTATCCATGCTTCACGATGGGAACCAGGCATGTAGAATCCATCTGGTCACCTTTTCTGTGTCACACAAAGACACGTCGGTTGGAACCAAAGATCTCAAATTTGGACTCATCAGACCAAAGCACAGATTTCCACTGGTCTAATGTCCATTCCTTGTGTTTCTTGGCCCAAGCAAAGCTCTTCTGCTTGTTGCCATTGTTTGACCATGAAGGCCTGATTCGTGCAGTCTCCTCTTAACAGTTGTTCTAGAGATGTGTCTGCGGCTAGAACTCTGTGTGGTATTCATCTGGTATCTAATCTGAACTGCTGTTAACTTGCGATTTCTGAGAATGGTGACTTGGATGAACTTATCCTCAGCAGCAGAGGTGACTCTTGGTCTTCCTTTCCTGGGGCGGTCCTCATGTGAGCCAGTTTCATTGTAGCGCTTGATGGTTTTTGCGACTGCACTTGAAGACACATTCAAAGTTTTCGCAATTTAATGATGGCCACTTGTTTCTCTTTACTTAGTTGATTGGTTCTTGCCATAATATGAATGCTAACAGTTGTCCAATAGGGCCATTGGCTGTGTATCAACCTGACTTCTGCACAACACAACTAATGGTCCCAACCCCATTAATAAGGCAAGAAATTCCACTAACTAACCCTGACAAGGCACACCTGTGAAGGGAAAACCATTTCAGGTGACCACTCTCATTGAGAAAACACCAAGGGTTTGCAGCGCTATGAATAAAGCAAAGGGTGGCTACTTTGAAGAAACTGAATATAATGTTTTTAGTTATTTCCCACATTTTTGTTAAGTACATAATTCCACATGTGTTCATTCATAGTTTTGATGCCTTCAGTTATAATCTAATGTTGTTAAATAGTCATGGAAATAAAGAAAATGCTTTAAATGTGAAGGTATATATATATATCACTCTTGTCTAAACAAAGTAATATGACCAATAATGGCTAACTTAATGGCAATGACTGGTACTTATTGATTTATCTTCACCACTGAAATGCTGTTGAGCTGACTTTAAACATTTAGAAAATGAATTGGACAGCTTCTGTTAATTTGCATGACTTCCATGTCTAGTCCAAACAGGTTCATGAGCCCTTCCCTGGAACCCTTTAGACCTCTTACTACAAGTGAGTGATCTGCAGCAAACCCATTCATACATCAATCAATGCATGACATGATCTGACAAGAAAAGGGCACATGTTTTGAAGACACAGCAATACTCTATGTGACACCAAAGCTTCAAGCCACCTCATGAATGTTTTATACCAGAGCGAACAACAATGCAAAAGCTATTAATTGCTATAGTAAATTTTTGAGCAGTTTTATCAACATTATGCTCGGTATGTTTTGTCTTTGGCAACTATATTTCCCATTTACTAAGGCTTAAAAGAATATACCCTTGCCTGCATCATCCGACAGACTTTTTTAATGACCTGCCCAAAGCAAAGCGTGAAAATCTCTGTTAGCCTCTCTGCTCCATTACTTTCTAGGTTCAGCTGCCTTATTACTTGTTAAGAAATCCAGTTATCCAATAATGTCTGAGGCAATGCTTGAATGACCACCTTGTCCATACCTTCCACACATCACACGGTCTTTTTCCAAACTTGTCGGTCTCTCGTTTTTTCCTATTTCTCCCCAGATCTCCCTCCCTCCCTCCCTCCCTGTGTCACATTCTTGTATTTCTCAGACAGACTTGCCATGCTGTCTATCTCTTTTGCTCTCTCAGATGGGTTTAATCAGTTTCTCTATTCCTTTACTTTTTCAAGATGGAACTCTTTTTCTTCAAAAGTAGATTAGACAGAATTACCTCCCACACCACCTCTCTGTTATTGCCTCTCATTCTCTTTCTGTCTCTCTGCTGGGTTTTGTCATGATGCCATTCCATAATGTGCGGAAATTTAAGCCACTTTTCAAACAGGTGGCAGAAGAAAATATGAATCAGTGCTGTGTTTCCATGAACCTAAACAAGTGTAGTGTGTGACAGGATTACATAATCAAATTGCAACTGTCACATATTTGTAAATCATGGTAGGCAAGTCCACTGCTACGTCCTATCTGTCATTTCAAGGTTTTCCTTAACCTAACAGCGTCAAAAGGGATGCCAATAGTCCCAACAAAGCTAAAGAAGACCTTTAGCGTCAATAACAACGACAAAGGCACCTGACCAAGCATCCATATTTTATGAGATGGTAGTGAGAATGTGTTGGTCATGTATGCTAGTTTAGTCAATTCCACAAACATCCTTATTTATTCTTCTTTGGACACGTCATTGCAGGATTTTCATCTTGTGGTATTATTAAGGTGTTTTGACGCAAGTACTTGTTGAGATGGAAGGGGGGTGGGGGTTCCTGTTCCTTTATCCTTACCTTTTTTACTCTTGTTCCTCTTTTCTTATTTGCCCCTCTCAGCATCCCATCCATCTCTCCCAGCTCCAATTTCACAAGCTCGTCTCTTTAACTTTCTTTCCCTATCGACTCTCCCCCTCTCACGGTTTCCGCTTCCAGGGACTGACACTCTTTCCTTCTCAGCCTTTTCATTCTCTCCCTCTCTCCTTCCCCACCCCCCTTTGAGTGAAAATGTCAGATCAGCATTTCTTGATCCATCTGAACCAGGGACTTGATTTAAAAAACACACACCTTGTATCTGTTCTCATTTCTTTGTGTCACATCTTTCATGCTGCCTTTTCTTTCTCGTTCTGTCTCCTTCTCACCTGTTAAATTCCACAGATCACAACTGCCTGTCACCCTTCTTTTCTCCATATTTTCTTTTATCCTATTCAAAATTAATATTCTTTTTCAGGTACAGTATGTCTTCTTCCTCTAACCATTTTCTGAATATTTGACTCTTTTTTTCTTCTTTTCTCTTACTTGGCAATCACCATCTTCCTCACACCTTTTTCTTTAAACCCTGGCTCTTGTGTTGCAACGGCAGAATCCAAAAAGGTTATTAGGTCTGAACAAATTATTTCAGTGATGTAGAGAATTTTCTTTCCACCCATCACATTTTACCTCATCCTGCCTCTCTTGTTGTCTTTGGCTCTTATCTATGATCTGACATGGCAGGAACTTTTCACTTTTTGCTAAACATGTTAGATGTTTAACCTATACAGAGATAACAGTCTGGCTGGATTGTGTACACATGATTTCTGCTTATTATAAGTTCGGAAAAGTCTTCTAAACATGGTTTCTTCTCAGTGGCAATGTCCTGCCTCAAATGTTGAGAGATGTACAGAAAGTTTTGCTTTTTTGGGAGAAAACGTTAATTCAATAAGTCAAGGTCAATAATAAAACATAAAGTTGAGTGAAAGAGAGATGACAGCTTCAGACAAGGACAGGGAGGATGAAGAAAAAAAGAAAGGTTAAGCCACATTATCAAAGAACTGAAAAAAAGGTAGAGAGACAGATGAGGGATGAGAGCTTGAACGGTGGAGAGTGACATAGGAAAGCACAGTGAGAGGTAGAGAAAAGGCCACAAGGTTTGTTGTTTGCTAAATTAATCCTCTCACTGCC